>CP139508.1:484942132-485303590 GCA_021014915.2 Artemisia tridentata subsp. tridentata | reverse complement strand
AAACTCGGCTTGGTAATCACACTAGGTCGGAGCTTGTTTATACATAGTTATATGTATGAACAATATATATACGTATATATTTATAGGGCTCATGTAGGCTCGCGGGCCTAGTCGATCTTTATATATGAAGCTCATGATCGAGCTCGATTAATAAATGAGCCCAAATTTAGGCTCCAACTCGGGCTCCAGCTCGTTTAGGCTCGACTCGTTCGAGCTTTTTACCGATCTGATCCCGACCTTTTCATAAGCGGTTCATAAGCGTTAAAGGTCGGGCAACAAATATTCCCTTTTGGGTCTTGTCTTTGAGGTTTCAAAACCTTAAAACATGTACGTATAACCCATCATCGTAATCCAAAATTTCGTTGTCCATACTTGCGGCTCCAAAATTTTCATACTTTTGCCTTTCTTTCTCAATCTAAACGTGAATCTTGCGTTTAGTTGGAGAAAAAATTCTCTTGTTTTCTATCTCTAGTTTTGTAAAAATTTGGAAGGGAAATTTATCTTCACAAAACACTTGAAAATATAAAAACACGCGTTTAGTTGATATTTGTATTTTCTATTTTTAAGAAAGAGATGGAGGGTTGTGGGTTACAAAGAAAAACAACTAAAATTTGTTTTGTAATTTTCCTTATTAAGTTATGAAATAGGGTATTTTGTGTTTTGCAAAATATTTTTAATTTTTATTTGTGCACACCCAAACTATGTATTAAACAATTGTATATTAGTTATGACCCACTTTAACTACTCGTACACTAAGAGCATAGAATATGGTGACTAAATGTCACAACCACTTTCAACGCGTCACCCAATTTAACACAACCACTTGTATGTCACCACACCCTTTGGTTAAGCCATTTCATAATTAGCCACTTAAGTTGCATGAAAAAATAAAAAATAAATAATAATAATAATAATAATTGGTTTTGTGTGTGAGTGTAGTGTTTTAATTTGGTATGGTGGGGCCTAAATGGCATGCCCCTAGTGAAGGGGTGTTTTGGTGTATGAATGTTAAAAGTGGGGATACTGAGGTGGTACTGAAAAGTGAGAATTGACATGTCACCACACCTGATGTTATAAAGTGTGAACATCGAAAACCAAATGTGCAAATCACCTCTCTTTTCTAATTATGCCCAACCTTAACTTAGTAACAACAACAATGTTCATTTCTGCAAGTTATATGCTTGGCGTAAGTAGCTATAGTTGTTAGCTGGAGATGGAGCTTGTAAGAGCTTGAGTTTATAAAAGCTGGTAATGGATTTGTAGCTTTTATTTTCAAATATGTTTGATAAGTAGCTGAAGCTAGAGCTTATATGTGTAAAATGACATTAAAAGACAAAATATAAAGTCTCTTCTACTCTCATATTTACCCCGAAGGTAGGGGCATAATCTGTCTACATTTCATTTTCCCTATACCTCGCTTTGACAAGATTATGTATTGTTGTTATTGTTGTCGTGGGTATGTAATTAAACACACGATAAGCTTAAGCTTGTTATAAAAGCCCTTTATATATAACTTCCCTTTTAAGAGCTTATGAAATCGAAAAGCTCTAACAAACTTATGTACAAAATAAAACTTATATTACAAACTAGCTTATTCTAAAAGCTCATGCTATCATAAGCTCTAATAAACTCTGCACAAAACATACCCATAAGATAGTACCTTCTTAATAGTGGGTGTTTGGTTAAGTTTATGAATTTGGCTTATGCTTATGTTATATAAACAACTTATAACTTATATATATCATAAGCTCATGTTGAGTGTTTGAATAAGCTTATGTTTAATAAGTTGATAAAGTCAAGTGTTTGTGTTGGGTCTGTCAGTACCCAAGAATACTTAAAACAAGATTTGAACAAAAATTAACTAAGTGTTAACTTAAACCGAGAACAATTCAAGTCACTGAGAGAACAGTCTCTCAGTGAGTCATCTTCAGGATGCTTAAGGCGAATTCAAGAAGAAGGATTCACTACTCAGGAAGGCGGTACTCCCTGAGTAGGACTTAAGCCAAAGAAGAAGATGATGGTTCAGTGAGTGTTGGACAAGAACTCACTGAACCCCAGTCTCCTCAACGACAATTGTGATTAATAAATGAAGGCATGTACTAAAGAACCTAAAGCCTGAATGAAAAGCGGGAAGATCTGGGAAGAGTTTAAGATAAGATCAAATCTTATCTTGTCAGGAAGAAACCTTCCCTAAGACGGCTAAAAGTCATGGAGTGTCAGACCAACCACTCCTAAAGACTTTTAGCCCATTCCTATTGGTTCTTGGAAATGACAATTACTATTGTAATTGTCAGACACGCTTGCTTCAACAACTTGTATTATTTTAATCACTTTTACTCTTTATACTTGTGTATAAATAGGTTCTGATGGGAGAGAAGTTGAGTGTGTTTTGTACATTGAAAGCTTAGACTTTTACAAAGCAAATTCTCTCCTACAAAGAGTAACCAGTCCCTGAGATAGCTCAGTGAGGCACATTGTTACCACTCAAAGCAAAGCTTGAGTTTAGATAGGAGACACCACCATACCTTGTCTATTCAATCCCAAGTGTTTGTTCCGCAAAACACTTGGGTAATAGATTCTTTGATTCATTTCTAATAAGAATTTAAACGTTGAGAAATACTTATGTGTTTTTACTTTTACGTTTCATTAATCTATTAGAATTAATCATAACATTGTATTAGTCATAAACACGAATAGATTAACTTTCTAGTTAACTCTAAGCGTGTAAAGGGAACAACAGTTTGGTTTAGCTTAGGTTGGTAAATGACTAAAAAATGATATGGGTTGAAAAATATGAATGTTAGATTAAATATAACTGAGGGTGAAATTGTAATTTGTGATGTAACATGTTATATAAGCCTAACTTGTTTAAAAAAAAATTAAAATTTTAAGACTTATCAAAAACCCTTTATATAAGCTCATAAGCCCAATTATATAAGTTTAGCCAAACACTTAATTTAGACTTATTTGACACATATAAGTTAATATGCTCATAAGCTCATCATATAAGCTTAGACTGGGGTGTTATGGTCACCAAACGCACCACCCCAAACATTCAACACACCATCAAAGTCATCATCAAACAGGTGTAATGGTCACCACCAAACCGAACATATAAATATAACACAAACAAAAAATATAGTGAGAAATAGTTTGGTGGTTTGCATCACAAAACCAATGCACCAAATAGTCAATAGCGCGCGGTTAGTTTCTATGAGGATTGCGCGTGATTTGTTGTAGGGCTGAGCAAAACTGACCGAATCCCAAAAACCGACCAAATCCCGACAAATACCAATCGTCCCGAAACCGAACCGAGCATAGTCGGGTCGGTACTCGGTTTGGGTTTTCAGCTTTTTCGGGTCGGGACAGGCCAAAAACCAAGAAAAGACAAGCAAAACCGACCGAAATCCACAAAACCAAAACCGACCGAACCGATCGACACAAACCGACCTATACTCGGGTTGGGATTCGGTTATGGTTTTCCAGCTTGTCGGTTTCGGGATGGGTCAGAATCGGGTCGAGACGGGTCAGTTTCGGCCCGATGCTCACCCCTAATGGGTTGCACCACCGGGTTGTCGACCACCATTATACCACTATATGCCTTGGCCAAAGAACCTTAAACCTTTCATCTAATGACACATCCCTGAATAAGACAACCAAAATGGCAACACTAGTAAATAAGTCCAAAACAATGTCCAACAAGTTAACAATGCCAAATAATAAATTATAAATCCCTACCACCAAAATACCGCTGGCCATCTCTCTCTCTTATTTCCCTATCCCTATTTTTCTCCAATTCTTTTTTTAATTTTTTTTTCAAAAAAATTTCTTCACAAACATCAAAAACCAATTAAAAAAAAAAAAAAACCCTAAAATTTTATCACATTTTATGTTCTATAATTAAAAGGGTATCCAGATCAATCAACAAATGACAATATTGTTTTGTCATTAAGTATACAAGGTAATATTTGAGTAGAATGTGATGTTTTTTGGTTTTGTTTTTTTAATGATGTTTTTCTGGTTCTCATGTTTCAGATCTGCTTTTTTTAAGGGGGTGCTTGTTTCGCCTTATATAGCTGGCTTATGGCTTATTTGGTTTTGCGCTTATGTATCATAATCTCATTTTTTTGTGGCTTATTTTGTAACTTTTTGGCTTATATAAGTTTATTATGAAATAATAAATATATATAAGTTTCGGAATAAGCCACAAAAAAATGAGCTTATGATCCATAAGCCCAAAACCAAATAAGCTATAAGCCGGGCTATATAAGCCGAAACAAACACCCCCTATTTTTTTTTTTTTTTGGTTATAGATTTGTAATGGTAAAAATAAAATAAAATGAAACGTGTAAACGTGTAAAAGTGGAAATTAAATCAATTGTGGTATTGTGAATAAGACAATTATTGTAGGTATGTATGGTATGGTTGGTTTTGTGTATATATGTGTTGATCTCCTATTTTGTAGGAGGTTCGAGGCGTAGAAAGTTTAGATTTGCTTATTGATATTGTTAACTATCTGATTATTGTGAGTGAAATAAGTTGTATTAAGCTGCCTAATAGGCAATCCTAAACATCATGTAAGTTTACATTTTTAAGAACTACTTGGGTGTTTGGGATTGCTTATTTAAGTGCTTATATGCTTATTTTACTTTTTGTATGCTTATTTTACTTTTTGTATGCTTATTGGTTTGTTTTGAATTAGATAGATATGCTCATAAGCAATATTGCAATCGCAAACACTCTTTTAAAAACGGCTTTTGTGCTTATTTGAGAAGGCATAAGCACTTGAATTAACTTATTCTCAAAGTAGATAAGCGGTTTAAGATAGTCAATACCAAACACCAACTACATGGAGCTTGATACTGAATGCTTTCTTTGTAATGATTTGTTGCGTTTTTAGAGATAGTTTGCTGTCTTCTATTATTAGCGTTATTATGTAATTTGGATTTCTTTGGGTCATGCAGAGATAAAAAATCGTTCATGAGCTTGAAGCAAACATTCAAGTTACGCGAGTGATTTAGAGACCGAGTTGTAGCAAAATTGTATTCGAATACATAAGACTCCCCCTAATCATGGTTGCTACGGTTGCCACCGCGTCATTATTTCCGACCTCATCCCCACAACCCGACTCTGGTGCCAAGAATTCCGGTAAACATCATGGGCTAAACAGTAGTGTTGATGTACGCGGAATCAAGTCGAAATCAACATCATCTGGTGGTATGCAAGTTAAGACCAATGCACAAGCACCCACAAAAGTAAATGGTACTAGAGTAGGTGTTATGGACGGCCTCAAAACCGATGATAATTCATCGTCAGCTGCACCAAGGACATTTATCAATCAATTGCCTGATTGGAGTATGCTTCTTGCTGCTATTACTACTATTTTTCTGGCTGCCGAGAAGCAATGGATGATGCTTGATTGGAAGACAAAACGTCCTGATATGCTTGCGGATTTAGATCCGTTTGGCTTCGGGAGAATAGTTGAAGATGGGTTTGTGTTTCGTCAAAATTTTTCTATAAGATCGTATGAGATAGGGGCTGATCGTACTGCTTCGGTCGAGACCTTAATGAATCATCTGCAGGTATTGTGATGGTGTTTGTGTGTTTTTTGGTTTGTGGATGGTCTTAGCGAGTCGCGCTTTTACTTAAACAATTTTGTGTTGGTATGGCAGGAAACAGCTCTCAATCATGTAAAAACTGCTGGATTAATGGGTGACGGGTTTGGTTCAACGCCTGAGATGAGTAAAAAGAATCTGTTTTGGGTTGTGACGAAGATGCAAGTGTTAGTAGATCGTTATCCGACTTGGTACGCTATTCGTCTATGATTCTTACGGTTATATTTAAGTGTTTTTCGATTTCAGTCAGACTGTTTAAGCTTGTCATGCTGATTGATATATTATGTCACACTTAATTTTTTTCTTCAGGGGTGATGTGGTTCAAGTGGATACGTGGGTAGCTGCTTCTGGAAAAAACGGGATGCGTCGTGATTGGCTGATTCGCGATTGCAGAACGGGGGAGATACTGACACGAGCGTCAAGGTTGAAATCTTCATCAAATTACTCGAATATTGTGATGTTTGGTTTTCAGCTTTTAGTAACAATCGGTGTTTTTGTTTATATGTTGCAGTAATTGGGTCATGATGAATAAAGTTACAAGGAGGTTATCAAAAATTCCGGATGAAGTTCGAGCTGAAATCGAGCAGTATTTTGTTGACACACCTCCTGTTATAGATGATGACAGCATAAAACTGCCAAAACTTGATGAGAACACTGCTGACCATGTTCGCAGTGGTCTAACTGTGAGTAAAGCTTCATTTTTCTATGAATTAAAAGATAGGTTTTCGTTGCGGTGACATGATTTTTTGAATGTTTTTCTTTTTTCGATAAATATTTAGCCCAAGTGGAGTGATCTGGATGTCAACCAGCATGTCAACAATGTGAAGTATGTTGGCTGGATACTTGAGGTACGTCTATGCTTGTTAACTTCACAACCATATCATGTAGTCGTTAGAACATTGTCTTATGTAGCGATATTTCAAGTAGGGATGTTTTGATTTGGGACTCGACTTAATATCAGTAGATGTGAAAATACTAAAATGTTAGAATTTTGTTTTAGAATGCCATGTATTGTTAAAATTTACAGTTACAAGTTGACCCAAACAGGCCACAAAACCATCATTTAACAGCTTGTACAAATAATTACCAGTTATCCATTCAAACGCTAATTTAGTAATTTGTTTATCTTTACAGAGTGCTCCACAGCCTGTTGTGGAGAACTATGAGCTTGCAAGCATCACTCTCGAGTATCGTCGTGAGTGCATGAAGGACAGTGTGCTGCAGTCACTCACTTCCTTATTGGGCAAGAACCCGTGTGGATCTATAACTGATCCTAACAACCATCTTGATTGCCAACATTTGCTTCGACTAGAAGGTGGTGGTGGTGAGATTGTGAAGGGTAGGACCAAATGGAGGCCGAAATATGCCAACACTTTCAGGAACATCGGTCAGTTGGGTACTCAAAGTGGCTAATGCTTGTTGACGGTGTAAGTGGCATTATGTTGAATGTGCTACTTGTGTTATTTGCAATGTTTTGACCTCTCATCTCTCTCTCTATATATATATTTGTTTCGAAAATGTATTGTTTTTACTATTTTTAGTTTAAGAATGGAGAGAAGTGTAACGCCTATTGTAAGTAAAACCAGTTTGTGCACAAACTCTCGGTCTCTCTTGTTCCTACCTGGATATGCGTATTTCGATGTGGCAATTCTTTATTATTTTATAATCAAATATCGTTTTGCTGGTGTTGTGTATGTAGGATTGAAGTGTCGAATGTGTTTAGTTCAGTTGTTTTGCTTATAATCATATCGTTCTGGACTCTTTTACCAAGTTACTAGCTTATTGTTTCTGCGGCGTTTTTAATACTTAGTGTTGAAAATTGTAAGCTCGATGATTAAGCAAGATAATAGCTTATGTTATGTTTTTTAACCTGCTTTTAAACTTTAAATGGAACCGTATACCTCCAATACACGTAAATTTTCTGCCGACTATTAGGTTTATTTGTTTGGTCGTTAAGCCTTCGGATTGTGCATGTTACTTGTTATGTAATCTCACTTTAACAAGGTGAATCGGTCATATCCGTCTCGAGTCCAAAAAATGGAACCGGTGGTAAATATGTGTCGAAATTAGTTGTGACATTGTAAATTAGTCACTATAGATCATAATCATTAGTTTTGTGAGTCATTTTCTGTATTAACATAACTTGTACCAAAAAGTTTAATAGCTTTTAGTTGAAGTTGGGAAAAAAAGGGCAACCTACCTATGTCTTGTTACACTTGGAAAACTATTATGTGATCCATACTAGCCTTTAAGTTATGTTGATAGCTTAACCAACACCAACAATATTTATTCTAACAACACAAAAGTCAAAATGAAGGTTTACAAGATAGGGTGGCTCTTAATAGCATGCAGTTGGATGAAGGTGACAATTTTTGATTTATCAAACTTTAAATTGTCAAATTCATTGATTTTTAATATATTCTTAAGTTCTAACAAGTCGAAAGACTAAATACTAAAAGTATTTAAGAAAAAAGATAGTCAAATAGTTGTCGAGTTATGAGACATACAAAGTGTATTCAAAGTTGCATACATCTCTTCTTTTCTTGACCTACCTACTTATCAACATACCAAATTTGTGTCATCTATCATCTCTGTAACGAGTCGAACTTTGGCAAGACTAGACTCGACAATATCATGTTCAGCTCGAGTTCGGTGAGACTTCATGAAGAAAGCTCGAACTCGGCTTGAGAAAGTTTGAATAAAGCTCGTGTTCAACTCTAAAAACTCAATTTATTTGTAGTGATATATTTTTAAACAAACAAAATGAAAATATAATATAATATTTGTATCCGGCTCTAGCTAGGCTCTAAAAGCTTGACACAATTATAAATAAGTTCTTTACGCTTGGTGTACTTACATATAAGCCCCTTAAAATATGACTATGTTTGGCGCGAAGCTTTTTGGAGCTTTTTTGGTTAATGAGCGGTGAGAATGAGCTTTTTTATTTTTGATGTTCGTTTGGTAAGAGTGAAATGAGTTGTAGCAATTTTTTAGGAGAGTTTTTTTCCCAATGCTTCCTTTTGAAGCTTTGGAAATTTACAAGAGCTTTTTTATATTCAATGACTAAAATACCCCCTACCCCATCCCTAATAAAAATCCTATATATCCTTTTACGTCATTTTACATATATATAAATACAGCTACAGCTATATTACAAAACTTTTTTATTTAAAAAATAGCTACTGCTCACGGCTACTGCTCACAGCTACTGTTCACTGCTACTGCTCACTGCTACTGCTCCTTTTGCCAAACATACCCATAATATATTTAAAAAACTTATATATTACTCAAAGCTCGACAATAACTCAAGTCGAGCTTAAGCTCGACTCATTAAACATTTCGAACTCATTTTATGGGCTCGGGCTCGAGAAAGCTTGGATTGAACGAGCTCGAGTCAAGTTCGAGCTTGAGTTGCTCGAAAAAAGCTCGACTCGTCACACTCCTATCTCCAAGCTCCTAAATCGTGTTATGTGTTGAATGTTGTCAAACATGTATTCTTATCATGTACGACCTCCTAAATCGTGCTATACATAAGTTTATTACATACAACCTCCAGTCGTTTTATACAGAAAATTAGAGTAAACTCCAAAATACATCCCTGTGGTTTGCCAAATTTCGCACCATACATCCAAATTTTTTTTTTCTAACATATACATCCACCGTTAATAAAAGTTAACCAATATACATCCACGAGGACGAACGGTGGATGTATATGTTAGAAAAAAAAGATTTGGATGTATGGTGCGAAATTTGGCAAACCACAAGGATGTATTTTGGAGTTTACTCAGAAAATTATGACATATTACTCGACTGCCGACCCACCCATTTTAGTGACCTCTAATTAAACAGAACGAAACTAAAGTGCTGCTAAAGAATGACCTTTCTTTATTATTGATTACATGTTTTCCATGGATATGTAAATCAAGGATACAACATGATTACCATCAATGGGAAAATTTGGCGAGAAATGTTCATGGAAAATTTGACATGAAGCTTGAAGATGCTCCATCTATTGTAACGCTAGCTTTAGAAGATGTATAAGCAGGCGAAGGAGGTCAACACTGAAGTTAACAATATTGATACAACGTTAACACCATTATTGTCAAGGATGCTCAGACCTGATATCCTCTTCACAGTTGGTCCTGGTTTTGATACAACCTGAAAAGAAACAAAGTAGTATTGTGTAAAGAGACGGTGTATAAGTTTATGTCTACTTTGGTTTTTTACTTTTACTTATTGCGCCCATGTAATCGTGTTGCATTCTTCCACTTTGAGTTAACTACATAAATGGTCCTTGTGGTTTGCCAGGTATTACGGATTCAGTCCATTTTTTTTTGTTACGGGTCCGGTCACTGTGGTTTCGACCCGTCACGAATCCAGTCCAAAATGCTAACCCCGTCTATTTTTTCCGTTAAACCCATCACGTGACTATAACGTGATGAGTAATTCTGTCTTTTCTCTTTTCCCCTCTTTTGTCATACGAGTAATTAAAGGGTAGTTCACATTTTTACTCTTAAAATGTCTCCTTTTCTTGATAAAAACTTGACCAAAGTAGCACCTTTCCATTCCCCTAAATCCATACCCTCTTATATTTTGAAGTCAACAATTTTGGGACTCAATAAATGTTGCATAGGATCGTTTAGAAGTGGCAAAATGGCCTGGTCAAAATGGGTATTGGGTCAAAATGGGCAGTGGCGGATCTTGAAGTTTTTAGTAGGGGGGGCCGGAAATTTTTTTGTCCTATCATTATATTAGGGTCTTCTAATTCGGGGGGGCCGACTTAGTAAATATAATTTTTTTCGGACGAAATACGGATAAATTAACACTACGGAGCGAAAAACCAGGGGGGCCCTGGCCCCCCTGCCCCTCAAATAGATCCGCCCCTGAAAATGGGCAACTTTTTAGTACATATCGAAACAGTACGGTTGGGTGTACCAGAGACCTTTTTGGCCATTGAAAAGAGTACAAGTAGACGATGTGGTGAATATGACTATAAAAAATTACAAACAAAATGATTTCAAAGACAGATTTAGAAAGTTGTATGCACTGAATATACATTTCGGCTTGAGGGAGTACCTTGTTACGAACGCTACAGAATCCACTAAATTGCAGCGTTGCACCCAAAATTGAGTCAATTAGACTCCCTGCAAGTCCTGCTGCAGCAGAAAGAGGTATCACTAGTAGCTGCTTCAAAATCGCATCGTTGGTGCAACTTTTTGTAAAGAAACCAGGTAAAACGAATGCTAGTCCAATGACGGTTCCTGCTGCTACAGCTGCTTGAAGACCGGCTATTGTTACACCACCATTTGTACCCCTACGAACAGGCTGTCAATCAAGAATGAATAAGATTAGTATGCACCAACAATTTAACACCAACTTTTTCCATCTTACAATCATGTCAATTTGATATGTCCTTTGATTCTGATAGATCAATGTAAGGTAAAATAAAAAAAAGGTTAGCTACAGAGGAGACATGTCAGCAGTGTCGAAGGCCACATGAACCTCTGATATTGTTTAGGGGGTTGTTTGGGATTGCTTGTTTTTCTGCTTATGCTTACGTTTCTGCTTATAAATAACCATCTGTAAGCAGCTTAATAATAAGCGCTTCTATAAATCATGTTTGGATTTGCCATTTTTTGTTTTAAATAAGCAGTTAAGCACAAGCAGTATGGATTTCACAAAACTGATTCTGCTTAATCATAAGCACATAAGCAGAAAGACCAAAAAATAAGCAATCCCAAACACCCCCTTAGTTCAAAAGTACGATATTATTATTGAGGTGATATATCTTTTGTAATCCTACTTGACACACTAATTATTCAAAAAAAGTAACATGTTATCAAATCTAAGTAGCCAACACATATGGCATGAAGGTACACTTAAGAAGAACTGGGGACATGATCATGAAAGCACAAAAGGTTCTCACCTTAAACGTAGTAATTAACCGAGGCTGTTCATCACTTAGCACCCCAAGCTCCGACGACCAAGTGTCTCCATTAGAGCATGAGTAATGACCAATCAGTCCACCAACAAGAGATGTTATGATATATGATTCTTTTGAGTCCAAACAAGTATCCTGAGATGCTTTCAACTTCCAATATGCTATAACTAAGACACTAGCAATTCCACTATTTGAAAAAACTTGTATCCTGTATATAGAGACAAGGGGAACATAAACATACGGTTCAGTTAACGAACACCAAACCATTGTGAAAGGATATACAGATATTAAAAAGTGAAGTTAAGAGTACTTTGCTCAAAGATGGGATTAGCTCAAAGTTATGTGTATAAGCTGGATAAGCTGTTAGGCACGTGAGGTGCATGTGCACAGCTTATAGCTGGACACGTGAGGTGCACGTGACACTACTCCAACAGCCTTTCTAGCCTAACCAACTTTTCCGCCCATTTTCTCTTTTAAATAGTTTGTTAGTTCCTCATTTGTAATCACGAGTTATGATCATTGATTCCGTCTCTTCTATTGTAAACTCATAATAACAACAAACTATCATTTCACTTGTTAATCCATCGAGTCCATTAACCTGTTTCATATTGTCTTGGTTGATCTAATCATTGGAATCCAATAACAAATCAATTCTGATTCTTATTGGTGTGTATCATGGGATTAGCTCAAAATTACAATTGAACCTAGTAAAGGTTTTATTGGACCTGTAGGCTTATAAAAGCTCAAATAGTGTCATGGTACAGTTCGCCCCTGTTTGTAAGTGAGTTGGTAAAAATATCTAAAGTTACTTGATTGATTTGTATGTGAAATTCCAGAATCCATGGTCTCCTATAATTCAGTCAAGCGATGGTCATTTGTAAGCAACACGCAAATCAGGACTTTACTTCAAACAAGCTATAGCAATTAACATAGTAGGCTACATCTTTGTTCATAACCCGAGCTAACAAAGAACACATATTACAGCAATTAATTCATAGTTATGAATATAAAGTAGCTACAACTTGCAAGCGTATCATTTGCAGGGCAAAGCTTAAGCAAAACTAGTATTGAACAGAGAATGGGTACCAGTTTCTTTGACCTCCTGCTTTAAATTCAGCATCAATAGCCCGCTTTCTATACTCCCCCTTTTTAGTAAGCTTTGACCATGTAAAGAAGAAAGCCAACAACATAGCTCCGAATCTGATAATTTGAAACATAATGCACAAATACACATTACTCTACAATATAATTTCTATATATTCAGAGATATAGCGCGATAACCATGCTATGCAACAGATAACTATCTCCTGTACAAAGAAAAAAATGTCAAAAAAATTAAATCAATTATCTCAATATTTGGCAATGTGGGGTACGAGTACTTTTCTTTCCAATCAAAAGGAATGACAGTTAGTTTTTTAACAAATTTTGGGACCCGATATATAATTCTCTTTCAATAGCGCGATAGCCAAGTTTCATATATATTCCAATCAAAGCCACTCTGACTTGTTTCAACTTCAAAACTCATCCAAGTTTCAATAATATGTGAGATTTTTTATGCAAAGTTAAAACTGAGTGACCTAATGAAACAGTGAACTTGGTTACTATTTACTGAGTTTTCAAGTTTCACAAATGCAATATAAATCTTTTGTAATGCATAATACCTAAGTTAAAACCTAAAATACTCCTAATCTTTTTATCTAAACAGGTAAACGGAAGAGGTTTTCTATGCTCATGCTACCCGGGCATCAGTGGCGGAACCAGGAAAACAAAATGTGGAGGGCTTTTTTTTTTTGACAATAGCAACAAAATGCGGAAGAAAAAAGTATGATCGAAATGATAAATCGAGTATTGTTACTTGGAGATGAACGCTTTATAAGGTTTGAGAGTGTTGAATGTTGATTTTAGTATGTAGGTGGAGGGCAATTTGAATTTTGGTTGGGGGGCACTTTCGAAAAAAGGTCAAAATTAAAAAAAAATTATACTAAAATCTTAGGGGAGAGGAGTCATGATTCCGAACTTTCCGGCCCTCCCAAATTTGACCAATAAAATTATGCCAACTCATTTCAACCTTCCAGCCCTCCCAACCAATTTCACTCGCGCCCATGATATTCCAGCCCTCTCAAATTTTTCTTTTTACATTTCACCCAAATAACACAAGGTACAACACATAAATGCTAATATACAACGGGTTGCTTAGAGGTTTCCCAGCCCTCTCACCAGCCCTTTGAGTGCAACCCGTTGAGGGCGGGCCGGTGTTACCGCCGGTTTGGACAAGCCCTTTGGTGAACCCGATGGGCACTCCGCCTCCCCTTATCTTTTTCGGCTAGCCATGGGGGGCACCGCCACCCCAAACCCACTATATAGGTCCACCCCTGCCGGGCGTTATGGCACTTTCACTCAACTGCTCCCAGGAGAAAGGACAAGGAGGGAGGGCGAGTCTTTGACTCAGATGTATGCAGCCTAACCGAGGCATCCCATGACTGTTTCTAGACCACCCCAAAAATGTTTTCCTAAGCCCGTTATAAAATAATCTTGTATAAAGTCTCAAAATAAGCAAAAAGAAATGGGCTCATGAACATAAGCAGAATACAGATAAGCTGATAAGCCCATAAATAAGCTTAAACAAACACTACCCTCTAATCAAATCATACTTTTTGTACACACAATTAAAAAATGTAAACCTGTAATTAACAGCAAGATGAAGAGACATAACAAAGAAGCCAGCAAATGCACCAGAAACATCAAGTGACTTTTTCCTGTATGAATTAAAAGCTATGAAAAATGAAACCAAAACTGCAATTATCACTTGCATCATCTTTTATTTCAGAACCTTATAACCCAACTGTTATAACCAACCAACTGATAAAAAACACTAAACTTGCTGGTGTTTTTATTTAGAGTAAATTACATAAATGGTCCCTTGTGGTTTGTCAAAAATTTCACTTATCATCCCTTAAACTACAAGGACCATTTATGTAATTTACTCTTTTATTTTTGACAGTTTCGGAAAGTCAAAAATGTTTCGCTGCATTTTATTTTAGTCTATTTGCTTGTGCTTTATTTAATTTATTTTATTTTAGGTAGAGGTGGCAAAACGGGTAGGCCGAGCGGGCACAGGCATGGGCTAGAATGGGCACGTGTTAAACGGGCACATGTTATACAAATTGCTTTATAGAAGACCGAAAATGACGAAATAAATTCCTTAAACGTAATACCATTTAAAAAATTAAATATATTATATATGTAAGTTTTTCTTCAAAAACGATTATAATGTTCTTTAATTGAGAGAAAATATGTGTCCGTTGTGCCCATTTCAAAAAAAAGAGGGGGCTAAATGTGTCAAAATATTTTACAAAGTAGCCAAAATTAACAAATTTTTTTTTATTTTAAGCACAAATTGCCAGGACACTCAAAAACGTGCATTAAACAGTTGTACTGTAAATATAAAATGCTTTAATTATTTGTACATTAAGTGACTCATTCAAATTTATGAGTGTATCAATCACTTTAAATTTATTTTTGTTGTGTGTATTTTAACAAAAAATTAAATAAAGAAATGATTGACAAATGCCAGTATAGCATAGCCATGTGTTTAACGTCACGTGGACAATTAGAGGGGTTGATGGGTTCTGATTTCGAATTTTTTTTTTAATCGAAAGCAATCGAATTGAATTCAAATTGGATTAAACTGAATTAAAAACTAAATTTGAATCCGGTTTAGTTTTCGGGTTACTCCCAATTACTAAGAAAGAGTTTTAATAAAATTAATTATGTTTTTGGTTCATTTCGGTTTTCATTTCGTCAAAATCAAATCCAAACCGAAAACAGAATATCATTTTGGCATATTACATGAAAATCGACTCAAGTGAGTTTGTAATCTTTTTTGTAAGATAAATATTTCAAATATGCATATTACATGAAAATTAGAATTCAAATATGTCTACATTTTAGACAGTTTGTTTGATAAACCAATATCGCAAACTACGTAGTACCTAATTGCATAATTAAGGCATGTTTCGATGGAGGAAAAATCACTATTTAGGCTGTGTTTGGTAAAAGTAGCAGTAGCAGTGAGCTGTAGCTGTGAGCAGTGGCTGTGAGCAGTAGCTGTGAGCAGTAGCCGTGAGCAGTAGCTGTCTTTTAAATAAAAACGTTTGGTAACATAGTTGTAGCTGTATTTATATATATGTAAAATGACGTAAAAGGACATATGCATATTTCAATAAAAAATTGTCTAAATAAATAATAAAGATGGGGTAGGGGTATTTTAGTCATTTAGTATAAAAAAGCTCTTGTAAATTTCCAAAGCTTCAAAATGAAGCATTGAAAAAAAAGCTCTTCTAAAAAATTGTTTTTCTAAAAAAGCTTTTCTAAAAATTTACCAAACAAACATGAAAAATAAAAAAGCTCATTTTCACCGCTCATTACCCAAAAAAGCTCTAAAAAGCTTCGTGCCAAACATGCCCTTAACCCAAAAAGATTTTGTATAAAACAGAAATCTCGTTCAAATTTTTTATTTCTAGCTAAACGCACCCTTAACATTTCATATTTTCTAACCTATCAAGAAAAACTAAACAAACAACCTTGAGTCGATTTCTGTTTGATTAACAAAATTATATTTCACATTACTACCTTATCAAACATAGTTCTCATAAATCAATTCGACCAACTCTTGAGTCGATCTCAAACATTCACCAAAACCAAGCTCGACTCACATCAGTCTTAAACCATCAAAGCAAGTTCAAGACTGTCTATAGACTCATTTTCAGATAGCAAGTTAACAGAAATATAGCACGTTCACTCGTGGAATTAACATCAAGGAAACCATATCTAAAGTCCGAAATAATTGCTTTCTAAATCAGATTAGAAGTGGTATTTGTTAACTCATTCGAGTTTGTTGTTAATTTCAAACAGCACCAATACAGAAAAAAGAACAATCTAGAGGTTTAAACACCAACACGACGACAAGTGTTATACAAAATCAAAGTATGTACAGTCCGTGTTCTAGGTATATCCTTCCCGGTTGTACAAGTTAACAAGGTACAAGTTTTATGTGTTATGGACAGGGGAAGGGGTACGAAGTAAAAACTAACGTTCTTTTTGGTTTTTTGGTTGTGTTTATTTGTTACTTCCTTTTGGATTCTACATATGCTAGGACTCGGTATTCTTTGGTGTATCTTCTGCAAAATTTCAAGGTTTCTGCGCCTGTATACAAAAAATGAACACAAAATGAAATGAGTAAGAAAGTAAATGAGAGCAACCAAAAAATGAACACAAAATGAAATGAGTAAGAAAGTAAATGAGAGCAACCGTTGGGTGGGTTTGGTGACGGGTAAAAACTGGTAGGGTTGAACCAATCACATTACCTGCATTTACATTATATACAGATGAAGACGAAAGCCAGCACGGTTCACTTGTTTGTGAACTTGTTTACTCCAACTGAGAACTGCTTCAGGAAATCCTCACTAGCAAAAGTTAAAGGAAGCTCTTCATCATCAAACAACTCTTTCCAGTCATTATTTTCATGATTTGTAGTAATCTCCGAGTGTTTGTTTGGAATATAAGGCCCATTTGGTATATCTCGATACAAGTGCTTCAATATGAATAGTGCAGTATCAGGGTCTCTCCAGTATTTTCTGCAAGATCATACGAATACAAGAGAAAGTAAATAAAATTTCTTTTAACTTTAGCCTGTGACTTCAAGAAAGTTAAAATCTTTGTAATGTGCACATAGTTTTTATCGAAAAATTTCAGATATAGGCAGTCTAAATCGCTATTCAACAAGCTTAAAATTGGCAAATCATCTCAAAAGTATATAACATGGCTAATATAAACTTACGTATGTGCTCCAAAAGCTGATATGTATCGATGTTCGAATGTTTTATTCTGCATTGTCAAAATTTCGAGAGATGAGTATTTACAGCAGAATGGGGAAAAGTAATGGTAAGAGGAAAGAGGGACGGAAGTATCTTCTATAAGGGAAAGCCAATGAGTCGAATCGGGTTATGTTTTATCTCTAACTAGTCATATGCGTCCAATGGGTCAGAAATGACCCAAAGTTAATTTTTAATGCATCATTTCATTCCAAGACTTAGAATATCAATAAAACAATATAACTTTTGTGTTGTTAATAATTACGCTTGATTATTTACAAAGAAAAATGTATGGACAAAAAGTATTTCGGGTCAACCCGCCCAACCCTTTAATTTTGCCACCTATGCAGAAAGGTAAGAGTACATACTTGAAGCATATGATCAACTCGTCCATCTTGACTCCCTGTCAACCTCTCCAACATAAGTAAACCATATGATCTCTCTATTTCTTCGGATTCTTCGGACGACTCTGACAAACCAGAACAAAACACAAAAAAGGTAATTAACTGAAAATTTTCGATAGTTATATGACAAAAAAAATGAGACTGTGTACACTTCAATTACCTTCATGATCATCACCCTCCCTAGATTGACATAATGTTAGTACTTTAACCTACGAGGAGTAAAGTCGTTATAAACATATATCAACATAAAACATACAGTATTACATAATATAATATCTGTAGGCTAACTAATAGCAACAAACCTTTGCCACACTCATTTGATCAACCACCACCTGAGAGCGTGACGCAACTCTTTCTACAAATTCCTGCACCATCATGTATTGTCGCAGGTTAAAATGGATCAGACTGGGTTGACGCACCAACACCTTTGTGTCTATTCTAACTAATAATGGATGCGTTAACTATGATTATGAAATTAATAGCATTAACATGTACCCGATATCCAACATGCAGCCTCTTTCCACCTCTGTGATAAGGGATAATGACTGCACGTTTGTCTAAATACTCCTTGCAAACAAGTGGTTCTACTCTGAGCACAAGACAGTTATTTCACATCAGGGGTCAAAAGAGAGTAAGTAACATTTTTAGTGCAATTAATCCCGGATGAGGCTAAAGGTGATAGTGACAAGTAACATATCACTATATAAGCAAAGGGCACAAAGATACCTGTATGCTACTGGATCATAAGGATGAAAAATGTTAAACATTTGCCGACAACATGGCATCTCTTCAATAATATTTTCATCTTCCCAGTAATCTTTTCCTTTGCCTGGGAAAACAAAAACAAAAGAACTCTAAAATGATCATGTATGTAAATTTATAAATTTGGAAGATGTCCAAAACTGAAACCATTTTTGTTTCCAAATGCTAATGATCTCCTGGGGATCAAAATCTAACAGAGATATGAGGCAAGCATTACCAATTCCAATGCGGACATTGCGTAAGGCAAGAAAGACACCAAGAGGAGATCCAACTGCAAAGAATGTATCAACCTGGCATGAATATGATAAAGTATAAGGATTAATAAGAATGCTCTGAATATAGGCCTGTGAATGGAACCCGTCTTGATCTAGATCCAATCCAACTGTCACAAAATATGACCCGTTGATCCAGCAGATTGACCCAATTATGTGGGTCAATACTTGGGTCGATCCATGATTCGTTCATCCAATTAAATATTAAAAGTATAATATGTTTATCGGGATAACACAAACTGTTTTAAATTGTAAGTAGTTTCATGTCGAAATACTTTCTAAATATGAGTTACATATTTTTTCAACAAATTTTCGCCCAAATTAAAATCTCAATCCGTTTTCAGAGCAAAAACTTACCAAAAAACTCATAACAAAGTTTCTAATGAAAATTAAAATTTGCACATAATACAATAGCTACCTTGAACATCAACTTCGTGTATTTTATCACAGGGGTGTAACTCTTCATACACTTATCTTCTAAAGACGGAGAACTCTCGGAGACACTTCCATTTCTTGTAACTGAAGCTTTCTGCTTATTTTCTGTTTGAAATACACAGCAAACCCAAATTGAACTACTACGGAACCAATATACCATGATAATGTCGAACGTTTAAAAGGACATCAATGGGTGGTAGTAATAGAAGTGGCGAGGTAGGGGTCGAAAGGGATCATATACGAGGAAATGGGCCAGGCCGGTCCAGGCCAGATTGACCCGCAAACACTTTCTTTTGTCATTTCTTCAACTAATAATTAATGTTTGTGAAAAAAAAGCAATGTTACTACAATAATAATTTAAATCCTTGAACAAAATGATTTAGAAGGATGTACGCATTAATAAAAACTTTGGGCGACTTTCAACCCCTTTGACCCGTCCAACCCATTGGACATGTTCCCCTTTCAGCTAAAAAGTTATATTTGACCCCTTTGAGATAAAACACAATCCAAATCGACCCATTTTACTCCACCAAAGAATACCTTCAGCTCTCTGTGATTCTAGTTCTTTGATTTTGGCATTTAAAGATTCAATCTGCAAGGTTAAGAACACTAATAATTAGTAAAAAGTAAATAACCGCATAATAAGAGAGAGAGTTAAATTTCAAGACCTCTTCCTTTAATGATTTGATTACTACGCTTTCATCATTCTTGTCAGTTTCCTCGTCAATGTTCGTGCTTTCATCATTCTTGATAGTTTTCTCTTCAATTTCATTTGAATTGCTCGTTACAACTTCGCTATCGACACTTGTGCATTCAACTAAACTGGAGATCTTCTCAGAATGCATATCGATAGTACTATCAACAGATTTGACTCCAACTCCATCTAAGTCTGGACTATCCTGTTTCTCAAAATCTGTTGCTACTGACAAATTTCCATCTGAGGTTGATGCTAGAGTGTCCATACCCACTTTATTTGTGATTGAATCCTTTTCCATATGATTAATAGAAGAATCACACTCGGGAGCAATTTCGTTGTTATGGTCTTTATACATCCATTCCATCGGGAATGGGGAAGATAGAGTGTCTTGGTGGCAAAGGATGTCGAAAGAGAGAACACTTCCTAATGAATGGCCATATAAGGAAACCTGTAGAGACAAGAACCACAAGATTAATCATACATGTGGAAAAACGGGTGAATTGGGTAACGGGTCATTACACTTTCGGTAAATTTGACCTATTCAACCTTTGACCCATTAAACCCATTTAAGATAGTAACCCCCGTCAGTCACATACCTTTCCGTCATAACCAGGATTCCTCTTAAGAAACTTCAGATATAACCTATTTAATTGGTTGGAAACCTGCAGAAGTTGATGACAACAAATTCAAAGATGTTACTACTTCAAGATTTTAATGGGAATAGTCCAATAAAGTAATAATACCAGAATAAAAAATGTTTTTTTTTTCTGACTTTCAACTTCAATTCTATATTAGCCGAGATGATAATGCTCAAATCATTAAGAAAGTCAGATTTAAAAATGTTGAAGATGTGCAAGCTAATAAAGGGGTGGAGAAAGAGAAATAAAGGATGAACAGAACCAACCGAGTCAATGATATCCTGGCAGTATATTGGGCTCATGTAGTATAGCACATCGTGTACAGTTGCACTCAATGTTACTCGCAACCCACGTATACCAGGTAATGTACATTTTTCTACAGCAGATTCACCACTTAGCTTTAAGTCTTTCCTCCACTGGCAATACAAAAAGAACAATTACATCAAGGATAAGGAGAACAGTTAAGCAATTTCGCCATAATCTAGGAAACAACCACACACCAGATCAAACTATTCATACAAAACGCTCTGGTCGAAACTAGATGGTCACAAAATGGGAATAAACATACAAAGTTTAATGAAATAGGGTCAAAATAAGCTACAAAGGGACAACCAAAAAACACAATGTCCAAAGTTTTTAAAACTTTTATAAAGCAATACTCGTACATAATAATAATATTATTTAATGGCACTAATTTTTTTGAAATAAATAGAACTAAGAGGCTTCATGCATTACCAACATTTTTAGCAACTGTCGACCCATTTGACTCATGTCCTTCTAAAGTACTACTCCATATTTTTAATTCCATAACATAACCAAAACCACCTCTAGTTATAATCCAAAACCCCAAACATTAGAATCACCTGGCATGGAATGAAAAGAACTCTTTGAGTTTCCCGTTGGTAAGACGTCAGATGCTTATCAGCAAGGTTTTGTGTAAGTTGGCGGAAAGTGCCAACGTCATCAACCAAATTTGCTTTTTGCAGCCTTTGACCGATACCATGAACCATGAATACTAGATGCCGAACAGGAACCTGTAAAAAGTTGTATACCAAAACAATTTTATTGCCTGCAGATTTACAGCTAATGGATCAATCCGTTTTTGACTTTTACCCATAAATTTGAGTTTGAAAGTATTATAAACATAGAGCCTGAGAAAAACGCCATTAGTTTTACCTGTGAACAATAATCGTCCATTTCTTCCTCTTTCTGCTGACGCAACTCATCCTATAAACAGATGTTATGAACTGTAAGAAACTAAGGCACTAAAAATCGCTGCATAATATAAGATCTGCCATTTAGGCAACCATGAAACAGTAAAAATGTACCTGGGTTGGCTTTGGTGATTGAGATGGAGCATACCCACGCCTCAATTTAATTCCAGTTCCTCCAAAATGAACTATGCCAGAAAATCCAGATGAGGGAATATTTAGCCAGGCATCCCATGTATCATCCTCACCCGTAAAAATAGCATGTAGCCCCTGCAAGAAACAAGTAACGTGCTTAATGCTTACATGAAAGACAATAAAATTAGATGTCCCAAATATAAGTTTGGCATCAAAAACCAACATACCGGGGTAGACCCTTGCATATCAACCCGGGCAGCAAATAAGCCAGATGGTTGAAATGTTCTGCGGTGCCAAACCTGGAACGAATAAATGTCAAACCACATTACTAAGCAAGCAAATCAGAATCACTCACATTTGGTACATATGAAACAGTTTCACAAAAAGCAACCAAATTTGAGTTAATTTCCTATAACAAATGTTATGTTAATCTTTTGATAGATCACTTACGCGACTGCGATAAGCAAACTCCAACTGTTCAGCAACATCCTCCCGGAGTGGAAACCAATCAAGACTCCCTTTACGAGCAAACCAGTGGCCTCTTAGAACACGTCGATTGTCTCCATTCCAATAAACAGGAAAACTATCTCGTCTTAATAAGTCTACCTGCAGCAGTGACATGCACCATAAAAATAGTGATACTGTAAAATATAGGTAAAGAACTAATATGATATTATCCAAATGCCAACAAATAGACCCATAGATATACTACTATTATAAGATGAACCATGTTCTAATCTGAAGATTTGTCACCGCCCTCCTAATTTTCTTTAAGAAATGAATAGAACACTAAGAAACTAAGAAGGGGGTCACATCAAGGGAATGGTATGTTCATATTGACAAAAAGAAAAAGAAATAATATAAAAACAGATTACAAACTGTATAAGGCGGGTCACAAATTGTTCAGAATATTGTTTTGCTTAGTATTACATCAACTAAGCTAAGCACCCCAAAACAAACAAGGTATTAAAAACCATAGAGAGAAAAAAAGAGACCAAACCTCATACAAGCCTCCTTTCACAGGGACACCAACCCTCTCTTCTTCATCTGAGTATAGTTTGTTGCGTGTGGTAGCTAAATCATATGACATTGGATCTGACTCAGAAATTGAAGGAAGTGACCCTTTTGGACCAATACTACATTCACCATACTCTCTCCACCAATTAGAAAGTAATTCCTCCTCTCGCTGCATATATAGTATGTAAATCAGTACTTGCCTTAAATTTGGTGCATGAATATAAAAATTATCGCAACTGGGGAGTATAAAAAGCTACAATGCTAGTATAAAACGTTCTACTAAGTGGCCCTAAAAATAATCATAAATATCAAATCAACAACAAAAGAGCACCAATATCAAATGGTATGACCTGCAAGAATGATGCCTCTATAGCAAGAGAATCCCTCATTCCAAATCGAAAGTAATCACCTTTCCCAACTACTTCTGTGAGTGGGAGAGCAGCAGCTAACTCTGTATATAAGCAAGGGCAGGAACAGGGAATCAATATATAAAAAATAAATGTGCAAAGAAATGCCCATGTGAGTTTAATGGGCTACGCATGATAGCATAGTTAAGATTTGAAAAACGATAACAGATAGAATGAAAGCTTATTATAGAATGTTTCTTCACAATATGTCCAGCATGAAACTCCAACGAATACACTGGCGATGAAACAAAAACCAAAATATAACAAATAAGGCATTCAATCATATGTATCAATATAGATACTTTGAGTTTGTTCCCTTAATCCTAATATCCCTTCTATCTATACGATTTCCGTCACTTTTTTAGCTGTTTGTATCATATTTTGTGCATTTGCAAAGTCACTCTCTTATCCTACTAAACATATACGTTTCAAACAAGTGCACTGACAGTATTACGGGTCCTCGTTTGTTTGGAAAAGAAAAGAAGAATAGATATTTGTCGTTCTCATTTGCTTCAGCAGAATAAGGAAAGATGTCAAAACCACTATTGAAGAAAGAATGACGGAAAATCACTCGCTCACTTTTCTTATTTGGTTCTTTTTCACATCCTTTTAACTCTGTGAACCAACCAAAGAGTTAAAAGACTGCAAAGGGGGAGAGGCACCATGGGGAGAAAACTATGTGATCAGTCATTTTCCGCAAGAGGATCAAATCTCAGAAGCTAATATACCTAGTATGGATTCATTTAGGCCCGATCCTTTAATCCTTAGATATGAGAAGGCCAGTTATTTACTTGTATATTTTTCTATATACTACATGGTCAATAAAAGGAGCAGTAAACACATTCTACTTACAGGCATTAAATTTCGTATTATCATATTAACTGAAACTAGCTTATGGGGATCAAAACCAATGGCACGAGATTGTTATGCATCTTACATTCCTACCACTACAAACAAGTAGCCAACTATATAAACATTAGCAATTAAAACAAATAACTACGGAGTATTATAACATAAAGCAGTTCCGTATGCTAACCGCATAAAACCCCTGAAGCAAAAGGACAGTACACCAATCCTACTTACAGGCATTCAATTTCGTATTAACTGGAACTAGCTTATGAGGAAACAAACTCAATAACATCGAGGTTTTTACGCATCCTACCACTACAAACAATTAGCCAACTATTCTAACATAAGCAGTTCCGTCTGCTAACCCCACTAAAACCCCTAAAACCAATAACATAAACACTAAACAATGTCATTCATAAAATATATTCCTAAAACTAAAACTCACCATTTTCCGCCATCGGAACCTTAGAAAAGTACCACCTAACATCACCCCCATCAGACGGGCTCCTCGTCTGCGCAAGATACTTTTGCCTGCCTTCATAGTGCTGAATCTCATCAATCAACCTCCTTATATTTGACGGCGAATTCCTCAACATATCAGCAGCAGTCCTCCTCTCTTCCTCACCCTTCCCACTACTTTCAGCCATCAAAACTCACCTCAAAAAACAACTAATCCAACACAAGCAACTTAATCCTATGATACTAAACTAACAATTGCAAACTAGAAAATGGGTTTTGTTTCAAGTGACATTTTATCAAACAGCTGGTGTGCACAACATCAAATTGCGTGTTTTTGGGCGTAATTTTTGTGGGTTTTTGATAATTTATATGATTTGATGTTTGGGATACGAAATTGATGATGAATTTAGTGTTTGCAGATGGGATTAAAGAAAACAAAAATGGAGGTTTGGTTAGTTAGAAGGTGAGAGTCTGGCATATTCTTAAAACGTGGAAAAACAAGACTTTAGATTTAAAATATTCAAAAAGGTTTTAAACTATTTTTATTATTTATGTAAAGTAGTGATAACTGATGAGGGTCTTACTTGTATCGGGTTAGTCGGGTTTGTGTCAAATGAGATCAGGTTTATTTGGGTTGATGCTAAAAGAGCATGCCCGAACCGACTATATTAAAATTTTGTGTTGGGCGGGTCCGAGTCAACCTAAATATGAGTGATATATGAAAAAAAAAAAAAAAAAAAAAAAAATCGCTTATATGAAAGACAAGTTACAAAAATTATATTAAAAAAACATCGTGTCAATTGGGTTGACTCGAACTCAAGTTAGCCTTACATATTTAACACAACACGCGATCCTATTTAGCATTATAGGTATGGATACCCCGACTAACTTGACTAGGATAGTCTTAGTCGGTTCGGATTTGGATCAGGTTGACTTTACATTTAAATAATCGCGATCCTATTTAGCATTATAGGTGATGATGAAATTAGTGTTTGGAGATGGGATTAAAGAAAACAAAAATGGTGGTTTGGTTAGTTAGAAGGGAGTAGAATATTGAAAGGGAGAGCCAGGCATATTCTTAAAACCTGGAAAAATAAGACTTTACATTTAAATAATCCCGGGTCGGGTTAGTCGGATTCGGGTCAAATCAAGTTGGCTTTATGAAAGCTAAAAAGATTACCCGAACTCAACCAAGATATGAGTGATATGTTAAAAAAATATTGTTGATATGAAGGACAAGTTATAAAAATTATATCAAGAAAATCTCGGGGTGATCAGGTTGACCCGAACTCAAGTTAGCCTTATATATTTAACACAACACCTGGCCGTATTAACATTAGGGTTAATCGGGTCAACCCGGATAAGATTTATACTCTGACAAACCTGACTAGGATAGTTTTAGTCGGTTCGGATCATATTGAGATCGGGTTGACTTTTTTGACAACTCTAATAGGGAGAATAAACTATAAAAATTGTCTTTGTGGTTTGATCAAATTGCAAGTTTAGTCCTTGACCTTTTGAAAACGCAGCGACTGTCCTTGTATGAAACTTTGGGTTGCATATTCAGTCCCTGTACAGAGTTAAATGACTAAAATACCCACTGTCTTTGGCCACTTTAAGGGGTTGAAGACGAGGGCATTTTGGTCATTTAATTATGGCCAAGGACTTAATATGCAACCAAAAGTTCCTTATAAGGACGATCACTGCACTTTCA
This sequence comes from Artemisia tridentata subsp. tridentata, assembly GCA_021014915.2. NCBI lineage: Eukaryota > Viridiplantae > Streptophyta > Magnoliopsida > Asterales > Asteraceae > Artemisia > Artemisia tridentata. The sequence goes on along the minus strand of CP139508.1, from coordinate 485,277,161 downwards.
AGACGTTAAGGACTAAACTTGCAATTTGACCAAAGGGACGATTTTTGCAATTTACTCAATAATAGTGATGAACAAGGATTTTCTTGATAATGGTTTTTGGTAATGGTTATACTTTTGTTGTGTGAAAAAAATGATATAGAAGTAGAAAAATGATCATGAGGTTTAGTAACGTGATTAATTATATGTCTAGTTTTGTATGACAATATTTTGTTTTTTGTAGTTAATGAATTCATTATTTCAAAAAAAAAAAAAAAAAAAAAAAAAAAAAAAAAAAAAGACACGTAGGTTTAGATATGAAATTGGTCATATATACTGGAGCTTGTCAATCATTTTCATGGAATTATAGGATAGACTTATAATGAATTAATGACGTTTAAGTGAAAAATATGCTTAAAGTATTAGAAGTATGTCGAAAATATATGTTGAAGTACCTTATCTTAACTACATATAAAGATTAAAGAGCGAATGGGTGGAACTTTTAATTTCCAATTACGAAAAGTAAAATTACATTTAAATTTTACAATACATTAAAATAATAATCTTGTTTCACATAATATTTTTTTTGGAAATAATTATGCTACATTGAAATACAAAAATCTTAACTATAAAATCAATAACTTCTATTTTATAATAAATTCAAATTTTAGTACAATAAAAATTTATTTACACATTGGGATACTTTTGGTCGATAAAAAATAAAATTATTCATATTCATAGTTGAAATATTTGTGTTTATATCATACTATAATTCATTTCACAGTGACGTTTGTTATTTAACATGTTTGTAAGATGATAGATACTCCGTAATACTTATTTTATTGTTATATTTTGACCTCATAACTATTTTTTGAACAACATTGGTCGCAATTAAATTAAAACGAAAATGAACTCTAATGTTCTTTAATTAAACGACAAAGGCATCTTCGAGACTATGCATGCAACCTCGCCAAAACTACATAGACAATTTTCAATTATGTGACTTATTGTTAGAAAAGTGGTTAATTGTGCGATGATAATATTAGATAATCCATTTAAGTTATGTTTATGTTCACTTTCTAAATAAAATTTAGAATAATTCTTAAATTAGTAGATATCAGTTTGATTTTGATAGAAAAACTAGTAACTTTTTTGAAGTAACAACAAGAGGCGCTGCCTTTTGATCTTTGCGTCTTGCCATGCTCGAAATAATAAGCTTAACCTAGCTTGTACTAGTATTTACTTGTTAGAGTTTTGGAAAAATATTAAATCGTGTATGACTAGAATCGAACCCGGGACTGAGGGATTGCACACTTTACGTATGAATGATCAAAGGAATAATTAATATGTATAATTGTTATATATTTTAATTATTTGGACACAAAATATGGACTAACGGACGTTATAGTAATTAATGAAATTGACTAATGACTGTTAGTAAATAAAGGAGGGGGTTAAGTGTCGAGTTTTGAAACTTGATGATGTATTAGACTCAAACTTGAAGAACAAGTTTGGAGCCTATATAAACACCCTAATTAGCTCGGATGAAAAAAAAAAAACGATCGATATTATAACCCTCAAAAGGCACGAAGAGAATAATAAATAAAAAAGTCATTCGACTTTATTCTAATTCCTGGCATGTGTCGTACATCAGGATATATATAAAGATATGTATTGAGTACAGTATCTTGACATATGCATATTGTAATAGATTATGTACAGTGCAGTGAAAGATATGTACTTTTTGCTATGCATATTATAATATAACTTTATATCTATCTTTTACATATGTATTGTACAGTATGTAGAAGAATGATTATTATTCTTTACTGGGATTAAGTCGTAGAATAGCAATGTACTTTTCAAAGTGTCCCGTTTTGATACGTGTACTTTTTTTAAGTTGTAGAATAGCAATGTACTTTCATAAGTGTTCCAATTTGGTACGTGACGATGACGTGTCACGCTATAAATGGTGCCACGTGTCAGACTTTCGGGTATGACACGTCATCGTCACGTACCAAATTGGAACACTTATGAAAGTGCATTGCTATTCTACAACTTTAAAAAAGTACACGTACCAAAACGGTACACTTTGAAAAGTACATTGCTATTCTAGGACTTAATCCCTTCTTTACTTCCTTCTTGAATATTAGATTCAAGGTTTATTAAACAAAATAGTTTTGATTTAATAATTGTGTTCATTCACTAGCATCAACCTTTGATCGAGTAATAGTACGTGTGTTCGAGAGCTCAGTAATATCTTACTTTAGATATTAATCTTGGATTGTGGAACAAAAAGGTAAGGGTTCCACGTTAATCCTATTTGTTCTTGTTTGATTGAGCTAGTGAAGGAGAAAGAAGATTTGATCCTTGTTCTTGCTAGGATCATAACGGTACGTTCCTATTTAATATTCGGTAATACTTTATACATGTTAAATTAAAGATCCTGCTTCCGCCATTATGTGCTTTGATGTTTATTTATTTATTTATTTGAATGTCAAGATATTTAAATTCCAACAGTGGTATCAAAGCCAATTTAACATGTAATTGTTATTATCGAAACACATAATTAAAAATCAAATCTTGATTTGGATTTACATGTTTGTTAGTCAATTTTTTTTTTTAGGGTTTTATTACTAGAACTAAAAAAATAATTCGAACCATAATTTAGGAGGGGGGGGGGGGGTTCGACGCTTCTTAATTAAAAAGTTAGTTTTGTAACCCTAAATTAGGACATGTTTATGTGTTTATTTGAATAAGGGTTGCGTTCCTGGCTAATCCATAATTCTTCATGCAAGGAATTATGTATTAGGGTTTGTTTTATTTGCTACATGTTTAGATAAATCTAAAAATTAGGGAAGACCTAATCTATTAAATTAATGAATCAGTTATGTGCAACGTGGTGTGTTATTATTAAAACTTACGCGGTCAATTGTTGGCGTCTGTGGTCCATTGGGTACAATGCGCTCGAAAACCAATGAGAGTTTTATTAATTATATACATAATTATTACACATATAGATTATTAATAGGATTTATCAAAAGGTTTGCATGTGGCTATATGATTTAATTGTTAAGATTATATACGTTATTTGTGTTTATTTAATTTTGTTGAAATTACTTGTCTTATTTGTTTAAATTGTTCATGAATTGTAAGCAAACAAGAGGGTGATTTTTGGTATAAAAATTAAATGGACCTAATAACTATGAAACCTTTAATGTGGTAAATTATTTATTGCCAAGTCTTATGTGCCGACAGTGGTTCGCTTCGCACGGTAATTTGCTCCCAGGCGAGACTAACAATTTAATAATTTACAACATAATTTTATAAGACTTAGAATCATAAACTTTTAATTGATTGATGTAACTGTACAAATGGTCGAAGCGGCGGACCTAATTAGACAAACTATAAAGTGGGTATAAGGTTGGTATGCATTAAATTGTGACCTTAAAGAGACTCCATTCTGTCTCTCCGCTCGCCTGTGCGTCTAATTAGACTTACCAAGTACACCATTATATGTACGAAGCATCTTAAGGCAAAGTTGTAAGTTACTCAACGCCTCAATTAAAACTTTGTTGATTTAACTCTTAGCTAATTGGTAATTAAAATAGTTTTGAAAACCTATGATACAAAGATGAGTGCATGCATCTTTGTACATATTTTGATTATAACATCAAAATAAATACCCTAAAATTTAAGTCCATGCTATCTAATTATAAGAGACACTTGCAGTTAATATCTGGCGTAAGTGAGACCTTGACACATATATTGTTGGGAATTAAATATTCAAGAAGTTTAATATCAGATTCTATTCAAAGAAAATCGTTAAGTGTGATTCTGCTGCTAGTGCATTTGGTTCCTGCTGCTAATGTTTGTTCCTGCTGCCAGAACATTTGACTCTGCTGCTAGCGATAAATGATTCTGCTGCTAGGCTTAGCATTCTGCTGCTGAAGGATTCTGTTGCTAGTGTTCTCATTGCTGCTGATGATGACCATTCTGCTGCTAAGTGGATAAGTATGAAAAGATATTATCTGTATTTTGGTCAACAATATACGGTAGATAATATCTTACCCCATGTGCTTAGTTAACAAGTTGTGTACACAGATACATGTTATATCTTATGTACTGACACACTCAAGATAAGTTAACAAGTAAGTCGGCTAGACTTTAAGCAATATGTAAAGATCTTCTTGGACTATAAAAGAAGATCTTAGTCAAGTGATATAGGTGTTCAATAGTGCATAAAATAGTTGAGTTGATAAGTTCATAACTGTTAAGACATAGAACAAACACAAGAATATCACAAGTTGTAAGAACATAAGATTCAAGGTCTTTGTAACCCTAGTGATAGAAAGATCACTCGTATTATTTTGAATAATATTGAATCGTTTTGGTGAAAAGCTTTCATTGTTTATTGTCATACAACTAATCATAACCATTCCATTTCCACATCACAAATAACCTTCTAAGTGTGGTTAAGTAAATTCCGCGTACTTAATCATATTAACTCAATATATCATACACACAAAGTCACAAGGTTTAACCACCTTAACCGTGTGTCGAATCCCTATCAAGTGGTATCAGAGCCAGGCTGATATATTTGATTTAGAAGCTAAAATAGAAATGGATGTACAAGATGCTCAGGTTTCAAATGTTGCTGCAAAGTTGCCCATGATCAAACAGAATGAGTTTGAGTTATGGAGGATGAGAATTGAGCAATATTTTATGGTTCAAGATTATACTCTTTGGGATATCATTATGTATGATGATTCTTATTCACCAAGCTATTCAGATGTTGTCCTAGAAGGCAAAACACTTAGGAAAAGAAATACTGGACCAGTTTCCAATGATGAAAAGATACAGAAGAGAAATGATCAAAAAGCAAGAAATTTGTTGCTTATGACCATTCCTGGTGAGCAGATGCTATCTTTCAACAAGTATCTTGATGCAAAAACTCTTTTTGAAGAGATTTGTGCATGGTTTGGTGGTAATGAAACTACCAAAAAGACACAGAAGACATTGCTGAAACAACAATTTGAAAACTTTACTGCTTTTAGCAATGAAACTCTTGATAAGCTGTTCTCAAGGTTGCATAAGCTTGTCAGTCAGTTAGCTGTGTTGAGTGTTGAGATAGAGAAGGAAGATCTCAACATGAAGTTTCTGAGAAGTCTACCTGATGAGTTCCATACTCATGTTATTGTCTGGATGAACAAGCCAGACATTGAAACCATGAAACTCAATGATTTGTACAACAGCTTCAAAATTGTTGAACAAAGTCTAAAAAAGTCTGGAAACTATGGTACTAGTTCTGGGAATGCTGCACTCTTATCATTTCCTAGTACTAGTAAGTCTGAAGAGGTAGATGAAGTTGAAAGTGTTTCTAATGCTACTTATGGTGGTCCTTCTACTAGTTCACAAAAGGATGTTGCTGGACTTGGAGATCCAACATTTTATGCCTTTATAATCAGTCAATCTAGTGGTTCTCCTCTAAATCATGAAGACCTTGAGCAGGTAGATGGTGATGATTTGGAAGAGATGGATATTAAGTGGCAAGTTGCTTTACTTAGCATGAGGGCTAAGAAGTTTTGGCAAAAAACTGGGAAGCAAATTACCATAAATGGTAATGAAACTGCTGGGTTTGATAAGAAGAAAGTGGAGTGTTTCAACTGTCATAGGTTAGGACACTTTGCTAAAGAATGTAGAAGCCCAAGGAAGCAGGATAATAGGAACACATGGTATAAGCAAGATAAGAGAAAGGAAGTAATAGTTGAAGAGCCAAAGGCTATGTTGGCTATTGATGGAGTTGGATATGATTGGAGCTCTATGGCTAATGAAGAGGATGCACCACCAAATGCTGCTCTTGTTGCCGATGAGATTGCTCTAATGGCCTTTTCTGATTCAGAGGTAAATTCTATCATAAATTGTACTGAATCATGCTCTAATCTTAAAGCTTATAAAGACCTTAGTAAGAGATTTGATGCTCATCGAGAAGAGCTACTTAATGCTCTTTTTAATTTAGCTAATCACAAAAGAGGTCTAGGTGTTTTAGAAAAACAAGTCTTACATTTTAAGAATAATGAATCTAGTTTTGTTAATGACATTAATATACTTAAAAATGACATAAGAATCAAAGATGAGCGTATTGTTGAGCTGAATGATTCATTAGCTAGACACAAGAAGGAAAAAGAAAATGTTAAGATAACTGTAGATGCTTTAGCTCATGCCTCAGAAGGAGTTAATAAGCTTTTTGAAGCTCAATTAACCAATAAAGCTAATTCTGGTGTAGGTTATAACACTGTTCCTCCACCATATAGAGGTATTCATTCACCTCCAGGTATTGACCTAGCACACACAGGTTTAGCTGAGTTTCAAGAACCAATCATGGAATATGGTTCTAAGGCTAGTAAGAGCCTTAAGGTAGAAAAGATAAGTAAAAGTTTAGATAAAACTTTACTTTATCAGGACAAGGTGTCCTTTGTTAATAAAGGAGATGCTATAGTTGTTGAAGATTGTACAACTGATAGTGATGATGATGAAGAACAGGTTATGTCTAAACCTGTCTTGGTTAAGAAAGTAGGAACAAGTGTTCCTAAGATAGTCAAACACAATACTGATAGGCCTAAATCAAACATTAAGCATGTTAGGCAACCAGTTAGATATTGTGAGCAATATAGAACCACCAACAAGCCCAGAGGTAACCAAAAGAATTGGAACAACCTCAAGTCTAACCAATTAGGTGATGACTTTGCTTTTTATAATAAAGCTTGTTACACATGTGGTAGTTTTGACCATCTTGCAGCTTTCTGCAACCAATGGGTAACTGGGTATGAAAACCATAGAGTGAACCACAAAAGGAAAACACCTAAATCTCACTCTCACTCTAGTTCTAAGAGAACAAACCCCAGAGTAGTCAAAAACAAGTCTGGCTCAAACTCAGATCCTGCTGCTAGACAAATTGTTCCTGCTGCTCGACCATTTATGACTATTAACCCAAAATCAACAGCTAAGGGTGCAAAAACATTTTTCAAACATGCACCAAAGACTGTTCTAAGGCCCATTCAAACAAAAGCAGTGGTCCAAAAACAAGTTTGGAAACCAAAGGGTAGAACTGAAAAGTTAGCAGTTCCTGCTGCTAAGCAATCAGTTCCTGCTGCTAAGGGAAACAGGGCAAATGCTGTTAAGGCCTCAGCATGTTGGATTCTAAAATCCAATGTTGCATCAACTATCCTTAAAAGATTGAATTACATTGATGCAAGAGGCAGATCCAAGTCAGTAATGGCTTGGGTCCCCAAAAGAAACTAACACTCTTATTTGTGTGCAGGAACATTCAACTGATAAACAAGAAGATCAAGGATTCTCAGATAGTGAATGTTCAAGGCACATGACAGGCAACATGTCTTATCTTTCAGATTTTCAATCATTCAATGGAGGATATGTTACCTTTGGAGGGGGTGTTCATGGCAAAATTTCTGGTAAAGGTACAATCAAAACCGGAAATTTAGATTTTGAAGATGTGTTCTATGTAAAAGAGCTAAATTATAATCTTTTTAGTGTCTCACAAATGTGTGACAAAAAGAACAATGTTCTTTTCTGTGAGACTGAATGTCTTGTACTTTCTCCTGATTTTAAGATGCTTGATGAAAGTCAAGTACTTCTTAGAATTCCTAGAAAAGGCAATATGTACAGTGTAGACATGAAGAATATTGTTCCTAAAAAGAATTTAACTTGTCTTGTTGCAAAGGCCACATTGGATGAATCAATGAAATGGCATAGAAGGCTTGGTCATATTAATTTCAAAACCATAAATAAAATTGTTAAGAATGGTTTGGTAAGAGGTTTACCTCACAAAAGATTTGAAAATGATCAAACATGCATTGCTTGTCTTAAAGGCAAACAACACAAAGCCACTTGTAAGCCCAAGATTTTTAACTCTATCAATCAATCTTTGTTTATGCTACATATGGACTTATTTGGACCTGTTTCAGTAATGAGCATAATGCATAAGAGATATTGTCTAGTTATTACTGATGACTATAGTAGATTTACATGGTTTTTCTTTTTAGCTACTAAGGATGAGACATCAAGCATCCCTAAGGATTTCATTACACAGATAGAAAACCAAGTAAGCAAGAAAGTAAAAGTCATTAGATGTGATAATGGGACAGAGTTTAAGAATAGAGTTATGGATGACTTCTGCAAACAAAAAGGTATTAGAAGAGAATTTAGTGTTTCTAGAACACCACAACAGAATGGTGTAGTTGAGAGAAAGAATAGAACACTAATTGAAGCTGCTAGAACAATGTTAGCTGATTCAAAGCTACCAATAACCTTTTGGGCTGAGGCAGTCAACACTGCTTGCTATGTTCAAAATAGGGTTTTAGTTGTGCAGCCTCACAATAAGACATCATATGAACTTTTTAATGGTAGAACTCCTGCAATAGGATTTCTTAGACCTTTTGGATGTCATGTGACCATTCTCAATACCTTAGACCATTTAGGAAAATTCGATGGAAAAGCAGATGAAGGATTCTTTGTTGGATATTCTCTTAATAGCAAAGCTTTTAGAGTTTACAATACAAGAACAGAAATAGTAGAGTAAAACTTACATGTGGAGTTTTTAGAAAACAAATCCAATGTAGAAGGTCAAGGACCAAAATGGCTATTTGATCTAGAGTATCTAACCAATTCAATGAATTATGTGCCTTTTGTTGCAGAAACTAATGATTTTGCAGGTTCTAATACAACAAATGAGGCAGAGTTAGAGAAAGATCAAAATGATGTGATAATGCCAATAGGGTCAAGTACAAGTGTGGAATCAACTTCAACAACTGATGAATCTTCTTATGGTAAAGCTAAAGAAGGTGTTGAAGATGAAAGCAAAGAAGATGAAACTCAGGAACAACAAAATGTTTCTGCTGGTAGCATTTCTGTTGCTGCTGGTAGTGTATCTGTTTCTGCTGATGATTCTGCTGCTAAGCTTACTGATTCTGCTGTTCGGCCAAATGACTCTGCTGCTGGCCCTTCAGAAACAAAAGAAGCAGAATTCTTAGATAATGAGGTGGATTTCAACAATCTTCCATCAAATTATCAAGTTCCTTCTACTCCACAAACAAGAATTCACAAAGTTCACTCCCTGGAACATGTGATTGGAGATGTACAATCTGGTGTGAAGACAAGACATCAATTGATGACTTCAGACCAACAAGGGCTTCTTGATGCCCTTTATGCTTCAAAACAGCATGAGCTTTCAAACTCTTGCTTGTTTGTATGTTTTCTCTCACAAGCTGAACCAAAGACCATTCTGAAAGCCCTAGATGATTCAAGCTGGTTAGAGGCTATGCAAGAAGAGCTTCTTCAGTTCAAGATTCAAAAGGTTTGGGTGCTAGTTGATTTACCTACAGGTGTGAAGGTAATTGGCACTAGATGGGTTTTTAAGAACAAAAGGGATGAAAGAGGAATTGTGATTAAGAATAAGGCTAGATTAGTAGCCCAAGGGTACACATAAGAAGAAGGGATAGAATATGATGAGGTTTATGCTCCTGTAGCAAGGATTGAGGCAATTAGACTTTTCTTAGCTTATGCTTCATTTTTAGGCTTCACAGTCTACCAAATGGATGTCAAGAGTGCATTTTTATATGGTAAAATTGAAGAAGAGGTGTATGTTACACAACCTCCAGGTTTCATTGACCCTGACCATCCAAACAAAGTGTACAGAGTAGTAAAAGCTCTATATGGCCTTCATCAGGCACCAAGAGCTTGGTATGCAACACTAGCTTCCTACTTATTAGAAAATGGATTTCAAAGAGGAAAGATTGATCAGACACTTTTCATCAAACAACACAAGAAGGATCTTCTGTTAGTGCAGGTGTATGTGGATGACATTATCTTTGGATCTACTAGGAAAGAGATGTGTTTAGAATTTGAGAAGCTTATGAAAGATAAGTTTCAGATGAGTTCTATGGGATAACTCACATTCTTTTTGGGTTTGCAAGTTAAGCAATCATCTGAAGGCATATTTATTAATCAAGACAAATATGTTGCAGAGATACTTAGAAAATTTCAATTTGCTGATTCAAAAATAGCAAGCACACCAATGGACTCTGAGAAGCACCTTTTGAAAGATGAAGATGGAGAGAGTGTGGATGTACACACTTACAGATCTATGATAGGCTCTTTGATGTACCTTACATCATCTAGACCTGATATCATGTTTCCTGTTTGTGTTTGTGCAAGATTTCAAGTAACTCCAAAGGTTTCTCATTTAACTGCAGTCAAGAGAATTTTTAGATATCTCAAAGGTCAACCAAGGTTGGGTATATGGTATTCTAGGGAATCTCCTTTTGACTTGGTAGCATATTCGGATAGTGATTATGCTGGTGCTAGCTTGGACAGAAAGTCAACAACTGGAGGATGTCAATTCCTTGGGTGTAGACTTGTCTCATGGCAGTGTAAGAAGCAAACAAGTGTGGCAAATTCAACAACTGAAGCTGAATATATAGCTGCTGCAAGTTGCTCTAGTCAAGTTCTATGGCTTCAAAACCAACTTCTTGATTATGGGTACAATTTCTTAAACACTGTTATTCATATTGATAATAGTAGTACAATTTGTATTATTAAAAATCCAGTGCAACATTCTAAAACAAAACACATTGAAATTAGACATCACTTTATAAGAGACTGCAATGAGAAAAAGTTAATTCAAGTTCTTAAAGTTGCTTCAGAACACAACTTTGCAGATCTGCTAACAAAAGCTTTTGATGTTTCAAGATTTCAGTACTTGGTAGCAAGTATTGGAATGCTTAATCTTTGAATTTTCAATCTAATGTGTTTTTGTAAATAAATTTTTGTTTCTGCTGCTGGCTTTATATAATACTGCTGCTATTACAAAAAGTTTGTGCTGCCAGTACAAATTTAAATTGTGTTATTCATACAGTTGGTCTTATGATTTTTCTAATACAAGACAAGTACTTTGTACTTTGTTCTTTTGGTTTTAGACTAACAATTTCAGGTATGATCATGTGAACACAAAGGAAATTTCAAGTGAAATGGAAGCAACACAATGCTGATATTGGCTGCTGCCATAATAGGTTTATGATGGACTGAGTTTGGGAATTTAAAACTCCTTAAAACTACTTTCTTGAAACCTAGTTATAATATTTCACATTGAATTGATGACTGTTAGGAATATAAATATTCATATGAAGGTTCGGTCACCCCGAGTATCTAATTAGCATTTATATAGCTCGTAGGCTTATATATATTCGTTTAGTATTATTAGTAATATTAGTATTAACTTAGTCGTATTTATATTTGTGGAGTGGGTCGGGGCTTTCCCCATTGTCAGCTCACTCCACAGCCCACTAGGGGCACTAAATAGTAGTAAGTATATAAGCCCCTTCCCACACTTGGGAAGGGTGGAACTCTTGTGTATTTTTCACCTACAATCTAATCTTATCCAAGTTTTCCCTTACCTCTCTCTAGTTCTTCATCTCTCTAACAATGGATCTAATCTTCCATAACCCAAGACCACCCGAATCATCCACACAATCAAGATGGTTATTTCCTACAATTGGTATCAAGAGCCATGGTTAGGTTCGGTTTGATTGTGTGTAGGCTTCATTTCTTTTGGTTCGTTGGCTAAACTGTTTTGCTCATTTGTTTTTGTTCGAGTCTTTTGTCTGTTGCTTGAACAACATATACCATTCATCATTATTTACTTGAATTCCTTTTTGGTTTTTGCTTTGGGCTTAACTTACTTTGGGCCACTGATATTAACGTGTGACATTTTGAATACATTTGTGTTCAAAATCATTGGTTTACGTGGGACTTGTGGTGAATGGTAAATGATTTGTGTTGACTGAGTTGGTCAAAGAGTTGATTCATTAATTTTTTTTTCTCTTTCTCTTGGTCCGAATTCAAAAGAGAAATAGCAGTAAGTTTACAAGTTGAAATAGCAGTGGATCCAGTTTTTCTTGGTTTTGTTGTGATAAACACTTGTGTCTTGAATAAAAAGAAAAGGGGATTGAGTGCTTGTTGGGTGAAATTTGTGGGTTTAATTATTGTGTTCTTGGTTGCTGCTAGTGTAAATGGGATGTTCTTGAATGCGGTTTGTGGGTATTCTTGGGTGCAGTTTGGATTGTAACCAAAAAGGGGTAAAAGACAAAAGTGTGAGAGTGACAGCTTTGACTGGTCAAACATGCGGTTTGTCCTGGACGCGGTTTGTCTACTTAGTCACGAACGCGGTTTGTCTGTTTAACCACGAACGCGGTTTGTCTGTTCAACCACGAACGCGGTTTGTCTGTATAATCACATACGCGGTTTGTCTATATGCTCACGAACTCGGTTTGTGTATATAAGGTGTACGCGGTTTGTCTGTATAATCACGAACTCGATTTGTGTTCTTACTTGTATGCGGCTTGTGTGTTGTGCACAGACGCGGTTTGTGTGTTGTGCACAGACGCGGCTTGTGTGTTTTGTACAAACGCGGCTTGTGTGTTTTGCACAGATGCGGCTTGTCTACTCAAGACCAACCACTGACTCTAGTTGACCTCAGGTTTTCATATCCATCATCAGTCAAAAATACATATCATCTATTAAATCAGCCAACCAAAAGAATTAAGATAAACAAGAAGACGGTTTGACCACGTTGACCAAAACGAAACACAGACTCTTATTGACCTCTGTTTGTAAACATCATCAGTCAAGATTAATAGAACACCAAACCAGTAAAGCCAAACCAAAAGCTTCTCTGTTTGACCACGAGGTTACAAGAAACCACATGGTAACCATAACCTCAAAGTGACCTCAGATCTGTTGATCTTCCTTGGTGTTAATCAATGTCAAATCGAATAAAGAAGAGGAAGGAAGGAGATGAAAAGCTGATAACCAGAAACAATCTACTACAACAAATCCAACAGCTAACCTAATCCCATTACCATCTCACGTCTACAACAACATCAACCAAATCCAAAACAGCACCGCATACTCGATAATTAAATAATCATTTTGATCTCAGTTTTTCTTCTTTCGTGTAACTCAAAGTAACATCAAACCTTTAAAGGCCGATCATACGAAAGGAAGAAAATCATCATTGATCTTGTTCTCAATATCCAAAATATAAAGAACAAAATATAACAAGAATGTTATATCGTTTCCTTTATTCGGCTTAAATGAAAAACAATTAATGACATCAAAATAAGTAACCTACCCGATACCATAAGAGATCTTGAAGACGAATTTGGGGTTGTGTTTCGTGGCTAAAAGAGATCAGAAGATGATTATCTTGATGGGTTTGTGTGGACAGTCGAGTAGATTAGACGCTGATTGGGTGTGCTTGATATAAGATGAGATTAGAGGGGCTGATTATTTTTTTATGAAGATCGTTTGTTATTTTTTGGTGAATGATATAAGTTGTGGTAGGTTGATAAGTTTCTTGTGGGTGGCTGCGATTTTTTTTCTTTAGGGCTGAATTAATTTAGTGGCTGCTTATTGTTGGTGAAGTGATGTTAGAGGAGGCGGATTATGATGGGATTAGGGTTAGAGATAACATGGGTTAGTGACACTTAAATACCCGAAGTGTTAGGGTAGTGTTCTCTTTTGATCGGGCCTTAATTCTATGGGCTGCGTGGACTTGGATCTCTTGATAGGTTTAATTGGACTCATTTATTTAATAAGAAGTGGGTTGGATCCTGTTATAATTTTCTTGTTGGGCTTGTGAACCGATATTGGTTATGGGCTATCAAATGGTTGGATGCTGAATATGATAGTGCCTGGACCGAATTCAAATTTGCCATCCGTACTATAGTTATGTTAGATTGATAGTATTGGATACAAATTGATGAGATTATTGGTAAATGAGTGGGATTTTGGTTGACACAAATTTCATGAGGATACACACGGCACGGCTAGTATCTGGGTTTATGAATGTCAACGGGATTACATAGTTGTGGATTTGGCAGCGTTGTCTTATTGGTGCCTGAGATTTGAGTGAGCCTGCAATTAGATCTTTGCAATTTGAGTTACAGTTGACTAATTGCGATTTGATTAATTGCAAATTGACAAGCTACTATTTGACTTGTTGCGACTTGACTAATTGCGATTTGACCAGTTACGATATGACGTTGCGAGTTGACACTTGCGATTTGACTAATTGTGATTTGGTTGATTGCAATCTGACTTGTTGCAAATTGACAATCGGTGACTTGACTTGTTGCGATTTGATCAAGTCATGATTTGACTCCTGTGACTTGAATTTCGAAGATTAGTATTGCACTTCACTTTTGGCTACTCTTGTTGATTTCACGGTTTCTCTTGTAGATTTTAGAAAATCCCGCGAAAGATTCGATTTCTCGGTTTAAATCTCAAGAGTAGTAAAATCCCGTCAAATCAATTTTGGACAAGTAGGCGGGACATGGATTTTGACATAATAAAACTTACGAGGTTTGACTATTTTTTTGGGATAAGTTTGTGCTTCGAGATCAGTAGAAATTGGGAAATTATGGTAACTTGGTTGGTTTGTTAATTCACGGGTTGGTGTAGCTAGTGTCTCAAACATCTCGGGGTGGATGGATGCACGATGTTTGATGACCCTTGCTCAAGCGTATTTAAGGTGATTAGACCTGGATGTTCAAGAAGTGGATATATACAATAAAGGATGGAAGGTTGGGTATATATCACTACCTATATTTAAAGGAGTTACGTTGTTGTGCTTAATATAGGTTCTAAATCACAATTTGCAATTTAAGGTGATTAGACTTGGATGTTCACGAAGTGGATATATACAATTAAGGATGGAAGGTTGGGTATATATCACTACCTATATTTAAAGGAGTTACGTTGTTGTGCTCAATATAGGTTCTAAATCATAATTTAGTGCAAGTTTAAGTCGCGGACTTGTTCTTTATCAAGCTTCATCAAGTGATTGTTGTTTCTCAAGCTTCTAATGAGATTGTTGTTCAAGATCTTCTCAAGAGGTAGTCAGGCTTAAAGACAAGAGGTGATTTGTTTGGAGACATGTTTTAACCTTTTACTCACTTTAAAGTCATATGCATTTCATCAAGCGGTTTTGGCATATTACGAGCTTCAATGAATTGTTAATCTACTAAACCATTGATGATGAGGAAAGCAAGGGGTTACTACAAGAGAGTCTTAATCACCATCTTCGTTGCAGTAGTTTCATTTGTCTCTTTCCATGCTTTGTGCCTGTCAAATTCACAAACATCACGGACTCTCAGCTTTGGCAAAAAGGTCATTTCATGTCCTTTTTGAGGGGGAGAATTATCGCAAGTTTCCTAGAAGTTCAGTCTCCAGCGGTTTGAATCTTAGCAGTGTCGGTTACAGCGGGTCAGATCGTAGCGATTCAGGATTCAGTGGTTCAGTCTACAGCAGTTTGAAGCTTACTGTTGTGCAGTTAGTTCTTGAATTTATTTCTCAGATAAATCTCAAGAACTGTAAAATCCTGTACACAGTACGACAACTATTCCACATCCAAGTAGCTGGGTCAGACAACTTTGTTTGATAGGACTGACTATGAGTCATGGGCACTTCTAAGAATTAGCGCATGTTTCTTCTCTTTTTGGGCTAGTCAACAGCACAAGATGATCACAAAGTTAATCAGGTATTCTTTATTTGTGATTGAAGTTGAATTTCACGAAGGCGTCTACTTATTTTATCTTGAAGTCGGGGTTGGTTGGATGCATGACCTTCAATGATAACTTGCTCGTGCGTAAAATTTAAGTTGAGGACTTGGGTTATCTAGTTACCAGCAGTCGGGGTAACTATCACTTAAGAGTTATTGGAGTACTCAGTGTCACACGTCAATGACGATGTCGATAATCGCAAGAGGTGTTAATGTCTCATACTTTGGTTGGGTATTGAGCACTTAGAGATTTGCTTGGAGCATTAATTCTCTACACCGTTCTTCCAACATTAGTGCAAGCTTAAGTAACAAATTTGGGGACTTCTACTTCAGTTTTCAGTATTGGTGTATCGGGTTTTCTTCATCGAGTGGTCACTAATCTATGTACAAGGTTGGTTAGTTGGCCAAAGGTTTTAAAAGTTGTGATGTAATATGTAATTCCCACAAGATACTCTTAACCTAAACCGATGTTCACCAAAATCTAAATCAGTCATGCCACATTCAATCTGTTACTGCCTCACGGTTTCTTCTTAATTTTGTAAAATCCCGAGAAAGACCTTATTTCTCGGTTTAAATCATAGATTTGTAAAATCCCGTGATGATGGACTATGCGCTCTTAACCATGATCGGGTTAAAACCATTATCAAAGTTCAGTTAAAGCATCATGAAGGGCTAGATTTGGGCATTAACCACAAGACGTGACTACGGCGTTAATTCATTATTATTTATTTGAGGCTGAAGTGAAATTTCATGGGTGTGTGTACTTAGTATCTGAAGATATCGGGGAGGTTGGATGAAGATTCTTCGAGATCCTTGTTCGAGCTTTCAATACAATGACGAGGACTTGGATATCTAGTTATTTTGTCTTTCTCTCTATTACAAAATAACTATCACTTTAAGGAGTCACGTTGTAGTGCTCAGTGTCACACGAAGTTGTGGATATCCAAGAGGTGATGTACGTCTTATACTTGATGGTTGGTTGGTTGAAGAGTATAGAGTACTTAGGGATTCGATGTTGCACGAAGTCTATACACCGCTCTTTGTCACGCATTAGTACAAGTTTAAGTCACAAGTTCGGGTTATATTACTTCAGTATCAAGTTCATCATATTGGGTTTTCTCCATCAGTGGTCACTACATCAAGCCGACAGAATGATAATGGGGTTGGTAACGAGTTAGATGAGAGAAGAAGTAAAGAGAGAGTTATGACGTCTGTACAAGTCAGTGCAGGCCTCGCTCTTCATCATTATGACATCTGTACAAGTCAGTGCAGGCCTCGCTCTTCATCATTATGACGTCTGTACAAGTCAGTGCAGGCCTCACTCTTCATCATTATGACGTCTGTACACTTCAGTGCATGCCTCGTTCTTCATCAGATGACGTCTGTACACGTCAGTGCAGGCCTCGCTCTTCAACATTATGACGTCTGAACTCCTCAGTTCAGGCCTCGTTCCTCAAAGAAAAGAAAAGTGTACGCTTGAGTGCACTTTATCTTCAAAAGAAGAGGAATCTTCTTGTTTATGGCCATTCTCATCAACATGTTTCATGCTCTTTCCGTGCTTATTCAGTCTTCAAGTGGATCGGCGCACTTTGGAGTATATTCTTATTCACTTGTTCAACCAAAAACTGCAGTTGACAAGCATATGCAATTTTTGGGGGGGGAAAGGGTGAATAAACAACATGTCAGTCTTCAAGAACCGTCAAGTGGAGCTACTTACAGTTGATGGTATTAATATTCACTTGTTCAATCATCAAAAATTGCAGCTGGCAGGCATATGCAATTTTTGAGGGGGGGGAAAGGGTGAACATTAATCTACATGTTGGTTGATGATTGAGAAATGGTCATACGACTCCTGAATACGTCTGCTCAGGAGTCGTGCAAACCATGGTTCTCCAACACTACTTCTTCCATCTATCAAGGTGTTGAAGAACATGGTCATGGAATGCTAATCTACATAGTCTCACGGGCTGGTTCAATCAGCAACAAAGAGTTTCTAGTCAATGCTTCATGTATACATCATTAGGCTGCATGTACACATCATGATGATGATTCCGATTAATCGTAACCATCATGGGGGAGAGAAATGTGTACACCAAGGACGCACAACAGGTTCACGTGATCGGGCTTAATCATTTATTCCGGTGTTGATAACCGCAAAGATGATCAGTGGTTCAACTTGTTACCTTGGTATTTACGTTTCACTGTTACGTCATGGGCTGATTAATCGTAACCATCAGGGGAGAGAGAATGTGTACATCAAGGACGCACAACAGGTTCACGTGATCAGGGCTTAATATCCAAGGATGGATACATACTATAAATGATCAGTGGTTCAACTTGTTACTTTGGTGTTATACTCAAGACTGAAGAAGGTCGAGTCGTCAGTCTACTCTACATTCTCTGTTGGGTGTTATCATCTCATGTGTATGCTGCGGGTTGATGGGTTATATGTAAGGTTACTGGAAGGCATTTGGTGAGATGAAGATGATTGGTATTCTGTTCCTCCACATTGGGCAATCTTGAAGAAGGTCGAGTCTTCAGTCTTCTCTACATTCAAAAATGTTGAGCTCTTTTCTTACAACTTGATATTTAACTTAATCCCATGACAGTTCTTGTTTGATGAGTTGTGGAGTTAAGTTAGGTTCAAGTTGTTCTGTAGTTTAAGGTTAGGTCCAACTTGATTTTAACCTAATCTCATGACAGTTCTTGTTTGATGAGTTGTGAGGTTAAGCTGAAATCAAGTTGTTACTGGGCTTAAATTTGTGGTTTAGCTTAACCTCATGACAGTTCTTGTTTGATGAGTTGTGGGGTTAAGCTAGATTTTAGTTGAGGCTCAACTTAAACTACCGAAAAGATGCCTAAGGTTTTTGACGGCGTCTCTTAAGGACGGGAGTGTTAGAAGATTAAAGACGGCATGCATTTGGTTATCAAAAGACTTCTTCATATTTCGGGCGTTCATCCAAAGTCTTCTTCCTATTATGGGTGTTCATCAGAAAGGTTGTCAGATTGGGGGAGAGCACTAATTAGGGGAGAGTGAAAAGCCAGAATCAATCCCTGTTTAAAAGTGCTCACATTGCTCTTCAGCAAGTCAAGTGGTGAATGCGGAGAAGATTCAGAATGCTGAGGAGTAATGGTTTCCGGTTCGTATCCTTGTATATATTTTGCTTCTTACATTCTTTTTCATATTTTATACCATTTTTGTAAATAGATATATAGAAATCTTGCTAATTGTAAATAGAGAAACGTAAAATCAGAAAAACCATAAAAAATTAAAAAATTAGAAAAGACCAAAAATAGTTTCACCTAGGCATGTCTTCTGTTTATCGATAACATTTACGGACTTAGAAATGTCATTCAATAATGGCACGGGTCTTTAAATGAAGCTCGAGCAGAAGTTAAAATGGATTGGTAAAACATGTCTAAAATGGCTTGCTATTACTTTAGATAGCAACCCGCGCTTCATATTGGGGAAAGCACGTCGCCAAAAAGACGGCTGTTCCTCCAACTGGGTGATGTTCACCTGGGCATGGATTACTTCATATCCATGTTTCCTGATTTGATGTACGTTTCAGTGCATCATTTCTTGTAAAAGAAGAGAAATCTTCTTAGTATAACAAATAGTTTTCATTCTATGATTCTTCTGAAAATTATTTGTGAGACACTTGGTGAATATGTGTTGTATGAAATTTGGTTATACTTGGATTATGCATAAAATTTGTCACTCAATCAACGACTACAAAACCTCATGACAGTTCTTGTTTGATGAGTTGTGGGGTTAAGCTTGATTTTAGTTGAGGCTCAACTAGAATACGGGTCATTGATTGAGGGGGAGAGTGAATTCAAATTTTATATCATCAAACGGGTTTCTTGATTAATTCATGACTCTTAGAAAAGGTTTTGCAGTTAATGGGGATTAGTTGAAGAGGATATTGCTTAAATATATCAAATGACCAAGTGTGTTAGTTGCTAGAAAGTTTAGGACATTATGTGCAATTTGCTTGTAGTATCCTAGCTTCATATAACTAGAAGGTTCATTTGTATCTCTTTGGAATCCTCGTTTAATCTCCTAGATACATTAAAACTCAAAATCTGAAAGAAGTTAGAAAACCCAATGTGTTTGATGTTCTTGAATGCTCCACTGACATTTGTATGAACTAAGTGAATGAGTTTCAAATGTTGTTTGTCTCTGCTGCTTAATGGTTGTTGATATTGTGCATATGTTCTCAGGATTCGCTTAGGTAGATTGCTATTATGTTAGAATCATGTTCCTAAGATCCTGAATTAAATATTGAAATCTGTGTGAATTGCCATGTTCATGATTGCTAATTGCTCTTCATGCTAGATAGTGGTTTGACGTAGTTCCTGATTGGGGTTTGATTATAAGATGAACTTGGTATTATAATGTGGCAAGCTGCTGAAGGGTAGCTATCTAGGAATAGTGTATCTGTATGTATGTATATCTGTGTTGATATTCTTATGCAGATTCCATAGCCAAAATGAATGTACCAGTTCTCATTCTAACCATTTGATCAGACGTTCAAACTCTATTGATTGGCTCGGAATTCACCACGACAACAACATCGGCGGCAACAACAACAACAACACCGTCATCACCACCACCACCTTCAGTGAAACAAAGCAATATTTGTTCCGATCTCGCCAAGTGGGGATCTACAATTCTTGGACGTTCTTGTTGGTGGATGGATAATCGATGTTGACCAATGACTCCTTCAGAGAAGCGGATGATCACATCATCTGTGCAAAAAGGTCAAACTCATATGTGTCATAATAATCAAATGTGCAAAATAAGCAGTGAATCTCCCTCTTAGATTAAGGGGGAGCATAGTATGTTCTCATCATCAGAATATATTAAATCGGACACATTTTCTCCCACATTTTCTAACTTATTTAAATCAATTGGGATCACAAATCTCAAAAGGTTTGAAATTTTTGATCGGGGGAGAGAATGTGATTTAAATATGAAACCTGATGAAAATGTGATGTTTTGGACTTAAATGTAAGCTCTCCCATATGTGCTAAACTCTTTCGTATATCGATGCACATATTGAGGGGGAGCGAATTGACAAAAAGGATTTGGCATGCATCTTATGTGAGCACGGCTCAGACTTCACAAAAGAATTGACGAAACAAAACTGTCATCTATCGAAAGGGCATATCCTGGCCGGGTAATAATTTCAAGCTGGTCTAACCAGTGATGTAAGCGTGTCTCGAAAAGGATGTGTCTGAGTAGAGTGTACCGTTTCGAGAAACTTTCTGTGGACTTGACCAGGCGGGTAATAATTTCAAGCTAGTCTAACTAAGTGATGTAAGCGTGTATCGAATCGGTCATGTTCACTGAAAGTTGATCAATTCAAAAAGTGCGAGCTCTACCTAACATGTGCAAATTTATAAAACAATCAACCGAGCACATGTTGAGGGGGAGCATTTGAAAAATATAAAACTCTCAAGTGTTTGCAAAAAATGTGTTTCAGAATCATGAACACTTGGAGAGATTTTTCAAAGATTTGGTTTGGCAATCGTGGATGAATACCAAAGACCGACCATTTTAATTAATGCATGGAGTTATAAGGATGGTTAGGTTAGGCTCAAGTTCCCACGATCCCGCCAGAGCCGGAGGGATCTACCCAGGGACTATCCACTAGTTAGTGTAGAAGTCCTTAGGTATGATTAAAAAGGAGAAAAGTGGATAAGGGAAAAAGTGCCGACTGAGATGGAGTTAGTACTGGAACAAACCCAACAAGGTGCTAGTCATGAAGTCTCGGTAAGCACTGAAGGGGTTGAAGAATGAAAAAGAATTGTAAAGATAAAGGGTGAAAAGAAAGAAGCCCTCCTTACAACTTAGGCAGAAACCGGGTCAATACATATGCTGTCAGAATCACTTAGTTGATTGCTGGCATTGAAGACAAAGTAAAATGGACCCAGTGATACGCTGCACAACCCTCCCTAGCCACTCAAGGTCCCTCAAAGGATTCTTGTTTCAACTGTCACGGAGTTCAATACATTCTTATCGTCTCTCTCACTCCGAGTTAGATGATATTGAATAGGTGGCAGTCCTCTCCAGCCTCCGCTCACTAAATCAAAACGCACTATAGAGTCTAGAGCCACGAGATGCATAATAAGATCTCATAGGGACACGAATTATTTCTACACTGGTTGTTCAACATTAAGGACACCAGTTGTAAACTTATGAGTCCTACGCAGATCTTAGCAATCTGCCAGAACATTCATGAGGGAATTTACAAATGTAATTCTCAATGATTGAATGGAAATTCCTGCCAGGGTCAACATCAAGCAGCCCTGAAAACAGGTCACTTCGGTAATTCTTTATGGATTACGCTTAGTGGTCACGGCGGTTTCTAACGGTCTACAGTCGTGGAGTGATCTCCAGCGACTCACCTAATCGTTGATGTGCTACGGTTCGATCTTAAAAAGCCCTCTGTGGGTTTTCGATTAGGAACGGTCTTGGTAAGGATTAGAGAGAGTTTTCACACTATGCTGTTAACAATCTCGAAGTCCGAACCTGTAAGTACCGGACGTTTTATTGCTAACTGTCGTATGCAGGAACATCTGGCGGTTGAAGCTGATTGCTGTTGCAGCTGTTTGCGGTTGTAGCTGATTGAGGTTGCAGCTGAATGCGGTTGTAGCTGGTTGCAGAAAAGATGCCAATCCTCTACCACATGTTCACACTACATCATCATTGTAACTCAACAATGTCATGATCAACCTAAAAGACCTTTAACACGGCTTCTGCAAACTCTGATGCTAAAGATCATGACACTAAATAGTGTGAGCATGTCGGCTCAAAGATTTACACATCACGTGGAGACATACTACTGAAAGATGGCTTGAAGACACATGTTGGATGATATTTTCGAAGAATACTCAAAATCATCCAAGACAAAGGAAAGGCCATCAAAAGTTCACTGCTGAAAGCACAAAGATACAAGACTTTGAAGAATCAAAGACTACGAGCTATAAAGACAAGTTCAGAAGAAAGAATGCTAGAATTCAAATTATTATTTCCGGGGTGACCTCCCTTAGGGGGAGATTGTTAGGAATATAAATATTCATATGAAGGCTCGGTCACCCCGAGTATCTAATTAGCATTTATATAGCTCGTAGGCTTATATATATTCATTTAGTATTATTAGTAATATTAGTATTATCTTAGTCGTATTTATATTTGTGGAGTGGGTCGGGGCTTTCCCCACTGTCAGCTCACTCCACAGCCCACTAGGGGCACCAAATAGTAGTAAGTATATAAACCCCTTCCCACACATGGGAAGGGTGGAACTCTTGTGTATTTTTCACCTACAATCTAATCTTATCCAAGTTTTCCCTTACCTCTCTCTAGTTCTTCATCTCTCTAACAATGGATCTAATCTTCCATAACCCAAGACCACCCGAATCATCCACACAATCAATATGGTTATTTCCTACAATGACTTAGTTGATCAGATAGTAACTGATGCAACTCACTTTCTATCATTTTATACTTTCAAGTATAATGTGCAAGTCTAAGGACATCTGATAGAAAGAACAGCTAGTAAAAGTGAATCTAACACTTGTGTTAGAGGCAACAATTACTATGAGCTGGAAACCCTGTCAGGAAAACTCTTTGAATGAGTTTATCTGCACACAGGCAGTTATTTATAACTGAAAAACATTGGTTCTCACACAACCAGAGGTTGCTTTAAACCGAAATTTTGATTAAGTGTCTGTTATACACTTGATCCCTTCAAAATGGTTGAAAGCAGTATGATTTTTCAATTCTAAAATCATGAACATACTGCTAAGTCAAATAATTTCTTAAACAAGGATTTTCAAGAGATTCACAAAAACCATCCATTGATGGACCATGAATCAAATGTCCACTGATTCACCTCTCATAGGAGTTAACACACCTAGAAGTGATGAGGGCAGTAACTTAAACTCTTAAGGAATTGATGGCTTCATGTACAACATTGTCTGACAACAAGTTCTAGATGATGGATCAGATGATAAGGAAAGATTTAATTTGGTACATAGTGAGATATTCCAAACAAGGGGAGGAAACAAAAGTTATTTGTATCTCAGGGGAGGTAACATTCTCAGGGGAGGAAATAATAGCCCAGAAAAGGAAGATAATCCAATGAAAGGAAGGAGAAGACAAGAGCATACAAGATGATGACATGGAGGTTGAAAATGACAAGAACATTCCAAAGGAGAAAGTTCTATCTAGGTCAAACGAAGAAAAGTTTCAATTTCAGTTTACCACGTTTGTTCATCACTTGCAAAGGCATGCTGATAGATGATTTCACTTGTTGAAACAAGCATCCAAGATACACAGCATCATTGCCTCTTATAATTCCTCCATCCAAGGAAATTGCACCATCTTTTAGTCCAAGATTGGAGCAATGTGTTGATATTGTTAAAGTCAAAGAACAAAGCAGATGAATTACTAAGAAGATATTCATTCTTGAAGAACAGAAGTGTTTGAAAGATCTTCACAATCCATAATTTAATTCAGAAACATGTTGAAATGGATTCACATGTTTAGGGGAGGATTGTTGGGAATTAAATATTCAAGAAGTTTAATATCGGATTCTATTCAAAGAAAATCGTTAAGTGTGATTCTGCTGCTAGTACATTTGGTTCCTGCTGCTAATGTTTGTTCCTGCTGCTAGAACATTTGACTCTGCTGCTAGCGATAAATGATTCTGCTGCTAGGCTTAGCATTCTGCTGTTAGTGTTCTCATTGCTGCTGATGATGACCATTCTGCTGCTAAGTGGATAAGTATGAAAAGATATTATCTGTATTTTGGTCAACAATATACGGTAGATAATATCTTACCCCATGTGCTTAGTTAACAAGTTGTGTACACAGATACATGTTGTATCTTATGTACTGACACACTCAAGATAAGTTAACAAGTAAGTCAGCTAGACTTTAAGCAATATGTAAAGATCTTCTTGGACTATAAAAGAAGATCTTAGTCAAGTGATATAGGTGTTCGATAGTGCATAAAATAGTTGAGTTGATAAGTTCATAACTGTTAAGACATAGAACAAACACAAGAATATCACGAGTTGTAAGAACATAAGATTCAAGGTCTTTGTAACCCTAGTGATAGAAAGATCACTCGTATTATTTTGAATAATATTGAATCGTTTTGGTGAAAAGCTTTCATTGTTTATTGTCATACAACTAATCATAACCATTCCATTTCCACATCACAAATAACCTTCTAAGTGTGGTTAAGTAAATTCCGCGTACTTAATCATATTAACTCAATATATCATACACACAAAGTCACAAGGTTTAACCACCTTAACCGTGTGTCGAATCCCTATCAGATATTAATGACAAGGTAAATTACATTTTTTTATTGCCAGCAGATCAACTGAGTGTAATAAAATTATGTGAATTTACATGTTTTTAAATTAGACGACTTAATTAAGTTATAAGTGAGACCTTGAGACTTAAAGCATGAGATGGGAAGAAACATGCTTACATTGCAAATTGTTTGGCAAATGTAATTCCCATAAATTTAGGAGTCGGAAATTGTTTCGCGATTATTGTTCGACAATTACTATCTTTTGTACTTTCACTGCTAGCAGATCAACTGATGTGGTGGAACTATGAAAAGTTGGATCCTAGTTTTCAAGAAAATTAAATGGATATATTGTATTTCCTGGGTAATTTTCTTTTTTTGAAAAATTATTATCGAAAATACTAAAATTGAATTTTGTAAATTCATTTAATGTATTAATGCAACGTTAAAAATCGTAAACGTGAGGAATTCTTTTAGTAGTAAATTGATCTACACCCGTAGGGGTTTAGGCTAGAGTCAACTTTACTAAAAGAACAAACCAAGTCTACTTTCTTTGAGAAGAGTGAGACTTAAACCATATACCTTTTCATGTATGAGAAGGGTATAATGGGAAAATTAGAATTGTCTAAATTCTAAGAAATAACTCATAGCAAATTTTAATAGTTAAGAAAATTGCACATTTTATGAGTTATTAAATTAGAAGCTAGACTAGTTACCGCAAAATTGGTAAAAGGCAAACTAGCACACTTTGTCTAGTTGTTGTGCTTTGACCACTTTTGATGCTACATACCATTGTGGTGATGGTAGTCAAATTAAGGAAGAAATTGCATGCCCAATTATTTCCAAGTTAATTGAATTGATGGATAGTCCATCATTTACAAAGTATAATACATTCTTTTAGTACCTAAGTAATTGTTACGTATGGGATTACTCAAAGGTGTAGGAAAGTAAATAGCACACTATTTGCTTTTACTGGTTATGAAACACTTATAATGTTGTCAAATCCAGTGGGAGCATTGTGTTGTAATTACTGAATAACATATATAAATGTAATGATCTGTAATTCAGTGGGAGCTACAAGCTTGTTATCTTGGTAGTAACCCAGATTATCTCTAGAATATCTTGAGATAATTACTTTCTAATTATAGACACTTGTGGCTTAAGGATAGTCATGTATGTTTCCTTACTTGACAAGGTGGTTCTATATCTACGAATATCTATGACACAATCATATTGATCACATAAACAAATGATTGACGAGTTGTTTATCTGATACATGATGTTGTTCCATGCACAAGTGGGAGAAATCTTAATTGTGTGCAAGCAACAACACAAAGAAATATGATTTAAAGGATTCTCTTGACTGCAAGGTAAGAGAATTAATGTTCTAATGTGATTTATTCACATCTAATAAATAGAACACTTGGAGTTAATATCTAGCGTAAGTGAGACCTTGACATAGATATTAATGACAAGGTAAATTACATACTTTCATTACTAGCAGATCAACTGATGTAATGAAACTATGTTAATTTGCAAGTTCTAAATTAGATTCTTATTAGAACAAGTGTCAATATGATAATGCGATTACTTCAAACTAAATATTTATGTATTACTGAAATGACATAAATATATGAAGTAATCAAAATAATACTTCAAATTTGAATGTTTATGTATTCTTGGAATGTCATAAATATATGAAGTAAATAAATTAACTTGAAATACTATTGAAACCAAATTGTGGTGTTCATGATTACTTTAGTTATGCATATTTATATTTTATTGTAAAGATATAAATATGAAGTCTTTTAATTGTTACAAGACTTATAATAAAGTAAGACGTTAAATTGTTATGTTTTTATTAAAACGTATACAAGAAGTCATTGAGTTGATCAATGATTTATAACGTATAATGGGAATATAACAGTTATATCTTCTAGTTAAGACATGGACATGAAGTGACTTGGTTAAAAGTACTTATGTTATATAGTATGCAATTGGTTTGGAAAATCTATTTCACTATTAACTTGACTTAGTTGGTAAATAGGTAAACCAAAACAAATATATATTTATCTTACATATTGTAAGATTGTCTTACAATATAATCCTAATGAAATACATAATGGTTATGGTACGTTCAATTAGGAAAATCAAACTCTTATTATATTGTTTGATTAAAGATAACTATATCTTCTATTCTTCCAAAAGTTATCAAGGTTAGGAAATTGAGTATGCATTGTATATACTCAATTAGACTCCAACCTAGAAGATTAATAAGACACCATTTATTATGGAATGTGATGAATCACATTAAGTCTTAAAATTGAAGTTCTGAATTTGTTAAAACTATTTTGAGTAGGTTATTAACAAACTTCATGTAAGGAACTGTCAATGTGTATTTGTAATGTCCCAAAAGAAAACAATTTTGTGTTGCTCTACTTGCTAAGTATTTATAGATAGTTGATCCGTGCTAAAGTATATGTATAATATCAGACGGATATGCGTGATACGCGGGAAATGACAAATCAACCTTTTAGGAAAAAGGTTAACTTACAAAACCCGTGAATACGATATGTGTGATACCGGGCAAGTGATCACCCGGGTCGTGTCCCAGCGAGGTGTGAATCGAGGATTTCGTTATCGGTTAGGAATTAAAGTGCTTGAAATGTGGATTTTGGATTTTTGTGTTTTTAATTCTAATTAAGATATGAAAAACAAATTCAAAGAGAAAAATTAAACACAAATCAATTTATACTAAAAACGCAAGTCGGGAATTATTAAAAAAACGAGCCTACAACTAAAACCTTTTAAAAATTAACCCTACAAGTTCAAATTTATTTTTCCTAAATCCTAAATGATAAAAGAAAATTTTATAAAAAAGAATTATATTTTTTTGACTTTTATATTTTTTATTATGAATTAAAAACAGAATTTAAAAGAAAAATTAATTAAAAATATTAAATGAAACTGAAAAATTATGAAAAATTCCAGAAAACTACTTAATGATAAGCAGAATCAAGGAAAAATAAAACCAAGTTAACTACTTATGTAAATAAGCAGTTATTAAGCAAACTGTGCAATAAGCAAAAGGGAAAAAACTTGGTTAAATAAGAAAGGTTGCAAGAGTTAACTGAGACAAGTCCCTAGGGCAAACGGTGCTTGTGTGTGGTATTGAGTGATTTGGAAGGCTGAGGTCTCAGGTTCGAATCCTGGCCTCAGCTTTTTGCTTAACTCTTTTTCTTTTTTTTTTTTCTTTTTACAAACTCATTAAGCACAACAAAATAAGCTTATTTAATAAAGACAACTAATTTTAAAAACTTGGAATAAGCTAGAAATAAGCAGAGCTAATGGGAACAGTGGGCACAAGAAAACAACAAGCTAAGGCTATGGACTGAAAAAGCTTTTAAGCTACAAATAAGCTAAGGGGAAATAAGAAATAAGCTAAGGATTACAAATAAGCTAAGAACGAAAATAGGGGAAACAAAATAAGCCACAAGTTAAACAATTAAGCTCAGAAACTCAATAAGCTCAAAAGGCTCAAAGACTTATGCAATGAGAAAATCAGTCTCACAAAGGCAACTTTTGGCTTATTTATAAGCACTTAAATGGTCACTACAGACCACAAAAGCTAGCAATCTTAAAATTGACCTACCAAAGATCAAATAGAATCAAAAAGCAGACTATGAGAGGCTTAATCTCAGCTTATAAATAAGCTGAGAAAAGTGGTTGGGTGGACTGAAGTCTGCTGTGCACAGGGCAAATGTGGGAGTTTTTAAGCTAGTCAAAAGCTTGTAAAAGCTGATTCTAAAAATTCACAAAAAATATAAAAAGCTAGGCAAGCTAGCCGATATTACTTGTGCCAAAATTCAGATCAAAGCAGCTTAAATTGAACCAAGGAAAGATAAAAAACTAGGGCTGAAAAAGCTAAAATTGGAAAAACATGAGCAGACTTAATGAGGGACTGAGGTGATTATTGAGCTTAATTTTAAGCAGTAGTCAACTAGTTAAGGGCTTTAAAACTATGAAATGCCAAAGATTAGTTAACTAACAACATGAAACATGAAATTTAAGCACTGATAAACACAAATAAGCTCTAAAATTAAGCCTAGAAACTGGTTCAGGCTGCAAAAAATAGTTCTGTGCAGATTTTTGTAGAACAATTTGGCCAAAACACCTCAAACCCTATTGAATTCAGTCCAACTCTTGTATATTCACTATATGCACTACATTGAACACAAAATGACCAAAAGAGAGCACAGAAAAAGCTTCAGGCTATAAAAAGCTGAGATGGTCAGATTTTAAGCTAGAATTACCATTTAAAACTCAAAACCATGAAACCAACCAAATCAGGTCAAAACACTTAACAAACAACTTATCTAGCCTTATTTTAAGTAAGATTAAAACTTCCAAAGTGGCACATGAACAATTCTCACCCAAAATGACCCATTTGACTCCTTGAACCAAACACCCTTTATATTTGACTGTTTTAGATTTAAAACTAGATTAGGCCTAAATAAGCTATAACTTTTAAAGACACACCTATACTAAGTTCAATTAAATCTAAAAAGCAAGATTTCCCAGAAAATAAGCAATAAAATAAGCTATACTAGATTAAGGCCATTTTTGACTTTTTTAAGGTTTTAAGTAAAAAACTAGAAAAAGCTATTGTAAACTATCAAGTTAACTTTAAAAAGCAATAATAAGAACAATCAAGCTAAGATAAAGCAAATAAGCAGAGAATAAGCAGTTGCTACAGTAACTGAATAAAGAAGAGAAATAAGCTAAAAAAATTGAACTTACTTGGGACCCTAGCTAAACAAGGGCACCCAAAAGGGCAGCTACAAGCTCCTAGCTTATCTCAGATAAGCTAGGTAAAGTCCATCTTGCCCAATCCATTTCAGGCAACTTCCAAAATGCTCTAATTGACCCATCTTGACTTTATGTTGACTTTTTGGAATTCTTGGAGTTAGAACAGTACTTAACTAACATAAGCTTACAAGAAGCTCTAATGAGCTTATATAAGCTTTAGAAACAGTATTTAAGCTTTTTAACAACCAATGGACTGAATTTGGATTAACAGTAAATTTTGAAAAATTAAAATTTCATTAACTTTAAAAACTAGTACAATGCTAATTAAATTGATGACAGATGAGCTTAGATAGACTTGAATTGCTACTGAAAATTTAAATTTCTATTACTTAAAACATTAAATTACAAAATACGACTAAGCTAAAATTCTACATGCCAAATTTGGCTACAAAAGGGCCTATTTATACTAAAAAGATGCTGGGAATACCCTCTTGTCCTCTTCTGAAACTTTCTGGACCATTGGATTGATTTAAGATTATCTCAGCCTTTCATACTCAATTTTGGCGCCAAAAAGAGTTAGTGGGATTTCCAGAAGGACGGCTTCACGTGAAGCTTGTACTTGGGATTAAGCTTATTGGAGGAGGGGGGGAGGTGGAGTGTGTAGGTGAAGAAGTAGGGTGAGGGGGAGGGTGTTTTGTCAGGGAAAGCATGGTGGTTTTCTGGTTTTGGCGGGCAAATAGTTTAGAAGGAAGTGGGTTTGACCGAAGGTTGACCCTGGTTTAGCTAAATACGGGGTTGGGCTTTTGAGTGAGTTGGGCTGGGTTAGGGTTAAGGGTTGGGTTTGTTTTATTTGTTTTGGATTTTAAGGGATAAGGTTAGTTTAGGGTTAATTTTGGAATTGGTATAAACTTGAGGACCATTGTTGTAAATTCTGAAAATCCTGGGACTATTCTTGTCACTTCTGAAAATTATTTCCAAGGATCACTTTTGACATTTGGAGAATAATTATGATCCACTTTGGTAAATTTCTTCCCCGGCCTCGGCTTTTTTGAACTTTCCAATCTTGTGCTCTGTTTTTGCCCCGTTTTCAATCCTTTTGTACTTGAAACACATAAAAACACAAACCAAAGATATTTGCAGTATAATATGGTCTATTCTGGTATTTTTGGTATTTTTATGGTCTAAAATGGGCATAAAATGATGAGTATTTACACACTCATCAATAGTCTATAAATTGCTAAAGGCAAGTGGGAGTTTTATCTTGAAATGATAAAATTACAAGATACATGATCTTCTAAAATACACTAGAAAATGTTATGTTGAGGATTAAACATGTTAATGTTAAATCTCAAGATGATGGAATTCTCATTAATAGATCCGCAAGGATATCTCAAATATTTGTATAATATGTTGAGGATTATGAGTTACAGGATTATGGTAAACCTGCTGATAAATTGCAAATATTGAATTTGGCAAGTTACTCATACTATGAATGATTAGATGCAGTCCATAAAGATAATTAGTTTTGGAAACTTAATTAATCTTGAACTCTATAGTTACACTATAGAATAATGATGAGTTTCTCAAAAGGAATAAAAATCCTAGAGATTTAAATTCCTGTGTAGAAATCATAATGGACTATTCTGTATACATATTTAATGTAGGGAAAGATTATCAAACACACTTAAGCAATTAACTGTGATTGGAATTCTTTCTAAGCACATTAAATGTATAAAGATTATGATTATCATTCTTAGTTTCATTTATATGAAATTAACAATGGAATGTCAAAACTCTTTCTTGAGTAATTACTTGTGCGAGGACGATAAGTAATTGAAAGGAGTATTTGAATTCAAATAATCTTTAGTAGTATAAAGAATAATCATTTTTTAATGGATTAATGCATCTGGATATACTTATGTTTAGTTATTAAATCCATATTTTGATTTATAATTAAAATAAGGCAATCTCTTAATATTCCTAAAAGCTAGTGGGAGTGTTATATTTATTTTCTTATTTCATGTATGTTGTATAACATATAGGAAGTAACATTCCATTAAAATTAAATGTTAAGTCTTAGTTTGGAATAAAACTTCATTATGGAAATTTAGAAAATAAACATACAACCTTGAAATATATGTTTATTATGATAAACACAAGCGGTAAAAGAATTGATTCTAATTAACATGATTATACTATTAGAAAGTCTAGATAGATACATATCTTTGAAAAGATATGGCATGAATAAATCTGAGTTTGACGCAAGGGTTTTTCATGTACATCATGTTGTATGTTGTATCATGCTTGATGAAAGATGATTTGACAACATTAATATCTAAGTGAAAGTTATTAGATAACTAAGTGTAATGGATATGGTTAGATTTAGAATTAACATCCTCATCCTGGAATAGCTCCTAAATTCTAAATAAGAACCATATGGCAATTGTTGCGTAATTGATATATCCGACAAATCTTGAAAGATTGGAATGTATCAAACATTACACATTGGATATTAAAGTTTACGGGATTTTAAAGAGCATATTGTTGTTTGCATACAATGATGATGATAAGATTGAGATGATACTCAATACTAGTCATGGTAGGATTTCATCCTAGTTAATGGCCATGTGTACTAGTGATGCGTGGTTTTGCGACCTTACAACAGGTTTTACCTCTCGAGGGATCTCAAGAGGCTTACAACCCCACCAGGCAGTGTACCTGACCGATGTAGTATAGTGTAGTGGTAAGTACGGGGGATTGATCGTTCTCCACAGGGAATAGTGTCGTTAGGATTGAAAAACTACTCTAATAGGTCTAAGGGTGAGGGAAGATTCTTTTTGTATTTTTATATTTCATGAAAGCAAGTAAAATCTCGGGTTTGAAGGAGTGGGCGGAATTAGTTGCTAGTCAACTAACCCAAATAACTACAAATGCAAATAAAATAAAATAACTGAAAATGAAAAGGTCGTGAAACTTATGTGGAGAGAAATGTGTTTACTGAGATTTCCTTACTCCCTAACTATCTTTTACCGGTTGATTAGTGTGTATTAATTGCGTGGATGACGGGTGTATTCCTTAATACCAATCATGGGGTGGCGTACGTACTTCCCCAACTCTACAAGCTCCTACTTCACTCCTATGTCGAGCCGGCTAAGAAGCTCCTAACATGGGATCACTAGAATTCGCTCATGCATTAAATACAACCATAAAAACCTAGTACGCATTGGTTCATGTTTCTTAAGACGTTCAAGCAAATTACCGTATAGGAGGTTAGCCAGTTTTCTTAAGCCTAACATCGATAAATAATCATCCAATACAATTAATAACACACTAACAACTAATAATCAATAGTTAGGTTTCATTAGATCTAAGCAAACACAAGATAAATCTAGCCTAACATGTTAATCAAAAGACAAGAACAAGATATAATCAAACAACACATAGACATATTGATTGATTAAGTGATTACTTATCTTCAATTAAACATGGGAGATCCAAGGGTATGAAAACCCTTAAAAATGGCAGAAATTCGTCTTAGGGTTTCTCCTCACAAAGTTGCACACCAATGACAAAAAATTGCAAAACTATATATAGAACTTAGTGGCTGACGGCGTCACGTTATAGGACTTGACGCCGTCACCTCGCCGTGTCTAGGGTTCCCGGATGGCCTTCTTGACGCCGTCCCTCTTTAGTGCTCCAAAATCCGCTCTGGCTTATCAAAGGTTGACGCCGTCAGAAATGGGCTTGACGCCGTCCCTCTTTAACTTAAACCGTGATGGTCTTGATCACCTTAAAGGGTGACGCCGTCAGACTTCCTTTGTAAAACTCCCTGGCTTATCATGTGTATTTTTCATATCCACTTCTTTTGCCAAGCCATGACGCCGTCAAGAGCAAGTCTTGACGCCGTCAAAGGTACTTTTTCAGCCGATTTTGAGACTTTGTCGTTTTCTTCACTTTTATGCTCCAAAAATGTCCAAAATGCTTCCTTTTCCAGATTTCTTCTCCAAAGTACCTAAAATGACAAAAGGAACGATTTAGGGCAATATTTGATCAAATAAATACGATTTAGGGCTTAAATGACCCCCTAAAAGCGGTACACTTTTCGCTTCATCAAATACCCTTACACTTGAGATTTGCTTGTCCTCAAGCAAATGCGCTTTTATTCTAATCAAAATACAAGTTAGGGGTCATTTAACGCTAGTATAAAAGTAATTACAATAAATAGTCGTTCCACTTTAATCATAATAATCACGGAGATTACAAACTAGCACCTCACAAGTAGTGTTTAGATACTCACATCTCTCAGGTGTCATCAAAATAAATCTCATAAATAAAAACGGATAATATCTCTCACTACCTGTCATAGCAAATAGATTACCATAGGCTTGGGAAAGGATCAAAAACCTCCTCCACTAGGCGTAAGCACCTAAGATAAACTATCAAAGAGGGCTTTTACATGGGTTATAACGTGAGGTGTAGGGATATGATAAACACGGTTTTGTTGGATAAGGGATATTTTACTGGTGGCGAGTTAAAGATCTTGATTAATTACATGTACAATATGGCGTTGCTAAGCCAAGACTAGACTCGACTTAAGCTAAAAACAAAATAACAAAAACATAAAATAAACATAAAATGAAACGGGATGGTAGTCCGTATGTTTTTTCTACTTTTCTTTTTCTCATTTTTTTGTATTTTTCTTGATTTTTTCGATTTTTTTTTTTTTTTTTTGTATTTTTCTTGAACTTTTTTTGTATTTTTCTTGAACTTTTACATAACTTTACAAATAACTATTCTAATGACTCGAATTAAGATAATCGAAACACTTTGAGTACTTTTAAAATATTTAGCACATATGGGGGTAATAATGTTGTTCTTCCCCATTACTCCATTACACTAGTACTTTACCCATGAGTCCCAATCGTCCCAAAACAATATGTACAAGGATATGACTCGACTTAGCAACCATGTAATCAATTAGATAATTAACTTAGGGTTTAAACAAATGTTGTCACAATAATGCACTAAAAATGAGTGCATACAAGGTAGGCTAAGGCGATTTGGGTGTACATTTAAGTGGGGTGTAAACAAATTCTTACTTTAAGTAAAATGCTTAAAGTTAGAAACGAAAAGATAGGCTCTGAGGGGTGTACTAGGGGTATCGTGTACTAAAAATGAGTATAACGCAAAGGGTGTGGGAGAATTACTTGACCAATGTAGCCAATGTAATATAACAAAAACACAGGTGTAAAACAATGGGTTAATCCTAATGCCTCTTATCATGTAGTAAATCTAACTACACGAATGTAGTCTCACTTGTGGCCTCGGAATGGTCCTAACGCAAGTTCTAGAATCTAAGTGCTACCGGTACACACATCATAGCATAAATGCTTTTCCTACCAATTCTAGGGGCGAACCTCACATATTTGGGGTGGAAAATTTTTTAGTGGTACGGTTTTTGTGCTAGTCATATAACTCCTATCCATGAGACGCTCATTAAGACCAAAGTTTCACTCCTATATGTTGTAAAAAATTTTAAATTTGGCACTAAAATTGCCCTAACAGGTATTTATCTCAGTTTTATTACACATCTACTATTAAACAAACAAAAATCAAGCGTAATAGCATTCTCTAAAGTATCGTATTTTTACCCCACCTTACACTTAAGATGAACATTGTCCCCAATGTTCAAATAACAAGATGCAAAAGTAAATATGGTGAAAGAATGAAATCAAATACTCCCCTGATTCGCTTGGTGGATAAAGGGGTAACATGGTTAGATCTTCTTCCAAGAGAATGTAGAAGCTTCAAGACTAAAGCATCACCAAAAGCTTGATTCTACAAACATCTCCTTGTCCAAAATAACCTGTTAAACCTGAGAAAACAAACACGAAAACCTGCATAACATCGGCGGGATAAATCTATATAGGGATATAATGCTTGTGGAAAGATTATTTTGCAGATTCCTGGAGTTTATAAGTTAGAGATTTAATAAAGCATTTTATAATTCCGGTAGAAAAACAAAACTTTCAAAAATTTCAGAAAATTAAAACCTGACGCCGTCAGGTTGTAAGTCCTGACGCCGTCAGAAATGATCTGACAGAATTCTCATGTTAAGTTTCCGGAAAATTTCTGAAAAAACCTATACCTTACTTCCTGGAATTCCTGCAAAACATCATTATGACTCGATACAAGCATTTGACTCAAACAATTACTAATATGTATGTTAATTTATTATTGTTACGATTCATGTTCATTTGTTCTAATAAACCGATTTGGATTTCCCTTACACTTATCTTTTGCAAAATACCTTTATATGTAGTTAAGACGAAGTTAAAAACAAGATAAAGCATTTTCACAATTTAGTTTTGAACATGAATCAATAATAATAAAAATTAAACATACATACGGAAGCAAATAAAATCAAACAAACAAATAAATAAACACACAAAGCAAATAATGCTTGGGTTGCCTCCCAAGAAGCGCTTGTTTTTGTTCGAGTCACGAGCCTGACTCTACCCTTATTTAACGGATAAATGAGAGGTTTTTCCCACACTTAGGATTAAGTGCGGGTGATAGTAGCGATACACACCATCTTGGTGGAAGTATGCCGCGTGAGGAAAGAGTGGTGGATGAATTATATACTCAAAGGGGTGTGCTCCTTTCATCATAACCTTACCTAGTTCACTTTGGTCAATGGGTGAGTTAAAGTGTTCTCCTAAAAAGGGATCATTTTCTAACAACTTCGAGAGACTCCTAATTGGGAATCCATCTTGACCCAATAGACCCGGTTTAAACCCATAATGTTTCTTGTGATCAATCATGAATGGGTGATGTAGACATGTAAGGTCATTTTTCACTCCTATATTGTCTTCCTCACTACAAGGCTTAATGTCTACTACCTTAAACTTAAGACTACCCGGACTATATGTTTTGATGGGTGGATCGGGACCTAATTCAATTCCTAAATTTTCATCCAAGGATGGAAGATTAGTGATGCGCGTGATGTGTCGTTGCGGTTTAGCAGTTTTAATGCCTACTCAAGTTTTAAATTTATATTTAGCCGACTTATCAATAACACACACACTTAACGAGCAGTGTACCCGGTCAGTATGAAGATAATGGTAAGTAGAGTGTCGATCACTAAGAGTGGAACGTATTATCTAGTTAATCTAATCAGTATTTTAATATCCTAACGCAAGGGGGTTTCAGCCTGAGAGACTGGCACAGTTTTGTTGCAATTAAATAATAAAATAAACAAATAGGCACGAATCAGCAAGTAGCACACACGTACACAGATAGATACTCGAGACAATAAGAGGGCTGTCCTTATAATTAAGTAGATTGTCACTTGTTTTATTGATAGCTTTATATGAAGTGTATGTAGTTAACCCTTTCTCGTTGGTCCTATTCTTATCGGCGAGTAAACCCTTAATGATTACTTATGTCTAAAAGTTATTCCTAAGTGATCAATTTAGAAACAACCGTGGGAGCCACATTATGTCCCGCAGTCAAATGCCCGCAAGCCACTAATAAACACAGAGGTTATCAATGCACTAATAAGTAGTAACCAAAGACATCAACATATAAACTTTAATTGATGGGAAAGCAAGTATTAAAGGGAGTGCAATCTTTCGTTGTCACATTACACAAGCCACCAATCCTGATGAATTAAAGTTTGCTAACACAATAAAACAAAACTACTTAATGAATTAAATACATGCAGCACCTTCTTACAGCTCTTGTATCTTCGATTTGGGTGTGTCTTGTGCTGCCTCCTTGACTGAATTCGTCCTTTTGCTCTGCTGTCCGAACTTCGGTTTTAGGGTTTCGAACTCTTTTATTCGTCTGGTCTACGGGGTATTTATAGTTTCTGTCTGAGGGAAGATGCGGCGCATCTACTAAGTAGATGCGGCGTATGTACTTAACTTCGCGTGGGGTCCAAGATTATAATATTCAGGAATATTCGTACACCGCCAGAAGATGCGGCGTAACCCTTGATTAGATGCGGCGCATGTCCTCTTGTATCTTGGATCGTATCTGGTGATATCTTGATAGAGATGCGGCGCATGTTGATAGTGAGATGCGGCGCATCTGGAGCAGAATTGACTTGATCTTGTCCATGTCAGTAGACTTCCACTTTATGCACGTTTTGCTCCATTATTAGTCCATAATCGCTAAGTTTCACCAAATGCTTGTTTTTACCTGAGAATTACAAAAGTAAACAATTAAGTATCAATTCTCATACATAATATAGTAAAACAAGTCAAATTAATAGGATAAATGATAGTAATAAAATGTACTTATTTGAGTTCATCAAATATCCCCCCACTTGAACTTTACTTGTCCCCAAGTAAACCTTAGAATTTCTCTTATGAAAATGTATCCTAAAAGATGTATTAGGATTTATTTTTATATTTAAGCATGTATTCGTTTATTTCATAATCACACAACTAAACACTTAACGAATTAGA
Source organism: Artemisia tridentata subsp. tridentata (assembly GCA_021014915.2). NCBI lineage: Eukaryota > Viridiplantae > Streptophyta > Magnoliopsida > Asterales > Asteraceae > Artemisia > Artemisia tridentata. The sequence continues at coordinate 485,238,930 of CP139508.1, read as the reverse complement.
AGTAAAATAAAATAAGTCGATAAAAGCAAATCTAATCGTTTAACTGTCCAGTCGCGACGAATATTCTATCATAAGCTTGGCAAGTATACACATCTCCACCACTAAAGCTAAGGAATAACAAGTCTAAAGCGGTAAAAAGGGTTTTTTAGGCTTAAGGGTTAATTATTCTTAATCACTATCGATCTCAAATTCCAGAAAAGGCGACAAAATCACAAATACATGATCGAATCCACGAACACGATACTTGCAATTGCTCAAATCCTTAACTCGAATAGGCTAAAGATAGGTCCAAACTTCACCAATAATAATATATCAAAAAGGGCGACAAAATCATAAATACATAGCCGAATCCACGACTACGATACTTAAGATTGCTCAAATCCCTAATCTCAATAAATCAAAGGTTCGGTTGGATAAAGAACAATACAGGGTATGGATAACATTTGGGATATAAATTGGTGTAAAAATAAAAATAAACAAAACAAATAAATTAAAATCCTAAGTGTGGTTAATCACTATCCCAACCATCCCATGAATAAGACTCATATCATTGAATAACTCACGCTTTAACACTTGAAACACACGCTTTAGGTAGACACGAATTATACTCAACAAAATCTTAATCAAAGAATAAACCTTAATTGGCACTCCCATAACTGCCAATTCCCATTCAATCCATAGATATAATACAACAAATAGTGGTGATATCGACCACTTACATAACTCTACATAAGTTGGTTAAATCAAACATCCAACTTTTTTCTTTCTTTTTCTTTTCTCATTTTTTCGATTTTTTTTTTTTTTTTTTTTTTTTTTTTTTTTTTTTTTTTTTTACTTGAAACATAAACATAGATGTGTAAAATTTCACCACATCACTACAACTTTCTTTCCGGATAATTTTTTTTCATACTTTTCATACTTTCAGAAATAACGGTAATAGTGAAAGTAGTAAACACACGAAAAATAAACTCAAAAATATACAATATTTACTTTCACTCCAATTTGCATTGTGCAATTTCCCGACCTAACCATAGATAATGAATTACGCACGCGAACACAGGTAATGTAAGGAAACACACTCTGCCTATAGCAATTAACCAACCACGGATTCTAATCTACAGGGTAGGCTAAGGTTTAAGGTGTAACGAAACATTTTAAACATAGGTGTAAGAAACGAAAGGAATGGCTCTGAGGGTTTTTCTAGGGGTATCTTACTCTAAAAATGAGAGTAACAAAAGGTTTTATACGGGGGTTAACTAACCAGTGTAGTTAGCTAATAACACATAACATATAAAGGCTATTTGGTGTAATCCTAGAATTTTACCAATTTAGACAAGTCATTCCAATTATATAAATAATACTCATTATGGTGGTCTCGAATAGTATACAAGCCAAGTTCTAAAGTTTACAAGTCACCGGCACACTCATAGATTTGTAAATTTTGAAAAATCACAATTTTTGAAAATAATGTCATGTGTGCAGTTATGCAACTTAGATCTTAAACAAAAACATGCTAAAAAATTTTTAAGTTTGATATATTAAGCACATTTTAAGCATAATTTTTGAAAAAGTAGGACAAGTAATTGTTAAGTGTTCTAATTCTCCAATCCCCCCACTTAAGTTAAACAACGTCCTCGTTGTTTGTATAAAAGGTTAAAAACTGGAAAATAAAAGAATTAGAACAGAAAAACTCCCCTGAGATTTGCTCGGTATGATCCTCCATTAGTATAAGAGCAAAAATCATCTTTCTTGTGGATTAGAACGTTAAAGCTTCATACTTGATGTATCCACAGGAAATCCAGGAAACAGTACTGAGTTTTCCTCCACTCTTGTCATCTTATGTTCGGTCACTCCAGCTAGCGTCTCTAGGTTTGGTTCAGAATGTAATCCTTCTTGGTGATGCTTGAGTCATCATTTATCCTGAAAATAAACAACTTGCACACGAGAGTAGCGGACCGATCAAAGTAAATATCAAAAATCAACTATATTTATCAAATTATATTCGTCGTATTAACAAAAGTTAATGCGCTGTATTTTCGTTACGTTTAAAAATAAAAGATTTTTGATTCAGTAAGATACGCCGTATCGACAGAGATCGATACGCCGTATCTGTTTAATAATTCGCAAACTGTTTTTAATTAAAATAATAGATACGCCGTATCTTCAAAAGAAGATGCGTCGTATGGCGTTAATGTTTTAGAAAAAAATTTTTTATCAAAAACAGATACGCCGTATCTGCAAAAGCAGATGCGTCGTATTACTTTATCGCTTAGAAAAAATTTTCTTATTAAAAACAGATACGCCGTATCTTGGGGAAAAGATGCGTCGTATCGAATTAATTAAACGCGTTGTATTAAAAAAAAATTAAACGCAATACGCCGTATCTGAGAGATCAGATGCGCCGTATCGTTTGATTTAGCACAGTACAACGATAGCAGAACAGAAAAATACGAAAGATAAAAACAAAAAAATTAAACACACAAACAAAAATAAACACACAAAAATAAAAGAAAACAATTAACACACAATACAACAAATATGCAAAATAGTACAATGATGCAATTAATCTAATAAAAAGAAAAAACTAATTAAAATACTAATCAAATTAACAGATAATAACAATTCACTCCCCGGCAGCGGCGCCAAAAACTTGATGCGCGTGATGTGTCGTTGCGGTTTAGCAGTTTTAATGCCTACTCAAGTTTTAAATTTATATTTAGCCGACTTATCAATAACACACACACTTAACGAGCAGTGTACCCGGTCAGTATGAAGATAATGGTAAGTAGCGTGTCGATCACTAAGAGTGGAACGTATTATCTCGTTATTCTAATCAGTATTTTAATATCCTAACGCAAGGGGGTTTCAGCCTGAGAGACTGGCACGGTTTGTTTGCAATTAAATAATAAAATAAACCAATAGGCACGAATCAGCAAGTAGCACACACGTACACAGATAAATACTCGAGACAATAAGAGGGATGTCCTTATGATTAAGTAGATTGTCACTTGTTTTATTGATAGCTTTATATGAAGTGTATGTTGTTAACCCTTTCTCGTTGGTCCTAATCTTATCGGCGAGTAAACCCTTAATGATTACTTATGTCTAAAAGTTATTCCTAAGTGATCAATTTAGAAACAACCGTGGGAGCCACATTATGTCCCGCAGTCAAATGCCCGCAAGCCACTAATAAACACAGAGGTTATCAATGCACTAATAAGTAGTAACCAAAGACATCAACATATAAACTTTAATTGATGGGAAAGCAAGTATTAAAGGGAGTGCAATCTTTCGTTGTCACATTACACAAGCCACCAATCCTGATGAATTAAAGTTTGCTAACACAATAAAACAAAACTACTTAATGAATTAAATACATGCAGCACCTTCTTACAGCTCTTGTATCTTCGATTTGGGTGTGTCTTGTGCTGCCTCCTTGACTGAATTCGTCCTTTTGCTCTGCTGTCCGAACTTCGGTTTTAGGGTTTCGAACTCTTTTATTCGTCTGGTCTACGGGGTATTTATAGTTTCTGTCTGAGGGAAGATGCGGCGCATCTACTAAGTAGATGCGGCGTATGTACTTAACTTCGCGTGGGGTCCAAGATTATAATATTCAGGAATATTCGTACACCGCCAGAAGATGCGGTGTAACCCTTGATTAGATGCGGCGCATGTCCTCTTGTATCTTGGATCGTATCTGGTGATATCTTGATAGAGATGCGGCGCATGTTGATAGTGAGATGCGGCGCATCTGGAGCAGAATTGACTTGATCTTGTCCATGTCAGTAGACTTCCACTTTATGCACGTTTTGCTCCATTATTAGTCCATAATCGCTAAGTTTCACCAAATGCTTGTTTTTACCTGAGAATTACAAAAGTAAACAATTAAGTATCAATCCTCATACATAATATAGTAAAACAAGTCAAATTAATAGGATAAATGATAGTAATAAAATATACTTATTTGAGTTCATCAATTAGGTAACGGTTTTGGTTGAGCCTCCGGCTCATCAAAACTAGGAACTTCCATAGAACTAAAAGAAAGGTTATGACTACAAGTATTCAAACCTACATCCTCTAGTTGTGTTTGGTCCAAGGGTTCTACCTCTATTGGGGTTCCTATAGTCTCTTCTACATCTTCCGGGTAAGTCAAGGGCGGTGTGTATGCCTCAAACAATGGTGGGACTTGTGGGGTACTTGGTGGGCTTGGGTTCTCTACTATATCCTCCATCACATTAAGATCACCAATGTGTTCATCTTGTATTATGGTAGGGCCTAACCATGACATGCAGCTAGGTGGCTCAACTCTACCCTCATGTGTGTCGTATGTTTTGGTGAAATCTATCCCACTCATGCAACTAACCATCTCATAATCTTGGTTTGATTCTAAGTCCATGTTCTTAGAAACTAGGTCTCTTTGCTTATACGAATCCACCAATTCGTTCCACTTATGGGTCATGGTTAGGAAGCTTTCCTCAAAATTCATCCAAAGGGTCTGACTAAAAGGAATTGATCCAGATAATGCTCGTCTAATAGAAATCTCACATGCATAGAATTCATTAAACCCATCTAACCTTACCCCTAACTCCTTTTGGAAATCACAAAGATCACACAAAAATTCATAGGAATGATAGGAAACAAATCTATTGGTGAAATATAATTGTTCCTCTATTGTCAATGATCTAAATGGAATTTCATCCATCATAGTGACAAATGAAAATGGTTTTACTAACAAAGGGCAAAAAGAAAAAGATAGACTACAAGAAATCCTAGAAAAATAAAATAAAAATCTCACTAGAAAGGAATCTAGTGAGTAGACCTAATAAAATAAAAATTCAACCTAAACAATAACTATTCCCCGACAACGGCGCCAAAAACTTGATGCGTGGTTTTGCGACCTTACAACAGGTTTTACCTCTCGAGGGATCTCAAGAGGCTTACAACCCCACCAGGCAGTGTACCTGACCGATGTAGTATAGTGTAGTGGTAAGTACGGGGGATTGATCGTTCTCCACAGGGAATAGTGTCGTTAGGATTGAAAAACTACTCTAATAGGTCTAAGGGTGAGGGAAGATTCTTTTTGTATTTTTATATTTTATGAAGGCAAGTAAAATCTCGGGTTTGAAGGAGTGGGCGGAATTAGTTGCTAGTCAACTAACCCAAATAACTACAAATGCAAATAAAATAAAATAACTGAAAATGAAAAGGTTGTGAAACTTATATGGAGAGAAATGTGTTTACTTAGATTTCCTTACTCCCTAACTATCTTTTACCGGTTGATTAGTGTGTATTAATTGCGTGGATGACGGGTGTATTCCTTAATACCAATCGTGGGGTGGCGTACGTACTTCCCCAACTCTACAAGCTCCTACTTCACTCCTATGTCGAGCAGGCTAAGAAGCTCCTAACATGGGATCACTAGAATTCGCCCATGCATTAAATACAACCATAAAAACCTAGTACGCATTGGTTCATGTTTCTTAAGACGTTCAAGCAAATTACCGTATAGGAGGTTAGCCAGTTTTCTTAAGCCTAACATCGATAAACAATCATCCAATACAATTAATAACACACTAACAACTAATAATCAATAGTTAGGTTTCATTAGATCTAAGCAAACACAAGATAAATCTAGCCTAGCATGTTAATCAAAAGACAAGAACAAGATATAATCAAACAACACATAGACATATTGATTGATTAAGTGATTACTTATCTTCAATTAAACATGGGAGATCCAAGGGTATGAAAACCCTTAAAAATGGCAGAAATTCGTCTTAGGGTTTCTCCTCACAAAGTTGCACACCAATGAAAAAAAATTGCAAAACTATATATAGAACTTAGTGGCTGACGGCGTCACGTTATAGGACTTGACGCCGTCACCTCGCCGTGTCTAGGGTTCCCGGATGGCCTTCTTGACGCCGTCCCTCTTTAGTGCTCCAAAATTCGCTCTGGCTTATCAAAGGTTGACGCCGTAAAAAATGGGCTTGACGCCGTCCCTCTTTAACTTAAACCGTGATGGTCTTGATCACCTTAAAGGGTGACGCCGTCAGACTTCCTTTGTAAAACTCCCTGGCTTATCATGTGTATTTTTCATATCCACCTCTTTTGCCAAGCCATGACGTCGTCAAGAGCAAGTCTTGACGCCGTCAAAGGTACTTTTCCAGCCGATTTTGAGACTTTGTCGTTTTCTTCACTTTTATGCTCCAAAAACGTCCAAAATGCTTCCTTTTCCAGATTTCTTCTCCAAAGTACCTAAAATGACAAAAGGAACGATTTAGGGCAATATTTGATCAAATAAATACGATTTAGGGCTTAAATGACCCCCTAAAAGCGGTACACTTTTCGCTTCATCAACTAGTTATGCTTAACTGTAAGCATAGTTGCATTTTACATTAAAGAATTAGAATACTTTTAAACTATAAAAGGTTTGATAGTTTGCTTGTCATAAATTCGTGATTGAGGATGTCATGTATTTTATGAAATATTATGTGGCATTATCAAGATAATTGATAGCACACATACAAGAAGTTCATTAATTGAATTCTTGAAATATGTATTCTCAAAATTCCCATATATCAAAATTAGTTGATTTATGCCTTGTCAACAAGTATGTTTGACATGACTTGAGGCATAATTCATTAATTAGAATTATCATGCATTGATCTATTTTAGTGTTTGGATAATGGGATGTTATTGAACAGTTATTATTTTAATGAAATGAAATAATGGTTATGTTTGTTTATCATTTTCTTAATAATATATCCTATATTTGCATGTTTATATCCTTGAATATATTTATATATTCTAAACTGTTCGTTGCCAGTTAATGATATGAGAATATCATTAAATTAAGGTAAATCTGAGTATTGGTATAATATACTTAAAGTATATTGATGCGTTGTCATGCCGATTTCACATGATATTCAAAATGTTTGAGTATAGGACTTAATCCCGCCACATGAGTTTACTTTATGGATCTTGTCATCAAGTAAATCATGAGTATATAGTTATCCTCAGACTTGATATACCAGATAACTGTCATGCATGTAGTGCATTTCTTTGATTCAATTTAACGCTATACGTAACGGGTAGCTATACGGATTGTTTTGGGAAGCGTTGCGAAGTGCATGTGTTATGCTCGTAGTCAAGATAGAATTTGTTCCTTCAAATTGTTTGGAGTTTAATACTGTTGGGCCCCTCGTAGGGTTGACAAGATGTTTGTGCGGCCGCACCCAAGATCTCCCCTGAATAGTTCAGAAGATTTGGTAATCTTGCTCAATCATAAACAACGAGAAACATATATTAATAAAGAATGACTTAGATCCATATCTTTATTAATGTAGTATTAGAACAAAAGGATAAGTATGATGATTAATCATCAAGTGGTTTTTCCAGGAGACCACCACCCGAGTTGTACTAGGGGCATTGGCGTGTTGCTAGACGCTAACCAATGTCATTACCCTTTTAATAGATTTCCAAGTGGGAGCTGTTAGAGTTTTGGAAAAATATTAAATCGTGTATGACTAGAATCGAACCCGGGACTGAGGGATTGCACACTTTACGTATGAATGATCAAAGGAATAATTAATATGTATAATTGTTATATATTTTAATTATTTGGACACAAAATATGGACTAACGGACGTTATAGTAATTAATGGAATTGACTAATGACTGTTAGTAAATAAAGGAGGGGGTTAAGTGTCGAGTTTTAGAACTTGAGGATGTATTAGACTCAAACTTGGAGAACAAGTTAGGAGCCTATATAAACACCTTAATTAGCTCGGATGAAAAAAACGATCGATATTATAACCCTCAAAAGGCACGAAGAGAATAATAAATAAAAAAGTCATTCGACTTTATTCTAATTCCTGGCATGTGTCGTATAGCAGGATATATATATAAAGATATGTATTGAGTACAGTATCTTGACATATGCATATTATAATAGATTATGTACAGTGCAGTGAAAGATATGTACTTTATGCTATGCATATTATAATATCACTTGATATCTATCTTTTACATATGTATTGTACAGTATGTAGAAGAATGATTATTATTCTTTACTTCCTTCTTGAATATTAGATTCAAGGTTTATTAAATAAAATAGTTTTGGTTTAATAATCGTGTTCATTCACTAGCATCAACCTTTGATCGAGTAATAGTACGTGTGTTCGAGAGCTCAGTAATATCTTACTTTAGATATTAATCTTGGATTGTGGAACAAAAAGGTAAGGGGTTCCACATTAATCCTGTTTGTTCTTGTTTGATTGAGCTAGTGAAGGAGAAAGAAGATTTGATCCTTGTTCTTGCTAGGATCATAACGGTACATTTCTATTTAATATTCGGTAATACTTTATACATGTTAAATTAAAGATCCTGCTTCCGCCATTATGTGGCTTTGATGTTTATTTATTTATTTATTTGAATGTCAAAGATATTTAAATTCCAACATTACTAACTCATGTACCACCAAAAAGGGAATTTTTCCATGTGTATTTTTTGTGTGAGAAATGATGAGACAGTTTGGTAGATAGTAGAGGATAAAGTTTGAAGGTGAATTAACTAAAATGCCGCTCCACACTATTATAATTTAGGGTGCGTTTGGTTCACAAATGGTATTAAAATTTGGGAATAGTTTGAAAGATTGGGGAAAGTTTTGAGAAAAAATATAGATTTTGAATTAAATGAAGAGGGAGAAAATAAATGAGTGATTAGGAGAGAGAAAACTATTAAATTATATTAAAAATGTATTTGTTTTATAATAAATTAGATTAAAATATGTTGTTTAAAAATAAAATATAAGAAAAAGACAAAAAGAAGAAATAAAAAAGTGTTGATTCCTTCTTGTGTCAGACAAAAGACACCCCTAAGGGGTGGAATAAATTTTTGATATCGATACCGTGTGTCAGAGCCTTTTAATCGTACCAAACAAAGGATTTAAAATTGCTTTCAATCCAAACCGTTCAAAAACATGAACCAAACAACACCTTAGTTGTTTATTTTAATTGATAATTATCCTTTTAATCATAACAATTGCAATTGGATCAAACTAAGAAGAAAGATGTGGATTTGTCCATAGGTATATTAGAGCCGGGCTCTAATTGTTATGTAAAACAAATTAATTGTTATCCCGCTAAGTAAAACAAGCAAACATCTAGATCACGTATTAAAGATATACAATGATTTAAATGTTGACTGTGTTTTATTGTCTTGTCATCTTAATTATATATTGCATTAGAGTTTGTTTATTCATCTATGTGGGACAAAGTCACAAAACCAAAACTCTTCTCCTTCTTCAAGTTTTTATTTACTACCATGCACCCTACACACACAAACACCTAATTTCACTCACAAGGCCATAATGTCGTTGTTCACTTGTGTACTTGTGTGAGAATTAGTTGTTACACGATGTGTACACATGATTTTAAAATAAGTCATTCGCTTGTGAGATTTGTATTGTGTAATTAAACACTCATTTGTTTTTGTGTTCTTTTCTATTGGTGTTCATTGTTCCTTCCTAGTGGAAGGGAAAAGTTAGAATTGATAACTGGCTTAGATAACTAGAGTCTAAAGTGTCCATTTTAGTATGATTAGAGTTACAAGATCGACTTTAGCTTCATCGGTTAACTAGCAACTATCGGTTCGGTCATCGGGATCTTTTTCATCAATAAGTGACTATTTAACGTCAATAACAAAAAACTCAGGTTCACGTTTATAATTTTTATCACTATTTTGGTGGTCTAGTAATTAACTAATTAAACATAAAACGTGAACAAAACCTTAGTAACAAATATTTTATATTTATAAAAGATTGACTTTAGTTTTATCGGTTAAGCAAGTAAGCAACTATAGGTTCGGTGAAAACCGAAGATCATAGGAAATTCGGGATCTTTATCATCAGTTGACTATTAAACGTATATATATGGGTCCTAATACCGTTTTCTACGGTGTATGGGGATGTTGAGACGTAGACAGCTTTACCTCTACCTAAATTGAGTGACCGGTTAGCTCACATATGTAATAAAGTTTCTGGTATTATTAACTAAAGTCTAAATAAAATGTGATTTTGAACCAAAGTTAGTGTTAACGCTTTATTAGAAACCAACAAATGTAAGGTGTTTCTTTATACACCGTAAAATACATAACTATCAAAGCTCAAAATGGTGTTTGTGTTATACTCATCATCCATTTAATTTGTCACTTTTGCCACAGTTAGATATCAAAGAAATTAAACATGAGTTTTACAAAAATACATATATGTACTACTTATAATGCATATATATGCATTCTTCAAACTTAAAATGCTTAAAATTTGAATAATATTGATTGCCTATAATACCCTTTAAACATAAATGCTTAAATGACAAATTCTATTATTTTACTTTCCGTTTCAAAACAAGTTTAAGTTACACGATGACTGTTAGAGTTTTGGAAAAATATTAAATCGCGTATGACTAGAATCGAACACGGGACTGAGGGATTGCACACTTTACGTATGAATGATCAAAGGAATAATTAATATATATAACTATTATATATTTTAATTATTTGGACACAAAATGATAACTAACGGATGTTAAAGTAATTAACGGAATTGACTAATGACTGTTAGTAAATAAAGGAGGGGGTTAAGTGTCAAGTTTTGAAACTTAAGGATGTATTAGACTCAAACTTGAAGAACAAGTTTGAAGGCTATATATACACCTTTATTAGCTCAAAAGAGGACGACACAAATAATAACCTAAAAATGGTCGGAAGATATTATACTCACTAATGTCAGACTTTATTATCAATTCTCTTTCTATCGTACTGTGTTATATTATATCTTGACATATGTTAGATATTCATGGTACAGTAGAAACATTATGTATGATATTAATATCATATGATATCTTACACTATACATATAGGTGCAAGAATGATTTCAGTATTTACTTCCTTCTTGAATAATAGATTCAAGGTTTATTAAACAAAATAGTTTTGGTTTAATAATTGTGTTCATTCACTAGCATCAACCTTTGGTTGCTTTTATAGTACGTGTGTGAAAGATCTCGGATATAACATACTTTTGTTATTCATCTTGGATTGTGAAACAAAACGGTAAAGAGTTTCACGTTAATCCGGTTGGTGTTCAAGTGAAGTGAAGAGAAGATTTGATCATTGTTCTTGCTATGATCATAACGGTACGTTTCTTATTTAATATTCGGTAATACTATTATGTGTTAAATAATGATCCTGCTTCCGCTATTATACGTGCTTTGATGTTTATTTATTTATTTGAATGTCAAGATATTTAAATTCCAACAGTGGCATCACGAGCCAATTTAACATGTAATTGTTATTACCTAAACGCATAATAAAAATCGAATCTTGATTTGGATTTAGCATTTGTTAAATTTGTATATTTACAAAACACAATTAAATCAATAAAATTGAGTTTAGGATTAGCTTATTTCTAAGAGTTTTAGACTTAATTTTAAATTTGTTACCAAATTAAAACAGAATGTTATTTTACACTTAAATCTAAAATTAAATATAATAAACTCCTAAGACCATGTGTATTTTTTGTTTTTTATATACAAAAATCTGATTCAGAAATTTTAATCAAATTTTAACTTTTGCAAAATTAATCCGAGATGACATTAATTCATTTATTGTATTAAAGATGATATTTTCTATATCCATATTAGAATACTAGCTTCAGAATACTAACTTCACGGTTGATTCGTCTTATGTGACGACATAGTTTCATGTGTTAATCAAACATAGAGAATATCATAAAAAATTAGATTTTTATGTTTAGTAAACCTACGTGTAAACTACTTGTAATTAAGTGGCACACCATTCACAAATATCATTAGCACACACCATAAGAAACCAACAAGCAAAGGACGAAATATAACAACAAATCATTAAGCCAAAACCAGTTTTATTTGGTATAGTAGCGCTTATCCATAAAAGAAACTAATAAGTAAAAATACAGATGAAAAAACCACCACATGCACGAAGTCTATAATCCGAATTGCGCACGAGCTCGACCACGTTGACGAGGTTTAGCAGCTTGATCAACATTCTCATTATTTATTTGGTCAGATGTGTCACCTACTCCATCCACATGATCTGTTGCACCATGCTTTACACTACATAATATACACAATAATTAAACACATATATATTAAAGAAATTCTATTACGTACGTGTACCAAGTGTACATAGTAAAATATCATGCATACTCTTTAGATCCAACAATAGTTTCTGTTTTGGCATCATGACTAGTGGCGGCTTTGGGGTCTTCCTTTGGCCTCATGTCCTTCTTTATAAGATCTTCACTTTCCCAATGAACATGTTGCGTAGCCATTTGATACAACAAAACAATTAGTTACACGTCTGAATGTTGGAATATGTGAGTCGGAATGGGCTAGTACAACTAAAGGTGTGTGAGCCTATTGGGGCCACACACGTTAAACACTTAGAGTATGTTAAATTATTCGCGTAAACCAAAAAGACATGAAATGAACTAGACAAGATGCCTTACTTGTCCTAACCAGTGTGGCCAGCTTATGAAGGATCTAGAAGGGATCTTGGAGTGTCTAGATTCATTAGTGATAAAGAGGAAAGAAAGAGTTGTGATAAGGCTTAAAGTTGAAAGAGTTTTAAGCTTATCATAAATGTGTTTTAGCTTTATCATGAGTGAGAATTGAGAGGCTATATAAACCTCCCATCCCTGCACATGATATACGACACTATCTCATTAAAATAATACCCCACGTGAAAAGTTCTAGTCTTTTTCTTCTGTCACCAATCGAGTACCCCACGTGAAAAGTTCTATTGGTTTGGTAATTTGGTTTGACTTTCCTTCCAAGTATCTAAGTATAACAACAAGGAATTCACTTCTTGTTTTTAGTTACTGTTGCTATTGTCTACAATTCGAACGTATACAAATCATTGTATTCGAATTGGTATTTGGTTGATACGTGATACTCGGCTAGCATTCCGGACATACTTGGTTGACGTGTTTGTGTGAGCAACCATAGAGGTAGTATTTATTTGCTACTTAGTTTCATTTGCGGGTGACTACAATGGTTAGTTTTCGATTTATTTTTCTTGTCCCTTTTATTTGTTTTATGTGTTTATTATTTGTGTTAATTCTAATAGCCAAACTAGATCCATATTCCGCTGCGTACTCGTAGTGTTAATTAGTTAACATGTTAATAAATCCCAACAGTGGCATCACGAGTCAACTCGTTTGGTGTATTCTGGGTTACACAATTTCATAAACACGTTAAAAGGCTGCATGAAATCTAATTTAGTTATTTGTTTTATTTTTATTTTGACAACTATAATGCAATACTTGTCATTAATTAATAAAAAATAACAAGACACAAACAAATAAATTAAAGGTTAATTAGATACATAAAATAGCAAATTAATAGTTAATAAGTTTGCCATGTTATTTTATGTGTGAATTCCGGCTATAAGACCTACGCAATCAATTTTTTTGATGCATGTGGCGATCTAGGCACTTGATGAAAACCTAGTGAGGGTCTTATGGTTCTCCTTTTGGGGAAGACTCGCGAGAGAACTCGGATTTTATGTGTTTAATTAATGTCTTTGTTTATGTTTGTGATTCCTTATGTGCATAATTGTTATATGTTTTACACACCTAATTGCATGCAATATGGAATAATACATATGTGAAACCATGACATTAAAACTGGTCTTAATTTACACGCCTAAATATCATGCTCAATTGTGACCTGCTATTTGATTCGTGGAAAATTCGTTCTTGTAAAATTAAGTGACCTAAAATTATTGAAACAAGTTTTTCATGAAATTAAAAACTGGACGCTATGGACACTTGGGAAGTACGGCTCACCCACTAGAACAAACTATAAGGGGGGTATAAGGCGGTGCGCACAGTCACACCTAAAGGATTTCCGGTCATTGCTTCGCGCTGACTTGGTCCTCCGCTTCCTTGCGAGTTCGATTGGAGCTACCGTGAACCATGATGATCACTACAGTGTCATTACTAAAAGTTTTTAAATAAAGTGTTACAAAGTTGTTTTGCATGCTTCTTTGTACACGATTTTACCACATTTATGTGTATACCCTATGTGTAAATTTTAAGTCTATGCCAGCCAACCAAGAACACGTGCTTTTGGCTTGACCTCTTTGGTCAGACCTTAGGGCCATTCCAAACCCATGGCAGATTTTGCTCAATTGTCAGACCTTTGGTGATATTTGCACGTTCTTGCTTGGTCGACTTATTTCGAGTATGCTTGGTCAGACCTTGGACCCGAGGCATAAGATGAGACTAAACATGCTCATGACATTATTACTTGTCTACTAATGTCTTGATCAGTCTCATAAATCTAAGAGTTGCATTTCATGCAATTAACGCTCGTCGCTTACCTCTTGCCCCACTTGTTTACTCATTGGTCAGACCTTTGGTAATAAGTGGGAGGTCAAGTTGGATCTTAGTCTTAATTAGTAATTAATTGGGTAGTTAATTCTATTAAGAATTTAATTATTAAAAATACTAATTATTTGAACTTTTTAATTGTAGATGACTACCTCAGTCGGAAACAATTCGGTACTCAGGAGTTTCTTTGAGAAACAAAAACTCACTGGACCTAACTTCATTGACTGGTATCGCCAGCTTCGCATTATCCTGTCAGCTGAAGATAAGGAAAATTACTTGGAGCATCCTATTCCTGCTGCACCTGTTGCAACTCCTGGACACCCAGTCCCTCCTGAGGCTTTGGCAGCTCACACTGCTTGGGTCAAGGGATCAAAGGACATTGCTGCCTTCATGCTTATGACCATGGACTTAGAAATCCAACGAAATCTAACTCACCTTGGTGCATATGACATGCTACAGGAGTTAAAAACTATGTTTGCTCAACAGGTGATGAGTGTCTAAATACTCATCATTTTTACCTAATCTGAACTGCCAAAACATCCAAAAACACTCAGAAATGCATCATAATACTGAAATTATCACAAAATTGTGTTTTATATGTTTCAGATGCAAAATGTTTAAAAACAGTTGAAAAACGAACAAAGTTTGCATAATTGGCAGTTTCAGTCCCTCAACTTTCAAAAGTTGTCAAAACTAGTCCCTGGTTTTTCTAAAAACAGGAAAAGTCATCAAAGGTCCTTTAAGAATCATGAAATTACATAATAAGTCCTTTGGTGCAAAGTTTCACAAAATTACAAGTTTAG
The DNA here is from genome assembly GCA_021014915.2 of Artemisia tridentata subsp. tridentata. Classification (NCBI taxonomy): domain Eukaryota; kingdom Viridiplantae; phylum Streptophyta; class Magnoliopsida; order Asterales; family Asteraceae; genus Artemisia; species Artemisia tridentata. The sequence continues at coordinate 485,223,696 of CP139508.1, read as the reverse complement.
TCCCTGAACTTTGCAAATTGGCAAAAATGGTCCCTGGGTATTATAAAACTTGAAATTTCACAAAATACCCTTGTACTATGCATGGACTTACAATTTGGAACTTTATTGATAGCTTTTGGGAATTTACAAAACAAGTCCCTCTAAAATCAAAATTTACATATTAGGTCCCTAAAGTTTATAAAATGCTAAAAAATACAACTTTGGTCCTTGTGTAATTGTTTTATGGCAGGTTTAGTCCTTGGAATAAACTTTGGAATGATGACAACTCAGCCCCTCAACTTTTCAGCAATTACAAAAATGGTCCTTATGGTTAACTAAATCCGGATCCAACACTAACCATTAAACCTATCCAAACCACTAAACCCAACTACCATTTACCCAGTTACATACCCAACCCAAAATCCAAATAACCCAACCCAGTTATTATCCAAGCCCAATGTTTAACCAGCCCATCCCTTATACTGAGTTTAAACACTCAGTCAAACCCAAAGTTTGACCCTTCCCTTTCCCACCATACCGCTTAACCAAAACCACCCTCCAAATACCACCATTATCCACCGCCTTCTGACACACCCACCACTCCCCTCATCCTCAACAAGTTACCTAACACATCCAAACACAATTAATGCTTCCTCTCCACTCTTTCCCATCATCTCAGACCCATTTTCCCACTATCTCTTTTTCCCGCCAAAAGTGGAATTGGACGGCTAAGATTAATTGAAGTAATCCAATGGTGGGAAAAGACTCGTAGGAAGGTGCAAGGAAGATCCCAGATATGTATTAGTATAAATAGTAGGCTTTGTAAGCCAATTTTGGCAAGTAGATAAGTAGTTAATTTAGTTAAATCGCAAATTTCAATTTCAAGTATCTCTGTTGTAATTTCAAGTTCAGTTTTAATATAAGCTCATTTCAATTATCTTGTCCAGTTTCAAGTTAATTTGTACTAAATATTAGTGATCATTTAAATTATCAAGTTTCCTAGTAATTCGAATAAGCTATAAGCTCACTTAAGTTATCATCAAAAGCTCAAACTAACTCTGTTTTAAGCTCACATAAGCTAATCTTAGCTTCATGTAAGTTTAATTAGCACTTACAGTTCTTAATTCCAAGTTCGAAAGAAAAGTCAACAAAAGTCAAAGGAGGTCAAATAAGCTACTCTGGATTGAACAAGCTAAAATTCTGGAAGCTTATGGGTTAGAGGTTCTGTGGAGAACCTATAGGAAGTTTCTTGGTCCTTGGTTCTTTAGTTCTCAGGCAATTCGATTGTAAGCTTTTTCAAAGCTTTTGCTTCATTTTCATTTTATTGTTAAGTAGCTTAATTAAAGCTTGTTATTGATTTTATTAGCTTATCAGTACTCTATAGTCATATCTCAATAGCTTAAATCAATTCTAGTAGCATTTGTTTCATTTTCAGTTAAAAAACTCATAAAAGCCAAAAATTAACTAGAACAAGCTAGCTTAATTATATTAATCTATTATTAGTCAATAAGTCATTTTCATAGCTTATGTCACTTGTTGGTTCCATTAGATTTCAATTTGTAGCTTAAATCACACCAAGCTCAGTTCAAAAATACCATAACAGTCCCAAAAGGACTGTTTGGTTTAGTAACTGACACAGGCCAAACACCCCAATCACTGTTGATTGACCACTAGCCCACATTTGCACAAGCTTATCTAATACCCTAGAAGCTATTTTCACACTTTGATCAGACCTATAACTAGATATAGCCATTTTGGACCCACTTTGTTGATCTCAGTCCCTCAACTGCTCAAACAAGCTCAAACAAGCTTCAAGCTTGTTTAGACCTTGCTTTTGGCATTTTTACATCTCATTTAGTCCACTTAGATAGTTCCAAAAACCTTAGAACCATTGCACAAGTGTGCAACAAAATAGCACAACATCAGTCCATGCGAACTGCATATAGCAATCCCTTTGTGGATTTTTTTTTGGAAACTTTAAGAAATTTTAACTTACACACTACAAGCCCGAATAAGCTAATTTTTCTTCACAATTAATCTCCACCAGCTTGTCTACATAGGATATTTTTAGTTCGATTTTTAGAACCATCTAAGGCCTCGAAAATAGCCCTCAAAGTAGGCTCACCAGCCCTGGTGCAGGGCACCTTCTCAGCAGACCCCAAAAGAGCAAAAGCTCTTTTGAGCTTTTAAGCTTCTAAACCTGAGCTTTTTCCAGTTTTTATAAGCCACTCAGTTGTATCTCAGACCATAGGAACTATTTTGATAAGCTCATAGCTTATTTTGAAGCTTTTAGCTCGATTTGAGTTCTTAGTTCACCAAAAAGTTAACAAGCCAACTGCCAAGTTCATAAGCTGTTTCCAGCTTATTTGTTAAGTTCCAAAAAAATAAGTCCAGTATTAAAAGTTTGTATTAATAGCCTATAAGTTAGTTCGTAAAAAGAAAAATCAAAAAAATAAAGTTTAGCAAAAAGTGGGGTGTGTGGGATTCGAACCCTGGACCTCTCGCTAGTATAACATGCACAAACACACAGCCCCCTTCCCAACTGCTCTAGGGCACTAGTTCCGTTGGATTTTACATGCCATAGATATTTAACTAGTTTCTCTTATAAGCTTATACGAGCTTATTAGCTTATTTCTGCTTATCAGAATAAGCTGTGACCTCCACCATATTTTTTATAGCTCAGTAATATCCTCAAGTATTTATAGAAAAAGTTTCGTAATTTTTTGGATAATTTTACTATTTTTAATCCATTTAATTAGTTTAATTAGTAATTAAATCATAATAAATAGAAAAATAATCAGAAAAATATAATTCCAATTTTCATAATTTTCTTTTGTCATTTTTAATTTAGGAAAAATATAAAAATATTTTTAGACCTTAAGAAAACCAAAAATAGAAATAAAGTGATAGCTTCTATTTAATAGAATTTATCTTTTTAAATTTTAATTAAGTAATTTTCATTTTTATAATTTTCTTAGCTTTTATTTACTTAGTAATATTTTTAGAAAAAGTTTTAGATTTTTCTTTGTTCATTTAGTATTTTTTATAATTTAAATTAGTTTAAAATAAGTAATTAAATAATTAATAATTAATAATAATTAAATAAAAAGTGTAGAAAAATATAATTTAAGTTTTTAAATAAGTTTTAAGTAATTTTACATTTTTAAGTTTTAAATTTCATAAATTTTAATTTTAGTCCCATTTTAGCTGTCCCGTTACGCGTTTGTAATTTATTTTATTCGCGTTTAATTTTTCATTGTGCATATTTGTTTTAATTTGTTATTTAGAATTATTAGAAAAGCAAAATCAAAAATATCATATCATCAATCACTCTAATCCTAGCTTTTCACAGTTTTCCATTCACACCTCGTTGGGAAACGATCCGGGTGATCACTTGCCTGGTTTCACACTACACACGAGCATTCGTTCCGAGACTGTTTGCCTTTTATCATTTATTACGGTTGACCATTCACAAGTGGTTGACTTGTGTGATAGACAAATAAAAGACGACCGGTTTGGAACGGATCAAATTTTGGCGCCGCTGCCGGGGAGGTTGTGCTGCGACAGTTGTGTAGAGTTTTAGTGATTAGTGATTCGAGATCCTTCTATCAGAAGTTCCTATTTCCCAAAAACAATATAAAATACAAAAATATTTTTCTTTTCTTTTCTATATATATATATATTATTATTATATAAAAAAATAAAAACACCAAAAATAATTTCCGTTTTCTTTGTTAATAATAAATAACAATAAAAAAATTACCATCGAAAATCAAGACTGAGTACTACCTAACTGGGGGTACGACCATAATAAGTTCCCAAACCAAAGATTTAAAACTTTACCTTTGTATCACTTGCGAATATCGGCTCACCTTTGATTGATAAACAAACTCTAACGGAGGTTCTAGGATAGTCTGACATTAAATTGTCGGACTGAAAGAAGCGGGTTTTTAAGGAGCGTAATTGCCCACCTTTGCTTCTCCGCCACTCTGTGCGTTTATCATTTAGAGAGCTACCGTACGCTTGCTGATTGTTGGTATAAGTTAACTTGTGTTTTGCTTCTGTCTTGTTTTAATTGGAATATTTTAATTAGTGCATGCGCACTCGTTCTTCCACGTCATCAAGCCCTTTACGTGAACTCGTAGAAATTCCGAGAAGACGTAATCGTAGACGTGCTGCCCAAATAGTCGAACCCGAGATTCGTACTGTTCTCACTGAAAATATGGCAGACGAACGCACAATGGCTGAAATGCTCCAGGCACCCACCGAGGGTTATGGAGATGCCATCGTTTTACCAGCCATCGATTCTGATCATTTTGAACTGAAAACACATCTGATTCAGCTCGTGTCCACGAACCAATTTCACGGGTTTGAACGAGAGGATCCTTATGCACACATTCGTTGGTTCAACAAACTGACTTCTACAATTAATTACAAAAATGTGCCGCAAACAGTGATCAAATTGATGCTATTTCCATTCTCACTTGAGGGGGCAGCCCGGATTTGGCTGGATAAAGAACCCCCTCGTTCCATTGAAACCTGGGAAGATCTCGTTAAGAAATTTGTAAATTATTTCTTCCCTCCATCAAAGACGACTAACCTAAAAAATGAAATTGCTGGTTTTCGTCAAGGTTTTGATGAAAATTTCGGAGAGGCATGGGACAGATTTAAAGATCTCCTAAGAAAATGCCCACATCACGATTTCAATGTGTTACAACAGATAAATACGTTTTATAACGGGTTGACCCAAAACGATCAAGATGCACTTAACGCAGCCTCCGGTGGCAATATCTTGAATCGTAAACCTAGAGAGGTGGTTGAAATTTGTGAAAATAAATCAAAAGTTCCTATTTCTAGAAACAAAGTGAATGTTCCTGTCACTCCTACTGCTTCTTCATCCGGTAACTCCTCAGAGTTAGCCTTCCTTACGGATTCAATGCGTTGTATGATGAAAGAAATGAAAGAATTAAAAAGTGAAATTCATAAACCGGAACAAATCAAAGCAATAAACAAAGTGTGTGAAACTTGTGGTGGCCCACATGCGTATTTTGATTGTCAAGCAACCGATGCTTCTCTTTACCCAGCTCCCGTAGCTGCAGTAAACCCAAATCAATACCGTCCGCATGCTGAGACTCAGTACCGAGCACAGAATGCTATGGTCCCACCTGGTTTTCCACCCGTGCCAAATCATAATAATCAAAATCGCTTTGTTCAAAATCAGGGACAAAATTTTCACAATTCTCAAAATTTCAATCAAAACCGAGGTCAGAATCAGGGTAATTTTAACCAAAACCGTGGTCCAAATTTTAATCAAAACCAAGGTTCAAACCGAAATCAGACGTCCTCAGATGAGTTGCTTATGCAATTCATGAAAACCCAAGAGGAAACAAATAAGACACAACGTGAGACAAACCAGTTATTGGTTGCCCAATTAAACCAGATCAAAAAGTCTTTAACTGATATACCTTCTACCTCGGGAGGTCTCCCAGGTAACACTGTTGTCAACCCTAGGGGTGAACTCAAAGCTGTCAGTACACGTAGTGGTAAATCTCATGTTGGATTCAAGGTAATAAAGGACCCGGTACTTCCCACTAACAATGGAAGTGCTAAATACGTCCAACCTTCGGTCATCCAACCTTCAGTCATCCAAAAATCTACACCCACAATTGCTCCTCAGCCGTCTAGAATCGATCCTACTCTTTCACGATTTACGGTTAAAAGTTTGTCAACCAAACTTAGTGAGCAAAGGTCAGCCAGATATTATTCCGAAATGCTCAATGCTGTTCCTGTCAGTGTACTTGATGAAAGTGATGATGATGAAGATACCACTTTCGTCAAAGCTATCACCACTCGGAGTGGTGCTTCTTATAAGGGGCCAGCTGGCCCTATTCCTCCTCCGTTGTTTGAAATGGAAAAAGAGACGGAGGATACAACGGACAAAGTGCAAATTCCAATCCCACAAAGTACAGCACATGTCCATCCTCCGGTTAGCCCTAAAAAGAAATCCAAACCAGGAGTTGTCTTTGAATCTGTAGAGACTCCTGAAGTCATTGCCCAAAAATCCAAACCTTATATTCCTTACCCATCGCGCTTAAATGAGCAAAAGCTCCGTGAGAAGGCTAGTCAACAAATGGACAAATTCTTTCAAATCTTTAAAGAATTACATTTTGACATAAGTTTTGCGGATGCTATCATTCTGATGCCCAAATTTGCATCATCAATCAAACACTTGTTAAGCAACAAGGAAAAACTGATTGAAATGGCTAAAACTCCAGTAAATGAGAACTGCTCAGCGGTTATCTTGAAAAAGCTTCCGGAGAAGCTTGGAGATCCTGGAAAGTTTCTACTGCCTTGTGTCTTTTAAGGAATGGTTGAATGTTATGCCTTAGCAGATCTAGGTGCAAGCATCAACCTGATGCCTCATTCAGTATGGAAGAAACTTTCTCTTCCGGCTCTTACTCCTACCTGCATGACTCTTGAGCTTGCAAATCGAACCATAACTCATCCCTGCGGCATTGCCGAAGATGTTTTTGTGAAAATAGGAAAGTTCCATTTTCCAGCTGACTTTGTGGTTGTTGACTTTGACGCAGATCAAAAGGTTCCTCTCATTCTTGGAAGAGGATTCCTAAAAACGGGTCATGCTCTTATTGATGTATTTAAGCATGAAATCACCTTGCGTGTGGATAAGGAAGCTGTTACCTTTAATCATGATCAAACCTCAAAGTACTCCTCTAATTATAATTTTGCATCGGTTAACCGAATAGATGTCATTGACATTGCTTCAGAGGAGTACTCTCAAGAGAGTGTTGATTGTTTTCATAATTCTGTGAGTGGTGATCCCACTCCATCTTCTCAACCTATCATTTCCGACTCTTCCCCTTCTCTCCCTCCGTTAGAGGGAAGTGATTCCAATTTGGAAGAGATCGAGGCTTTTCTCAAGTGTGATTCATTTCTGGAAGGAATTGATAACGCTGAGATTGATCTGGAGGGAGATATTCTTCTTCTTGAGAATTTGTTGAACAAGGACAATTCTTCTCCTCTCCCTCCCGTTAAACTTCATAAAAAGAAAATCAAGTCAGTTGTGAAAACTGATAAACTTCCGGAGATCAAGTTTAAGGACTTGCCTCCTCCACTTGCAATTCTTGAGGAGGAAGTTCTTATCTTAATTACTGTTCAGATCTCTCTTCTTCCCTTCACCTACCCGGTGATTTCCCCTATCTTTCACTCATTTGGGAGTGAGGATATTACTTTTGACCCCGGCATTGTCCATATAACATTGGTTTAATGCCAGATATATCTCTCTTGGTGTGGAACTTTCATGTACTTCAATGTGTATACAAACATCTTGAATGAAAATCCGATAGAGATGGTCTCTTCCACTTACTTCCCCATAGACTTTTAAATTGCTTTTTCTCCCGGGCTGTTCAGGAGCCCTTTGTTACAGTTGACCGTTCACAAGCGGTTAACTTGCGTGATAAACCTGACTGTTTGGGAGGAATCAGCTCAATTCGGGGTCGAGTCAAGCTAGCGACTCGGTTAATAAAAACAGTAGCAAAATATGGGTTTTCACCCATGTCTCACCCTAGTGTGGGGGAGATGCCCCACATGTTGTATATATGTAAAGTTAAAAAAAAAAAAAAAAAAAAAAAAAAAAAGAATTCCCAAAGAGGGAATTTGCATGCCTTAACGGCTTAAATGCAAATTAAATAAAAATAAAATAAATAACTATATGAAATAAAAGGCTATTAGTATTTCCCTTTCACGTTCTAAGTGTTGGTTTAACAACCGGTTCTTTGAATATTGAGGGCAATATTCAGTTCTAAGGTGTGGGGGGGGGGGGGGGAATTCTTGCGAATTTAACCAAATGTACCATCTAGTACCCCATTTTTAGCCAAAATTTTAAAATTTTTTCTCACTTAGAACGCAATAAATGGTTATCAGTCCGCCATGTCTAACCCACATAAGGATTGGCTAATCCGAGAGCAAACGGCTCTTGGTAAAGATATATCAAATCCGTTTATGGCTTGCAATTTGCCCAAAATTGTATGGTATTCGACTCACCATATCTTCATAAGTGAAGAGTTGGCTAGCCCGCAAGGTTATGGCTTGTGGTTAAGGCAGTGAAAATCCATAATTGGTAATCAGCTCGCCAAAGATAATATTGATAATTTATCTAAGAGTTGGCTAGTCCTGAAGCAAACGGCTTCTGGTAAAGACAAATCAAAACCGTTGACAGCTTGTGGTTTGCTCAAAATCACTTGGTTATCATTGTACCAAAGTTCTTACTTGAACTGAAACAATTGGCTACTCCAGAAGTAATGGCTTTTGGTAAAGAGTCTTTCAAATCCATTAAATCTTCATAAAATATTGCTAGGGACTAGCAATAGTTTAGTGTGGGGGATTGATGAGTGTCTAAATACTCATCATTTTTACCTAATCTGAACTGCCAAAACATCCAAAAACACTCAGAAATGCATCATAATACTGAAATTATCACAAAATTGTGTTTTATATGTTTCAAATGCAAAATGTTTAAAAACAGTTGAAAAACGAACAAAGTTTGCATAATTGGCAGTTTCAGTCCCTCAACTTTCAAAAGTTGTCAAAACTAGTCCCTGGTTTTTCTAAAAACAGGAAAAGTCATCAAAGGTCCTTTAAGAATCATGAAATTACATAATAAGTCCTTTGGTGCAAAGTTTCACAAAATTACAAGTTTAGTCCCTGAACTTTGCAAATTGGTAAAAATGGTCCCTGGGTATTATAAAACTTGAAATTTCACAAAATACCCTTGTACTATGCATGGACTTACAATTTGGAACTTTATTGATAGCTTTTGGGAATTTACAAAACAAGTCCCTCTAAAATCCAAATTTACATATTAGGTCCCTAAAGTTTATAAAATGCTAAAAAATACAACTTTGGTCCTTGTGTAATTATTTTATGGCAGGTTTAGTCCTTGGAATAAACTTTGGAATGATGACAACTCAGCCCCTCAACTTTTCAGCAATTACAAAAATGGTCCTTATGGTTAACTAAATCCGGATCCAACACTAACCATTAAACCTATCCAAACCACTAAACCCAACTACCATTTACCCAGTTACATACCCAACCCAAAATCCAAATAACCCAACCCAGTTATTATCCAAGCCCAATGTTTAACCAGCCCATCCCTTATACTGAGTTTAAACACTCAGTCAAACCCAAAGTTTGACCCTTCCCTTTCCCACCATACCGCTTAACCAAAACCACCCTCCAAATACCACCATTATCCACCGCCTTCTGACACACCCACCACTCCCCTCATCCTCAACAAGTTACCTAACACATCCAAACACAATTAATGCTTCCTCTCCACTCTTTCCCATCATCTCAGACCCATTTTCCCACTATCTCTTTTTCCCGCCAAAAGTGGAATTGGACGGCTAAGATTAATTGAAGTAATCCAATGGTGGGAAAAGACTCGTAGGAAGGTGCAAGGAAGATCCCAGATATGTATTAGTATAAATAGTAGGCTTTGTAAGCCAATTTTGGCAAGTAGATAAGTAGTTAATTTAGTTAAATCGCAAATTTCAATTTCAAGTATCTCTGTTGTAATTTCAAGTTCAGTTTTAATATAAGCTCATTTCAATTATCTTGTCCAGTTTCAAGTTAATTTGTACTAAATATTAGTGATCATTTAAATTATCAAGTTTCCTAGTAATTCGAATAAGCTATAAGCTCACTTAAGTTATCATCAAAAGCTCAAACTAACCCTGTTTTAAGCTCACATAAGCTAATCTTAGCTTCATGTAAGTTTAATTAGCATTTACAGTTCTTAATTCCAAGTTCGAAAGAAAAGTCAACAAAAGTCAAAGGAGGTCAAATAAGCTACTCTGGATTGAACAAGCTAAAATTCTGGAAGCTTATGGGTTAGAGGTTCTGTGGAGAACCTATAGGAAGTTTCTTGGTCCTTGGTTCTTTAGTTCTCAGGCAATTCGATTGTAAGCTTTTTCAAAGCTTTTGCTTCATTTTCATTTTATTGTTAAGTAGCTTAATTAAAGCTTGTTATTGATTTTATTAGCTTATCAGTACTCTATAGTCATATCTCAATAGCTTAAATCAATTCTAGTAGCATTTGTTTCATTTTCAGTTAAAAAACTCATAAAAGCAAAAAATTAACTAGAACAAGCTAGCTTAATTATATTAATCTATTATTAGTCAATAAGTCATTTTCATAGCTTATGTCACTTGTTGGTTCCATTAGATTTCAATTTGTAGCTTAAATCACACCAAGCTCAGTTCAAAAATACCATAACAGTCCCAAAAGGACTGTTTGGTTTAGTAACTGACACAGGCCAAACACCCCAATCACTGTTGATTGACCACTAGCCCACATTTGCACAAGCTTATCTAATACCCTAGAAGCTATTTTCACACTTTGATCAGACCTATAACTAGATATAGCCATTTTGGACCCACTTTGTTGATCTCAGTCCCTCAACTGCTCAAACAAGCTCAAACAAGCTTCAAGCTTGTTTAGACCTTGCTTTTGGCATTTTTACATCTCATTTAGTCCACTTAGATAGTTCCAAAAACCTTAGAACCATTGCACAAGTGTGCAACAAAATAGCACAACATCAGTCCATGCGAACTGCATATAGCAATCCCTTTGTGGATTTTTTTTTTGGAAACTTTAAGAAATTTTAACTTACACACTACAAGCCCGAATAAGCTAATTTTTCTTCACAATTAATCTCCACCAGCTTGTCTACATAGGATATTTTTAGTTCGATTTTTAGAACCATCTAAGGCCTCGAAAATAGCCCTCAAAGTAGGCTCACCAGCCCTGGTGCAGGGCACCTTCTCAGCAGACCCCAAAAGAGCAAAAGCTCTTTTGAGCTTTTAAGCTTCTAAACCTGAGCTTTTTCCAGTTTTTATAAGCCACTCAGTTGTATCTCAGACCATAGGAACTATTTTGATAAGCTCATAGCTTATTTTGAAGCTTTTAGCTCGATTTGAGTTCTTAGTTCACCAAAAAGTTAACAAGCCAACTGCCAAGTTCATAAGCTGTTTCCAGCTTATTTGTTAAGTTCCAAAAAAATAAGTCCAGTATTAAAAGTTTGTATTAATAGCCTATAAGTTAGTTCGTAAAAAGAAAAATCAAAAAAATAAAGTTTAGCAAAAAGTGGGGTGTGTGGGATTCGAACCCTGGACCTCTCGCTAGTATAACATGCACAAACACACAGCCCCCTTCCCAACTGCTCTAGGGCACTAGTTCCGTTGGATTTTACATGCCATAGATATTTAACTAGTTTCTCTTATAAGCTTATACGAGCTTATTAGCTTATTTCTGCTTATCAGAATAAGCTGTGACCTCCACCATATTTTTTATAGCTCAGTAATATCCTCAAGTATTTATAGAAAAAGTTTCGTAATTTTTTGGATAATTTTACTATTTTTAATCCATTTAATTAGTTTAATTAGTAATTAAATCATAATAAATAGAAAAATAATCAGAAAAATATAATTCCAATTTTCATAATTTTCTTTTGTCATTTTTAATCTAGGAAAAATATAAAAATATTTTTAGACCTTAAGAAAATCAAAAATAGAAATAAAGTGATAGCTTCTATTTAATAGAATTTATCTTTTTAAATTTTAATTAAGTAATTTTCATTTTTATAATTTTCTTAGCTTTTATTTACTTAGTAATATTTTTAGAAAAAGTTTTAGAATTTTCTTAGTTCATTTAGTATTTTTTATAATTTAAATTAGTTTAATAAGTAATTAAATAATAAATAATTAATAATAATTAAATAAAAAGTATAAAAAAATATAATTTAAGTTTTTAAATAAGTTTTAAGTAATTTTACATTTTTAGGTTTTAAATTTCATAAATTTTATTTTTGTCCCATTTTAGCTTTCCCTAGCTTTTCACAGTTTTCCATTCACATCTCGTTGGGAAACGATCCGGGTGATCACTTGCCTGGTTTCACACTACACACGAGCATTCGTTCTGAGACTGTTTGCCTTTTATCATTTATTACGGTTGACCATTCACAAGTGGTTGACTTGTGTGATAGAGAAATAAAAGACGACCGGTTTGGAACGGATCAACAGGCAGAACAGGAACTTCTTCAAACCACGAGGGAATTTCACTCGTGCAAGCAAGAAGAAGGTCAATCTGTAAGCTAATATGTTCTAAAGATGAAGAGCTACATTGACAACTTGGAGCGTCTCGGTCATCCCGTCACTTTGAACCTTGGAGTAAGCCTAATCTTGATTGGACTCTCTAAGGAGTATGACAGCTTTGTGCAGAACTATAATATGCACATCATGGGGAAGACTGTGAATGAATTACATGCTATGCTTAAACAACATGAGCAGACGCTACCCAAGAAAGATGCTGCACCTGCACTTCATGCTATACGTGCAGGAAAGGTCCAGAAAAACCAAGGTAAAAAACCGTTCAAGGTTGCTAAGGGGAATCAAGGGAATGGAAAGTACAAGTTGGCTTATGCTCCTGAGCATAAACCATCTTATGCTTCCAAACCTAAGAAAACTCCACCACCCAAGAAGGATAACCCTGCAAAGGACGCGACCTGTCACCAATGTGGTGAAATAGGTCATTGGAGAAGGAATTGTCCCGTGTATCTCGCCGAGTTGATGAAAAAGAAGAAGCTATCTCAAGGAGCTAGCACTTCAGGTATTTTCACTATAGAACTTTATTCTTTTCCTAATAAATCTTGGGTTTATGACACGGGTTGTGGTACTCACATCTGTAATACTACTCAGGGTCTCAGGGGAAGTAGGAAGCTGAAGCCAGGAGCTTTAAGTCTGTACGTGGGCAATGGTCAACGGGCAGAAGTTGAAGCTATTGGAAATTATCATCTATGTCTCCCTAGTGGATTAGTAGTTGTTTTAAACAATTGTCATTATGCTCCCTTTATTACTAGAGGAATTATTTCAGTTTCACGTTTGTTTGACGATGGTTTTGTTAATCGTTTTGAATTGAATAATACAATTTCAGTTTCTAGGAATAATGTGGTTTATTTTAGTGCTATCCCAAGGGATGGTATTTTTGAAATTGATATGTCTTGTTCTGAAACAAATGATAGTTCTATGTTTGCTCTTAGCAATAAAAGAGCCAATATGACCTTGGACTCTACTCTCTTGTGGCATTGTCAACTTGGACACATTAGCAAGAAACGCATGGAGAAGTTGCAACATAATGGACTTCTCAACTCAGCTGACATCAAGTCATTTGAAAAGTGTGTTTCCTGCATGTCTGGTAAGATGGCAAGAAAACCCTATTCACATCAAGTGGAAAGGGCTAAGGATCTACTTGGACTAATACACACTGATGTATGTGGCCCATTTAGAACTGTGTCAAGACAAGGAGCAAGCTACTTCGTCACTTTTACTGATGACTATAGTCGGTATGGTTATGTTTACCTGCTGAAACATAAACATGAAGTGTTTGAAACATTTAAAGTGTTTCAAAAGGAAGTAGAAAACCAACTCGGGAAGACCATTAAGTCACTACGTTCTGATCGTGGAGGTGAATATATGAGTCAAGAGTTTTTGGATCATCTTAAGGAGCATGGGATTATTGCCCATCGCACTCCTCCTTACACACCACAACATAATGGTGTGTCTGAGAGGAGAAATCGAACACTGCTAGACATGGTTCGCTCCATGATGAGTCAAACTACTCTTCCAAAGTCCTTTTGGGATTATGCCCTTGAGTCTGCTGCACGCATTCTCAACATGGTTCCAACTAAGAAGGTTGATAAGACACCATACGAGGTATGGCATGGGCAAGCCCCTAAGTTGTCTTACTTAAAAGTCTGGGGTTGTGAGGCACTTGTTAAGCGTGATACACTTACCAAACCTGACAAACTGGAACCCAGATCTATTAAGTGTATCTTCATAGGATACCCAAAGGAAACAATGGGATATTCTTTCTATCTTCCATCCGAGAACAAGGTATTTGTTGCTCGGAATGCTGAATTCTTTGAGAAAAATCTCTTGGATCATGAAGCAAGTGGGAGTCTAGAAGATCTTGAAATTATTCAAGAAGAAGATACAAATCCTTCTGTAGACACTAGCTTAAATCATGATGAGGATGATCAAGAAATTGATGAACCTCAAAGTGATATCAATCCCATTCGTAAGTCCGCTAGGACACGCCGTGCCCCAGATCGAATGTGTTTATACGTCAATGCTGAGGAGCATGAATTGGGGGATCTTGGTGAACCCAATAACTATAAAGCTGCATTGTTGGATCCTGAATCCAATAAATGGCTTGATGCAATGAATGTGGAAATTCAATCCATGAAAGACAACGAAGTCTGGGACTTAGTTGATCTTCCTCCTAACGGTAGAACCGTTGGTAGCAAATGGCTCTTCAAAAAGAAGACTGACATGGATGGTGCAGTACACACCTTTAAAGCTCGTCTCGTAGCAAAGGGCTTCACTCAAACCTACGGGGTTGATTATGAAGAGACCTTTTCTCCTGTTGCAGACATTAGAGCTATAAGGATTCTCATAGCCATAGCTGCATTCTATGACTATGAGATTTGGCAAATGGATGTCAAAACCGCCTTCCTCAATGGACATCTTTCCGAAGAAGTCTATATGGTGCAACCTGAAGGTTTTGTTAATCCAAAATATCCTAACCGAGTATGCAAGCTCAAGCGTTCCATTTATGGACTTAAGCAAGCATCTAGGCAATGGAATAAACGTTTTGATGATGAGATTAAGAAATTCGGTTTCACTCAAAATCAAGATGAGCCATGTGTATATAAGAAAGCTAGTGGGAGTTATGTCACTTTCCTAATTCTATATGTTGATGACATATTACTCATGGGAAACAATATTCCAATGTTACAAGATGTAAAATCCTATCTTGGAAAATGTTTTGCCATGAAAGATCTAGGAGAAGCGGCATATATTCTTGGAATCAAGATCTATAGAGATAGATCAAGACGGTTAATTGGTTTATGTCAAAGTGCTTACATTGAGAAAATATTGAAGAAATATTTCATGGAGAATTCCAAACGAGGAACTATCCTGATGCGTAGCGTGTGTCGTTGCGGTTTAGCAGTTTTAATGCCTACTCAAGTTTTAAATTTATATTTAGCCGACTTATCAATAACACACACACTTAACGAGCAGTGTACCCGGTCAGTATGAATATAATGGTAAGTAGAGTGTCGATCACTAAGAGTGGAACGTATTATCTAGTTATTCTAATCAGTATTTTAATATATTAAGTTAGCTATACAATCTATTCTAACGCAAGGGGGTTCAGCCTGAGAGACTGGCACGATTTGGTTGCAATTAAATAATAAACTAAACCAATAGGCACGAATCAGCAAGTAGCACACACGTACACAGATAAATACTTGAGACAATAAGAGGGTTGTCCTTATGATAAGTAGTTTGTCACTTGTTTTATTGCTAGTGTTATATGAAGTGTATAGTTCGATGCAACGCACCGAGATTAAGTCCTTTCTCGTTGGTTCTAATCTTATCGGCGAGTAAACCCTTAATGATTACTTATGACTATCCCGTTTATCTTTCTCCTACTTTTCTACAGACCATAGAATGCATAGGCGATCTAATAAATAGGCGAGGGCAGAGGCATGGCGACCCGATCAACGCTCAGCTAGACACAGAGGTTATCAATGCACTAATAAAAGTCACCAATGACATCAACATATAAACTTTAATTAATGAGAAAGCAGTTTTAAGGGAGTGCAATCTTTCCGTTGTCACATTACACAAGCCACCAATCTTGATGAATTAAAGTTTACTAACACAATAAAACAAAACTACTTAATGAATTAAACACATGCAGCACCTTCTTACAGCTCTTGTATCTTTGATTTGGGTGTGTCTTGTGCTGCTGCCTTGACTGAATTCGTCCTAGGTTTCTGGTCTTCGGTCTTCGGATATAATATGTGTCGCACGAAATTCGTCTGGTCTTGGGGTATTTATAGTTTCTGTCTGAGGGTAAGATGCGGCGCATCTAGTAAGTAGATGCGGCGCATTTACTTAACTTCGCGTGGGGTCCAAGATTATAATATTCAGGAATATTCGTACACCGCCGGAAGATGCGGCGTAACTCCATAATAGGATGCGGCGCATGTCCTCTTGTATCTTGGATCGTATCTGGTGAAATATTGATAGTGATGCGGCGCATGTCATAAGTGAGATGCGGCGCATCTGGAGCAGAATAGTCTTGATCTTGTACATTTCAGTAGACTCTTAACTTCTTGCATGTTTTGCTCCATAATTAGTCCAAAATCGCCAAGTTTCACCAAATGCTTGTTTTCAACTGAGAATTACAAAAGTAAACGATTAAGTATCAATCCTCATACATAATATAATAAAACAAGTCAAATTAATAGGATAAATGATAGTAATAATATGTACTTATTTGAGTTCATCAAATATCCCCCCACTTGAACTTTACTTGTCCCCAAGTAAACCTTAGAATTAAATCTTATGAAAATGTATCCTAAAAGATATTAGGATTTATTTTTATATTTAAGCATGTATTCGTTTTTGTCATAATCACACAACTAAACACTTAACGAATTAGAAGTAGAATAAAAATATTTCGATAAAAGCAAATCTAATCGTTTAACTGTCCAGTCGCGACGAATATTCTATCATAAGCTTGGCAAGTATACACATCTCCTCCACTAAAGCCAAGGAATAACAAGTCTAAAGCGGTAAAAAGGGTTTTTAGGCTTAAGGGTTAATTATTCTTAATCTCTATCGATCTCAAATTCCAGAAAAGGCGACAAAATCACAAATACATGATCGAATCCACGAACACGATACTTGCAATTGCTCAAATCCTTAACTCGAATAGGCTAAAGATAGGTCCAAACTTCACCAATAATAATATATCAAAAAGGGCGACAAAATCATAAATACATAGCCGAATCCACGACTACGATACTTAAGATTGATCAAATCCCTAATCTCAATAAATCAAAGGTTTGGTTGGATAAATAATAATAAAGGGCATGGATAATATTTGGGATATAAATTGGTGTAAAACGAAAAATAAACAAAACAAATAAATTAAAATCCTAAGTGTGGTTAATCACTATCCCAACCATCCCATGAATAAGACTCATATCATTGAATAACTCACGCTTTAACACTTGAAACACACGCTTTAGGTAGACACGAATTATACTCAACAAGATCTTAATCAAAGAATAAACCTTAGTTGGCGTTCCCATAACTGCCAACTCCCATTCAATCCATAGATATAATATACAACAAATAGTGGTGATATCGACCACTTACATAACTTTACATCGTTGGTTTAAATCAAACATCCAACTTTCTTCTTTTTTCTTTTTCTTTTCTCATTTTTTCGATTTTTTTTTTTTTTTTTTTTTAAACATAAACATAGATGTGTAAAATTTCACCACATCACTATAACAATAAATCTGGATAATTTTTCCATACTTTTCATGACTTCAGAAATAACGGTAATAGTGAAAGTAGTAAACCACGGATTCTAATCTACAGGGTAGGCTAAGGTGTAAGGGTGTAACGAAACATTTTAACAAAGGTGTAAGAAACGAAAGGAATGGCTCTGAGTGTTTTTCTAGGGGTATCTTACTCTAAAAATGAGAGTAACAAAAGGGTTTATACGGGGGTTAACTAACCAGTGTAGTTAGCTAATAACACATAACATATAAAGGCTATTTGGGTGTAATCCTAGAAATTTACCAATTTAGACAAGTCATTCCAATTATATAAATAATACTTATTATGGTGGTCTCGAATAGTATACAAGCCAAGTTCTAAAG
This sequence comes from Artemisia tridentata subsp. tridentata, assembly GCA_021014915.2. Lineage (NCBI taxonomy): Eukaryota > Viridiplantae > Streptophyta > Magnoliopsida > Asterales > Asteraceae > Artemisia > Artemisia tridentata. The sequence continues at coordinate 485,205,889 of CP139508.1, read as the reverse complement.
TTTACAAGTCACCGGCACACTCATAGATTTGTGAATTTTGAAAAATCACAATTTTTGAAAATAACGTCATGTGTGCAGCAATGCAACTTAGACTTTAAACAAAAACATGCTAAAAATTTTAAATTTTGATATATTAAGCACATTTTTAGCATATTTTTTGAAAAGTATAGGACAAGTAAGTGTTCTAATTCTCCAATCCCCCCACTTAAGTTAAACAACGTCCTCGTTGTTTGTATCAAAGGTTAAAAACTGGAAAATAAAAGAATTAGAACAGAAAAACTCCCCTGAGATTTGCTCGGTATGATCCTCCATTAGTATAAGAGCAAAAATCATCTTTCTTGTGGATTAGAACGTTTAAGCTTCATATTTGATATATCCACAAGAAATGCAGGAATCTATAATACCACCAAGGCTTTAAAACACACCTAAGATAAGAAAGGTTCAAACTTGCATAACACATTAGTATTTAGGTAAAAATAAAACATAAAAATTAAAAATGAAAATCATCAGGTCAGTCGATGCGCCGTATCTTATGGAAGAAGATACGCCGTATCGAGCCTGGAATAAATACGGATCAGAATAAAAGATGCGCCGCATCCTTAACCAGGGATGCGCCGCATTAAAATAAACTGATAAAAAGTTTTAAATTCGGAAATTAAAAATGCAGAAAAATAAAATAAGATATGACCATTGCAGGAGATGCGTCGCATCTCAGGATTGAGATGCGCCGTATCCTCTGCGGCCTGAAACAAAAATAAATTAAAAAGAAATAAAAGATAGGATGCGTCGCATCTGTTTAGCAGATGCGGCGCATGTGTTCACCATCCAGACTGCAAACAGTCTGTTGTAAAATGGCTCGTTCCATGGTTTATCTCTCACGTTCTCTCGTACTCTCATGCTGAACTTAATGCCAGTCTTTGTCAAGCATGTTAAGAAATATAAACTGAAACATCAAATGCATAAATGAGAACATCGATTAGTATAATCCAAAAAGAATAATAATAATGTGCATGGAACAATGTCAAATAACACGTGGAATCAAGAGATCAAGGGTCAGTCTGGTCGTGTGGGTGGGTCCCTGAGGTGCTGGCATCATCAGTCCTAGGCCGGACTCTGCGAGCGTATGCACGTGTCACACCCGCAACATGAGTACCATCTGAACGGGTGTGGGTAATACCCTGCTGCTCCAATAGTCTGCTCACACTCATAACCAGCCACTCTGAATCTCTCCTCATACCATCAACAATGCCTCTCAAGGCTCTCAACTCCCCCTCGACTGCCTCGACTCTCTGACTCAATGTGCGTACATGTACTGGTGGGGGCACTGGTGCCTGCGGCTCCTCCTGATGGGCTGGAGCAGCAGCCGGAGGTCCCTGAGGGCCTCCCTGCTCCGCCTCTGGTCCTGCAGCTCTGGCGGGCCCTAATGCTACCCAAACGTACTCTCCCATAGCCAGCTGGCATATCCCAAGCCTAACCAAGTAATCCCTGTCAATAACCGGGAGATGGGTCACCACAACCTCCAGCCCCGCTGGAATCTCCGCTCCAATGACTCCAAAATGGCGGGCCAGCCGAGAAACAAAATGCCCGCCAGTCATATGGCTCCTCCGATCTCTCCCTGCAGCTGATCGGTGGAGGTAGTGTGCCAAAAAGTGGGGGATGTTCACTGACAACCCCTCATCCATGCTCTTAAGGAGGAAGAGGTCCAGAGTGGTCACCTTCTCAGGTGACTGACCCCTCCCAGCAATGGTAAGTGCAATCAAACGGTGGCACAGCCGCCTCATCGGCTCCCTGATCAAAGTGTAAGAGGGGGTGGAAGTAGTGATATCACCCCCCGAAGAAATCCTATCCCAGTAATCACTGAACAATCCTCTGTCAGGGACCGCTCGCAAACTATCATCCCAATATCTATCAAACCCATCTGACTCAAGCTCCTCAACCGTATGCAAACCCATGGCCAAAATGAACTGTCTCATAGACATCTGCCTCGGCACCCCACCTAGTCTAAACACAAGGGTGTCCGCTATATCTAAACCAGTATCCGTCTCTCTGTAGTAAAATGTACTAAAAAACTCCATCATGAGCTCCCGTACCAAGGGCTCGTCAATCCTGAACAGTCTCTCCCAAGCACTAGATCTGAACACCACCTCCTCATCATCTCCAGTAACTATCATCTCCATCCTATGCTGTAAACTCTCAGCAGCATGTCCTGCCCCAATCAATCCCACATCATCAAAATCCAAAACCTGCACCCTGAATATCCTCCTAAAGTAAATCGACTCAAGTCTCCGTAAGTAATCTTCCAAGGTGCCAGGGGTTAGTCCCATATTCTTGAAGCGTAACCACTGGTGTCTTTGTGCAACTTCTGGAAGTTCCATCTGAAATAAATTTTCAAAGTTAGTAAGCAGTCTGTTGGTGAGATAGATACGGCGCATCTGATTTAATCAGTGCGGCGTATCTGCACAAAGTATAAGGGATGCGGAGCAAGAAATGAGATACGGCGTATTGGGATGCGTCGTATCTAGATTAAGCAATACGGCGTATCTAGAGTTTTATTAATTTGGAAAAGGTCGTTACGCCGCATCAATCAACCCAGATGCGCCGCATCCAAAAGCATATCAGTTTAAATAAAGGGGGTCAGGCAGACTTTTCAAGAATCCGTATCCGTGACGTAAACTACCACTAAATATCACAGTAGCATATACCTCTTATATCAGTTCTAAAAGCTCATTACATTCTACTAATCCATCTTCCCGCTAAATATTCAAAGTCGAATTCAAAACCCAAAATTTTCGGTTAAATCAAACTAGGTCAGAAATTTGATGATTTACGCAAGTTAAACACGGGGGAGATCATCTAATACTAGCCCTAATCATACCTCTGTATCATTTAAGCACAAATCAATTTAATCACATAAACCCTAATTTTCATATTAAACAAGATTAAATCGAAATTGAGTAATTACCTTAATTTTATGATTAGGAGAAAGATTATAGATCGGATTAAAGGTGGATTTAGGAAAAATGATCGGAATTAGAGTATAGTTTTACTGTGTGTGATTTCTTAACTGTGTGAGTTTTTGCGGTAAAGATTTTAGATCCGGCGCATTCCCGTCGTATTTATAGGGCAAAAAGATGCGCCGTATTGGAAAATTGGATGCGCCGTATCTATTTAATCTCGTTGACTAGTCAATGAGTCCTAGATGGTCAGAGATACGGCGCTTTGGATATTTAGATCCGCCGTATCGCTATGTTAGTGAACGAAATTTAAATGAGGAACGTACCTTGGCCTCCGCAACACGATTCTTTATATATCAAACTTGGGGTAAAACGGTTATACCATATGATGTAATTTAATTCAAAATAAGAGCAATAGGTTATAACGTTTTATTAACAATTGTAAACTTATTGTTTAGAGGATAAGGATTTATTCCGAGGTTAGGAACAAATATCGTTTTAAAGCGTACAAAATTAAGATTACAATTTGAATCAGATGTATAATATGGGTAATAAAATTGAGATTGTAATGTAGAGAACTTCCCTTTGGGCTGGTTGAATAATCGAAGAGGTTACGTTTGATCACTCCAGCTAGCTTCTCTCGGTTTGGTTCAGAATGTAATCTTTTATGGTGATGCTTGAATCATCCTTTATCCTGAAAATAAACAACTTGCACACGAGAGTAGCGGACCGATCAAAGTAAATATCAAAAATCAACTATATTTATCAAATTATATTCGTCGTATTAACAAATGTTAATGCGCCGTATTTTCGTTACGTTTCAAAATATAAGATTTTTGATTCAGAAGATGCGCCGTATCGATAAAAATCGATGCGCCGTATCTGTTTAATAATTCGAAAACTGTTTTTAATTAAAATAATAGATACGCCGTATCTGCTGAAGCAGATGCGTCGTATGGCGTTATCGTTTAAAATTTTTTTTATCAAAAACAGATACGCCGTATCTTGGGGAAAAGATGCGTCGTATCGAATTATTTAAACGCGTTGTATTTTATAAAAAAAATTGAACGCAATACGCCGTATCTGAGAAATCAGATGCGCCGTATCGTTCGATTTAGCTCAGTACAACGATAGCAGAACACAAAAAAAAAAATACGAAAAATTAAAACAAATAAAAACACACGAAAATAAACACAAACAAAAGCAAACAAATAACACACAAAAACAGAAAATATGCAAAATAATACAATGAATGCAAATTAATCTAATACACAACAAAATTAGCGGTTAGAAAAAAAAAATTAAAAACCTAATTAAAATATTAATCAAATTAACAGATAATAACAATTCACTCCCCGGCAGCGGCGCCAAAAACTTGATGCGTAGCGTGTGTCGTTGCGGTTTAGCAGTTTTAATGCCTACTCAAGTTTTAAATTTATATTTAGCCGACTTATCAATAACACACACACTTAACGAGCAGTGTACCCGGTCAGTATGAATATAATGGTAAGTAGAGTGTCGATCACTAAGAGTGGAACGTATTATCTAGTTATTCTAATCAGTATTTTAATATATTAAGTTAGCTATACAATCTATTCTAACGCAAGGGGGTTCAGCCTGAGAGACTGGCACGATTTGGTTGCAATTAAATAATAAACTAAACCAATAGGCACGAATCAGCAAGTAGCACACACGTACACAGATAAATACTTGAGACAATAAGAGGGCTGTCCTTATGATAAGTAGTTTGTCACTTGTTTTATTGCTAGTGTTATATGAAGTGTATAGTTCGATGCAACGCACCGAGATTAAGTCCTTTCTCGTTGGTTCTAATCTTATCGGCGAGTAAACCCTTAATGATTACTTATGACTATCCCGTTTATCTTTCTCCTACTTTTCTACAGACCATAGAATGCATAGGCGATCTAATAAACAGGCGAGGGCAGAGGCATGGCGACCCGATCAACGCTCAGCTAGACACAGAGGTTATCAATGCACTAATAAAAGTCACCAATGACATCAACATATAAACTTTAATTAATGAGAAAGCAGTTTTAAGGGAGTGCAATCTTTCTGTTGTCACATTACACAAGCCACCAATCTTGATGAATTAAAGTTTACTAACACAATAAAACAAAACTACTTAATGAATTAAACACATGCAGCACCTTCTTACAGCTCTTGTATCTTTGATTTGGGTGTGTCTTGTGCTGCTGCCTTGACTGAATTCGTCCTAGGTTTCTGGTCTTCGGTCTTCGGATATAATATGTGTCGCACGAAATTCGTCTGGTCTTGGGGTATTTATAGTTTCTGTCTGAGGGTAAGATGCGGCGCATCTAGTAAGTAGATGCGGCGCATTTACTTAACTTCGCGTGGGGTCCAAGATTATAATATTCAGGAATATTCGTACACCGCCGGAAGATGCGGCGTAACTCCATAATAGGATGCGGCGCATGTCCTCTTGTATCTTGGATCGTATCTGGTGAAATATTGATAGTGATGCGGCGCATGTCATAAGTGAGATGCGGCGCATCTGGAGCAGAATAGTCTTGATCTTGTACATTTCAGTAGACTCTTAACTTCTTGCATGTTTTGCTCCATAATTAGTCCAAAATCGCCAAGTTTCACCAAATGCTTGTTTTCAACTGAGAATTACAAAAGTAAACGATTAAGTATCAATCCTCATACATAATATAATAAAACAAGTCAAATTAATAGGATAAATGATAGTAATAATATGTACTTATTTGAGTTCATCAAATTCCAAACGAGGAACTATCCCAATGCAAGAAAAGCTTAAATTGAGTAAATCACAAGGTGCTGAGACACCTGCTGAAAAAGAGCGCATGCAAAGAGTTCCTTATGCCTCGGCTATAGGATCAATTATGTATGCTGTGAGGTGTACTCGTCCTGATGTTGCGTTCTCTCAAAACATAACAAGCCGATTTCAACAGAATCCAGGGGATCTTCACTGGACTGCTGTTAAGAATATTCTTAAGTATTTACGCAATACTAAGGATATGTTTCTGGTGTACGGAGGTGATATGAAACAAGAGCTCAGGGTTTCTTGCTACACTGATGCTGGATATCTGACAGATGCTGATGACCTAAAATCTCAGACTGGATATGTATTCGTTTTGAATGGAGGTGTTGTTGACTGGAAAAGCACAAAGCAAAGTATTTATGCAACTTCATCTACAGAAGCTGAGTATATAGCTGCTTATGATGCATCTAAAGAGGCTGTATGGATTCGAAAATTCATTTCTGGGCTTGGCATTGTTCCCACAATTGAAGAACCTATAGATATGTATTGTGATAATACTGGAGCCATTACTATAGCAAATGAAAGTGGACTCACCAAGGGTGCTAGACATTACCGCGTAAAAGTCCATTATCTTCGAGAGACCATTGAGATGGGTGACGTGAAGATATTAAAAGTTCACACAGATGACAATCTAGCTGATCCATTTACAAAGGCTTTAGCATATCCTAAGCATTCTGAATTGACTAGGAATATTGGTTTGATGCCAGCTAATAGTCTCATGTAAATCTGTGTGTTTAATTAGTATTTGAATAATTTGGAATTGTAAGACAGTTTTATTTTCTGATAAATAAAGATACGAGGTATTTGTTATTTTATTCATATAACCTGTTATTCCATATTTGCATGTTTAATCCATGAAATGATTTATCATTCTAAATATGTCCATTGTCGGTTAACAATATGGGAATATTGTTATGCAAGGCAAATGTGAGTGTTGGTTATATTCTATGAGAATGTGGACTGTTCCAGCCAAACTCATATGTATTCACAAGGGATGCATATTGGATACCCCAACTTTCAAACATTTACTTTTGGATCCTTGTCATGAGTATAATGTTGAGATGGTTTGTTAAGTCATCCTTAGACTTGAGATACAAGCAAGTTCTGTTATGTGTGGATATCACTTTTGTAATTATATGCCAAACGTTGTCCTGCATAAGGTAGTTATAAAAGCTATTGTTCGGAGTGATGTGAAGCAGCATCCACAACACTTGTAGTCAACAAAGGATTTGTTACTCCACTTAATATATGCAGAAAGATACCATGGGCCCTCTCCAGAATTAATCAGATAACTGTTCGGCCGAACCCAAAGGGTAATGCAAGATGATTCTTGATTACATTTGGTATATCTAATTAAAATTCTATAACGAGAAATTAAATAGTTAAACTATATGGAATGAGTTAGGATCCATATCCATGGTTTAACGGTATCTATAACAAAGGATGATAAAAGCAAGACATAAATGACCATGCTACTGAAAATGATTTATGAAACTATATCTCAGACACCTTTAGTTTAAATAGCGAGTGAGAGCGTTGCTAGACGTTTCCGTCGTTGGTATTTGTGCTATCTGCTACTCCAACTCCCAAGTGGGAGCTGTTGGAAAATGTGAGTTGGAATGGACTAATACGACTAAAGGTGTGTGAGCCTATTGGGGTGATGAAGCGAAAAGTGTACCGCTTTTAAGGGGTCATTTAAGCCCTAAATCGTATTTATTTGATCAAATATCGCCCTAAATCGTTCCTTTTGTCATTTTAGGTACTTTTGAGGAGAAATCTGGAAAAGGAGGCATTTTGGACGTTTTTGGAGCATAAAAGTGAAGAAAACGACAAAGTCTCAAGAATCGGCTAAAAGTTACTCTTGACGGCGTCAGACTTTACTCTGGACGGCGTCATGCCTTGGCAAGAAAAAGTGGACGTGAAATTTACTCATGATAAGCCAGTGAAAATACCATGTGAATTCTGACGGCGTCACGCTTTAACTTGATCAAGGGCGTCACGGCTTAAATCAAAAGGGGACGGCGTCACGTTCACGAGCTGACGGCGTCAAGCCTTGATAAGCCAGAATGGATTTTGGAAGAGCTAAAGAGGGACGGCGTCAAGAAGGTCATCCGGGAACCCTAGAAGCGGCGAGGTGACGGCGTCACAATCCATAAGGTGACGCCGTCAGATGCAAAAGTCTATATATAGTTTTCTAATTTTTTGTCATTAGGGAGAGCTTAGTGTGTGGAATTTTGGGAGAAAACCCTAAGACGATTTTAGCTTCTTTTTCAAGGCTTTTTGCCTTGAGATCTTCCATGTTACATTGAAGATAAGTTATCAATTAATCATTCAATATGTCTATGTGTTGTTTGATTTTATCTTATTCTTGTCTTTTGATTAACATGTTAGGCTAAATTTATCTTGTGTTTGCTTAGATCTAATGAAACCTAGCTATTGATTATTGGTTATTAGTGTGTTGTTAGTTGTATTGGATGATTGTTTATCTATGTTAGGCTTAAGAAAACTGGCTAACTTCCTATTCGGTAACTTGCTTGAACGTCTTAAGAAACATGAACCAAATGCGTACTAAAGGTTTTTATGGTTGTATTTAATGCACAAGCGAATTCTAGTGATCCCATGTTAGGAGCTTCCTAGCCGGCTCGACATAGGAGTGAAGTAGGAGCTTGTAGAGTTGGGGAAGTAAGTACGCCACCCCACGAATGGTATTAAGGAATACACCCGTCATCCACGCGACTAATACACACTAATTAACCGGTAAAAGATAGTTAGGGAGTAAGGAAATCTAAGTAAACACATTTCTCTACACATAAGTTTCTCACCAACATTTTATTTTCAGTTATTTTATTTTATTTGCATTTGTAGTAATTTGGGTTAGTTGACTAGCAACTAATTTCGCCCACTCCTTCAAACCCGAGATTTTACTTGCTTTCATAAAAATATAAAAACATAAAAAGAATCTTCCTCAACCCTTAGACCTAATTAGAGTAGTCTTTCACACCTAACGAACACTATTCCCTGTGGAGAACGATCAATCCCCCGTACTTACCACTACACTATACTACATCGGTCAGGTACACTGCCTGGTGGGGTTGTAAGCCTCTTGAGATCCCTCGAGAGGTAAAACCTGTTGTAAGGTTACAAAACCACGCATCAAGTTTTTGGCGCCGCTGCCGGGGAATAGTTATTGTTTAGGTTGAATTTTTATTTCTATTAGGTCTACTCACTAGATTCCTTTCTAGTGAGATTTTTATTTTATTTTTCTAGATTTTCTTTAGTCTATCTATTTTCTTCGTTTCTTTGTTCGTAACCATACCATCCGACATCATGGAAGATGGTAATATCCTTAACCCCCACAACCCACCACCACAACAACCACAACCACCTCCTAGAGCCCGCACTTTAGGAGGATATTCCCTAATTTTGGATGATGACCCCCCTAATCTTAGAATTACTAGGAGCCGAAGCTCGATAAAGACTCTTGCCACACCCTATGCTGAACCCGAAAGGGAAATGCATAAATTAAGGCGACTCCACCAAGCGGCTGAACCATCCACGATCAATTTTGATGATGCCCTCTCCGAGGAAGAATCCAATCATCATTCTACACCTCCTAGCCCTCAACCCAATCACGATATGGAAGTTCCCGAAATCCCAATCCCTAAATGTCTCAAGGACTACTCTTCTCCCACCCCTCGTGGTTTTTCCAATGCTATCGTTTTTCCAAATGAACACACGGATGGGGTCTTGCGTGCAACTGATATTTGGCTGGTCCAAAGTGTATGCAAGTTTCACGGATTGAAAACTGAAGATCCAATCCAACACATCAAGGACTTCCTGAAAATAGTGGATACCCTCCATACGGACGGAGCCACTAGAGATACCTCCCGGTTGCGATTCTTTCCCTTCACCCTTCATGAAAGGGCCGGAGACTGGTATAACCAACTTCCTTCCGAATCCATCTTCACATGGGAACAGCTTATCTCAAAATTCTATGAGAAATTCTTTCCCATAGGAAGAACTTCAAAGTTGAGAGACGAAATCCTCCGCTTCCAGGTTGGACCAGCAGAACCTATTCACAAATCTTGGGTTAGATTCAAGGATCTAATTAGACAGGTCCCTCATCATGGCATTGAACTCTGGCTTCTTGTCCAAATCTTTTATGACAGTGTCTCCAAAAACGACCAATTGGGCATTAATAATTCATCAAAAGGAAAAATAGCCAAACTAAGCGTTGAAGAAGGATGGAATAGAATTGAGGAATACGCGAATGATCAAGACGATACCTGGGATGAACCCGATTCGATCATGAGCATTTCCAAGATCATGAAAGAGCCTTCTTTTGCTAGCCGGGTGAGTAGGTTGAATGATCAGGTATCTTATCTAGACAAGTCGCAACCAACTAAGCGGTTATCAAACCCATACTTGATCTGTGATCAATGTGGTGGCCCGCATGAAGTGGAGGAATGCGGGGATGATACCACCACCGAACAAGCATGCTTGTCAAGCCACGACATCTTCGATGATCCTTCGCTCTTAACTTTCTACCAAAACAATGATTTCACCCCTTGGGGAAATCTTGTGAGAGAAGAGGGAGGAGGAGAATATCCTGACTATAAGGTTAGGAGCACTTTTGAGGATGATCTCGGGCATTTCACGTTTGAAAAGAATCTGCAACTAAATGGTCTTGACAACTTTATCAATAGCCAACAAGCCAACGTGAAGGCCAAATTCGCAGAACTCAACGCCACTCTCGACGGCCTTGGCGAACCGCAGAGAGACCCTTTACTCGCCATCACCACTCGTGCTGGAACAACTACTAAGGATCCACCCTACCCAGCTCAACCATCTAACGTCATGGAACCCAACACCCCTCATGAGGAGAACGATAATGTGAACGATGAAAATCCCGAGCAAACCCCTCCGGTAACTCCATCCCCACCTACTCCTGCCAAACAGCCCCTTAAAGTCCCATACCCATCTCGCCTCAAGAATCAAAAGGTCGAAAGTGATAATAAAAGATTCTTGTCATATTTGAAGAATTCGGTCGTCACCATACCCCTTCTTGATGCATGTTATCATATGCCCAAATATAGTACATACTTCAAGAGGCTGCTCACCAACAGGAAAGGGCTCGAGGGTCTTGTAACCTTAGGAGAAGAATGTTCTGTGGTGAGTGGTGACTCAACGAGGGCTACCAAAGAAGGTGGACGATCCAGGTAGTTTCACCTTGCCCTGTTCAATTGGATCTCTTTCAGTCAAAAATGCTTTAGCCGACTTAGGAGCAAGCATCAATCTTATGCCGCATTCCCTGTTCCTCAAGCTAGGGTATTCTGGGTTGAAACCAACCCGTATGAGCATCCAACTGGCCGATAGATCAGTCAAATACCCCTTAGGAATATGCGAGAATGTGCTGGTTAAGGTAGGGAAGTTTAAATTTCCAGTTGACTTCGTCATCCTAGAAATGGAAGAAGATGATCTTGTGCCCATCATTCTAGGAAGACCCTTCCTTGCAACTTCTCGTGCTGTTATTGATGTTCATGACGGCAAACTAACCTTACGAGTGGGGGCCGATAGCTTAACCTTCGACATCAAGGACACAATGAATCTTTCTCTCGAAGCAGATAATCAACTGTATTTCATCGAAGAAATCGATGAACTATCCGATGAGATTGATAATTGTGTAGATGAACAGGTGGAAGCTGGTTGGTTGCGAGATGAAGCTTTCTTACCCATCTTAGAGGAGGAGAAGGCTATGGATGTGAATGCAGTCTCCTTCTATCCCAGACAAGAAATCGAACAGCTTGAGCTTCGTAAACCCGAGAACAAACTTAAACCTTCCATCATCGAGCCACCTGCGGTAGAACTCAAGGAACTCCCAACCAACCTTGAATATGCTTTCCTCCAAGGGGAAGATCAACTTTCGGTAATCATAAGCTCTTCTTTGAAAAATGAACAAAAGGATAAACTCTTAGGAGTTTAAAAAAAATATAAAGGAGTTATAGCATGGAGTGTAGCCGATATCAAGGGTATTGACTCTACCTTTTGTACGCATAAAATCCTCATGGAGGAGGATTATAAACCCACCGTGCAACCTCAAAGGCGAGTAAATCCCAACATAAAGGAAGTCGTAAAGAAGGAAGTCATTAAGCTCCTAGATGCAGGACTAATTTACCCGATTTCGGACAGTCCATGGGTAAGTCCTGTACATGTTGTACCAAAAAAGGGAGGAATGACAGTGGTGAAGAACGATAAGGATGAGTTAGTACCTCAACGAACAGTAACTGGATGGCGTGTGTGCATCGATTATAGGAAGTTGAATGATGCAACCCGAAAAGATCATTTCCCTCTCCCCTTTATCGACCAAATGTTGGAAAGGTTAGCAGGGCATGAGTACTACTGCTTCCTAGATGGGTTCTCAGGGTATTTCCAAATCCCTATCGCTCCTGAGGACCAAGAAAAGACTACGTTTACATGCCCCTATGGCACCTTCGCCTACAAGCGAATGCCCTTTGGACTATGTAACGCCCCCGCCACTTTCCAGCGTTGCATGACGGCAATCTTCCATGAGTTAATGGAAGACAGCATGGAGGTCTTCATGGATGATTTTTCAGTCTTTGGAAATTCTTTTGATCGCTGTCTTGCTAACCTTGAGAAAATGCTCAAACGTTGTGAGGAGACCAACTTGGTACTAAACTGGGAAAAGTGCCACTTTATGGTGAAAGAAGGGATTGTGCTAGGGCACAAAATTTCAGGAAGTGGAATCGAAGTAGACCGGGCAAAAATTGAAGCTATATCCAAACTTCCCTATCCAACAACTGTCAAGGCAATCCGTAGCTTTTTGGGTCATGCTGGCTTCTATAGGAGATTCATTAAAGATTTCTCAAAGGTAGCTAAACCAATGACTCAGTTGCTCATGAAGGATGCCCCGTTCGACTTCTCTCAAGAGTGCAAGGACGCATTCGATCTATTGAAGCAGGAACTTACCCAAGCTCCAATTATGGTTACCCCTAACTGGGAGTTACCCTTTGAAATCATGTGCGATGCTAGTGATTATGCTGTTGGAGCAGTATTAGGCCAAAGGCTTAACAAACACTTTCAGCCAATATACTACGCTAGCAAAACCATGAATCCTGCTCAAGAAAACTACACTACCACTGAAAAGGAATTACTAGCCGTGGTATTCGCTTTTGATAAATTTCGCCAGTATCTTGTCCTTTCTAAAACGGTTGTTTTTACGGATCATTCAGCTATTCGATATCTTTTCGCTAAGCAGGATGCTAAACCACAGTTACTTCGTTGGATCCTACTATTGCAAGAGTTCGATGTTGAAATTCGTGATAAGAAAGGAGCAGAGAATCTTGCGGCTGATCATCTCTCTCGTCTCGAAAACCCCAGCCTCGCTGAATCTGACAAGAGTGAGATTCGGGAAACATTTCCTGAAGAGCAGCTCATGTCAATAAATGATTCTGAACCTTGGTATGCGGATTATGCTAACTACCTGGCAAGTAGAGTCATCCCTGAGCATATGAGCAGGCATGATAAAAAGAGGTTCTTTAATCAATTAAAGTACTACTTTTGGGATGAACCCTTCTTATTTCGAAGATGTCCAGATCAGGTAATCAGGCGTTGTGTTTCGGAAAGAGAGGCTGTCAGAATTATAAAAGAGTGTCATGCAGGTCCATCTGGAGGACATCACGGAATAAGCACTACTGCACGAAAGGTCTTCGACGCGGGATTCTATTGGCCTACAATATTTCGTGATGTGAAGGGAATGATACAAACTTGTGACGCATGTCAAAGAGCTGGGAATATCTCTAGGAGGGATGAAGCCCCACAGAATTATATACAAGTTTGTGAGGTTTTTGATGTCTGGGGAATTGATTTCATGGGACCATTCCCATCTTCTGGAGGGAATGAATACATCTTGGTGGCCATTGATTATGTTTCGAAATGGGTGGAAGCACAAGCCCTTAGGACTAACGACGCTAGGGTAGTCATTCATTTCTTAAAGAAATTGTTCGCTAGGTTCGGAATTCCGAAGGCTCTTATTAGTGACAGGGGAACCCATTTTTGCAATTCACAAATGGAGAAAGTCATGAAAAGGTATGGAGTCTCTCACCGATTCTCCACCGCTTACCATCCTCAAACCAACGGTCAAGTCGAAAACACTAATAGAGCCATAAAGAGAATATTAGAGAAAACGGTTAATCAAAACAGAAAAGATTGGTCTTTTAAGCTCGATGAGGCTTTGTGGGCATTTCGAACCGCCTATAAGACACCAATCGGGACAACCCCGTTCCGTATGGTATATGGCAAGGCATGCCACCTCCCAGTAGAACTGGAACACAAAGCATATTGGGCACTTAAGGCCTGTAATTTGGATTATACAGTTGCGGGAACAAATAGATTCTTACAGCTCCAAGAGCTCGATGAATTGAGATTAGAGGCTTATGAATCTTCCATTACATACAAAGAAAGGGCGAAAAGATGGCATGACCAACGGATTAAGAGACCCAAGGAGTTTTCAGAAGGGGACAAGGTCTTATTATATAATTCTCGCTTAAAGCTATTTCCTGGGAAACTTAAATCTAGATGGTATGGACCTTTTACCGTAAGGAGCTCCTCTAAAACCGGAGCCGTTGTGTTGATTGACGACGATGATAGAGAATTCACTGTGAATATACAACGAGTCAAGCATTATCAAGAGAATGGTAATGAAATGATCAATGAGGAAGACATAACCTTTGATGAAGAAGTCACGTAATGTACGTGACTTTGAGTCTAGCTACAAGACTCGTTAATAAAGAAAAGCGCTTCTTGGGAGGCAACCCAAGCTTTATTTGTTTTATTTGCTTTGTGTGTTTATTTATTTGTTTGTTTGATTTTATTTTCCGTATGTGTGTTTAATTTTTATTCTTATTGATTCATGTTCAAAAGTAAATTGTGAAAATGCTTTATGTTGTTTTTAACTTCGTCTTAACTACATATAAAGGTATTTTGCAAAAGATAAGTGTAAGGGAAATCTAAATCGGTTTATTAGAACACAAATGAACATGAATCATAATAATAATAAATTAACATATATATTCGTGTGTGTTTGAGTCAAATGCTTGTATCGAGTCATAACGATGTTTTGCAGGATTTCCAGGAAGTAAGGTAAAGGTTTTTCCAGAAATTTTCCGGAAACTTAAAATGAAAATTTTTGTCAGGTCATTTCTGACGGCGTCAAGGTTTATAACCTGACGGCGTCAGATTTAATTTTCAGAAATTTTTGAAAGTTTTGTTTTCATAAAAAGTTTTTATTAAAATCTCCAACTTATAATCTCCAGGAATCTGCAAAATTATCATTCCACAAGCATTATAACCTTATATATAGATTTATCCCGCCGATGTTATGCAGGTTTTCGTGTTTGTTTTCTCAGGTTTAACAGGTTATTTTGGACAAGGAGATGTTTATTGAATCAAGCTTTTGGCGATGCATTAGTCATGGAGCTTCAACATTCTCTTTGGAGGAAGATCTAACCGTGTAATTTCACTATCCACCGAGCGAATCAGGGGAGTATTTGATTTCATTCTTTTACTTTTTGCTTTTACATCTTGTTATTTGAACATTGGGGACAATGTTCATCTTAAGTGTAAGGGGGGGGTAAAAGTACGATTTTTGAGAATACAATTGCGCTTGATTTTTGTTTGTTTAATGGTAGATGTGTAATAAAACTGAGAGAAATACCTGTTAGGGTAATTTTAGTGCCAAATTTAAAATTTTTTACAACATATAGGAGTGAAACTTTGATCTTAATGAGCGTCTCACGGATAGGAGTTATATGACTAGCACAAAAACCGTACCACTAAAAAATTTTCCACCCCAAATATGTGAGGTTCGCCCCTAGAATTGGTAGGAAAAGCATTTATGCTATGATGTGTGTACCGGTAGCACTTAGATTCTAGAACTTGCGTTAGGACCATTCCGAGGCCACAAGTTAGATTTACTACATGATAAGAGGCATTAGGATTAACCCATTGTTTTACACCTGTGTTTTTGTTATAATTACTTTGGCTACATTGGTCAAGTAATTCTCCCACACCCTTTGCGTTGTACTCATTTTTAGTACACGATACCCCTAGTACACCCCTCAGAGCCTATCTTTTCGTTTCGACCTTTAAGCATTTTACTTAAAGGAAGAATTTGTTACACCCCACTTAAATGTACACCCAAATCGCCTTAGCCTACCTTGTATGCACTCATTTTTAGTGCATTATTGTTACAACATTTGTTTAAACCCAAGTTAATTATCTAGTTGATTACATGGTTGCTAAGTCGAGTCATATCCTTGTACATATTGTTTTGGGACGATTGGGACTCATGGGTAAAGTACTAGTGTAATGGAGTAATGGGGAAGAACATCATTTATTACCCCCATATGTGCTAAATGTTTTAAAAGTACTCCAAGTTTTTCAATTATCTTAATTCGAGTCGTTAGATTAGTTATTTGTAAAGTTATGTAAAAGTTCAAGTGTAAGGGGATGCAATGCCCCTATGATGTATTATTTTGGATGGTAGGGCAAAAGTGTATGCAAAAAAAAAAAAAAAAAAAAAAAAAAAAAAAAAAAAAAAAAAAAAAAAATCGAAAAAATCAAGAAAAATACAAAAAAATGAGAAAAAGAAAAAGAGAAAAAACATACGGACTACCATCCCGTTTCATTTTATGTTTATTTTATGTTTGTTTTATGTTTTTGTTATTTCGTTTCTAGCTTAAGATCGAGTCTAGTCTTGGCTTAGCAACATTGTATAGTACATGTAATTGATCAAGATCTTTAACTAGCCACCAGTAAAATATCCCTTATCCAACAAAACCGTGTTTTCCTTTTCCCTACACCTAACGTTATAACCCATTTAAAAGCCCTATTTGATAGTTTATCTTTGGTGCTTACGCCTAGTGGAGGAGGTTTTCGATCCTTTCCCAAGCCTATGGTAATCTATTTGCTATGACAGGTAGTGAGAGATATTATCCGTTTTCATTTATGAGATTTATTTTGATGACACTTGAGAGATGTGAGTATCTAAACACTACTTGTGAGGTGCTAGTTTGTAATCTCCGTGCTTATTATGATTGAAGTGGAACGATTATTTGTTGTAATTACTTTTATATTTGCATTAAATGACCCCTAACTTGTATTTTGATTAGAATAAAAGCGCATTTGCTTGAGGACAAGCAAATCTCAAGTGTAAGGGTATTTGATGAAGCGAAAAGTGTACCGCTTTTAAGGGGTCATTTAAGCCCTAAATCGTATTTATTTGATCAAATATCGCCCTAAATCGTTCCTTTTGTCATTTTAGGTACTTTTGAGGAGAAATCTGGAAAAGGAGGCATTTTGGACGTTTTTGGAGCATAAAAGTGAAGAAAACGACAAAGTCTCAAGAATCGGCTAAAAGTTACTCTTGACGGCGTCAGACTTTACTCTGGACGGCGTCATGCCTTGGCAAGAAAAAGTGGACGTGAAATTTACTCATGATAAGCCAGTGAAAATACCATGTGAATTCTGACGGCGTCACGCTTTAACTTGATCAAGGGCGTCACGGCTTAAATCAAAAGGGGACGGCGTCACGTTCACGAGCTGACGGCGTCAAGCCTTGATAAGCCAGAATGGATTTTGGAAGAGCTAAAGAGGGACGGCGTCAAGAAGGTCATCCGGGAACCCTAGAAGCGGCGAGGTGACGGCGTCACAATCCATAAGGTGACGCCGTCAGATGCAAAAGTCTATATATAGTTTTCTAATTTTTTGTCATTAGGGAGAGCTTAGTGTGTGGAATTTTGGGAGAAAACCCTAAGACGATTTTAGCTTCTTTTTCAAGGCTTTTTGCCTTGAGATCTTCCATGTTACATTGAAGATAAGTTATCAATTAATCATTCAATATGTCTATGTGTTGTTTGATTTTATCTTATTCTTGTCTTTTGATTAACATGTTAGGCTAAATTTATCTTGTGTTTGCTTAGATCTAATGAAACCTAGCTATTGATTATTGGTTATTAGTGTGTTGTTAGTTGTATTGGATGATTGTTTATCTATGTTAGGCTTAAGAAAACTGGCTAACTTCCTATTCGGTAACTTGCTTGAACGTCTTAAGAAACATGAACCAAATGCGTACTAAAGGTTTTTATGGTTGTATTTAATGCACAAGCGAATTCTAGTGATCCCATGTTAGGAGCTTCCTAGCCGGCTCGACATAGGAGTGGAGTAGGAGCTTGTAGAGTTGGGGAAGTAAGTACGCCACCCCACGAATGGTATTAAGGAATACACCCGTCATCCACGCGACTAATACACACTAATTAACCGGTAAAAGATAGTTAGGGAGTAAGGAAATCTAAGTAAACACATTTCTCTACACATAAGTTTCTCACCAACATTTTATTTTCAGTTATTTTATTTTATTTGCATTTGTAGTAATTTGGGTTAGTTGACTAGCAACTAATTCCGCCCACTCCTTCAAACCCGAGATTTTACTTGCTTTCATAAAAATATAAAAACATAAAAAGAATCTTCCTCAACCCTTAGACCTAATTAGAGTAGTCTTTCACACCTAACGAACACTATTCCCTGTGGAGAACGATCAATCCCCCGTACTTACCACTACACTATACTACATCGGTCAGGTACACTGCCTGGTGGGGTTGTAAGCCTCTTGAGATCCCTCGAGAGGTAAAACCTGTTGTAAGGTTACAAAACCACGCATCATGGGGGCACACACGTTAAACACTTAGAGTATGTTAAATTATTCGCGTAAACCAAAAAGACATGAAATGAACTAGACAAGATGCCTTACTTGTCCTAACCAGTGTGGCCAGCTTATGAAGGATCTAGAAGGGATCTTGGAGTGTCTAGATTCATTAGTGATAAGGAGGAAAGGAAGAGTTGTGATAAGGCTTAAAGTTGAAAGAGTTTTAAGCTTATCATAAATGTGTTTTAGCTTTATCATGAGTGAGAATTGAGAGGCTATATAAACCTCCCATCCCTGCACATGATATACGACACTATCTCATTAAAATAATACCCCACGTGAAAAGTTCTAGTCTTTTTCTTCTGTCACCAATCGAGTACCCCACGTGAAAAGTTCTATTGGTTTGGTAATTTGGTTTGACTTTCCTTCCAAGTATCTAAGTATAACAACAAGGAATTCACTTCTTGTTTTTAGTTACTGTTGCTATTGTCTACAATTCGAACGTATACAAATCATTGTATTCGAATTGGTATTTGGTTGATACGTGATACTCGGCTAGCATTCCGGACATACTTGGTTGACGTGTTTGTGTGAGCAACCATAGAGGTAGTATTTATTTGCTACTTAGTTTCATTTGCGGGTGACTACAAGGGTTAGTTTTCGATTTATTTTTCTTGTCCCTTTTATTTGTTTTATGTGTTTATTATTTGTGTTAATTATAATAGCCAAACTAGATCCATATTCCGCTGCGTACTCGTAGTGTTAATTGGTTAACATGTTAATAAATCCCAACACTGAAAGATTGAGACAATAATTAATATCATGTGTTCTCATACGTATGTGGAAGCTAATATATATATATATATATATATATATATATATATATATATAATATATATATATATATATATATATATATATATATATATATATATATATATATATATATATATTATATATATAGCGTGGCTTCGATGATAAGGGATGATGTGGTGGTGCGTTGTTAGGAGAGACACTTGTAGGTGTCATGCATGCATGCTAGAGGTCTCCATGTGTATCAACTCGGGCAGCAAATAATCCAGATGGTTGAGATGTTCTGCAGTGCCAAACCTGGAACAAATAAATGTCAAAACAAAATACTAAGGAAGCAAATCAGAATCACTCGCATTTGGTAAAAATGAAACAATATCACAAAAAGTAACCAAATTTGAGTTTATTTTCTATAACAAATGTTATGTTGATCTTTTGATAGATCACTTACCCGACTGCGATAAGCAAACTCCAACTATTCAGCAACATCCACGCAGAGCTGGAAACCAATCAAGATCCCTTTAATTACGAGTAAACCATTGGAAACTTAACTCAGCTGAGCTTAGGGTACTGTCATCACACCCAAATAAATGAACTAGAAACATTCCTAAACTTTTTAGATTACATTCATGATGCATTTGCCAAGTAATATGTCATAATTAGATATATCAAAGAAATTAAATATGAATCGTATGAATAAACAGTACAACTACGGAATACATGAAAAAAAAATAAAGCTTAAGGCTTTGGTTTTATTCGACAAAGTAAAAAAAAATTAAAACTCCAAATTGAATTTGTTGGAGAGATTTATACTAAACACTTTCCAACATATTCATATCGAGTTACATTTAACAAACTCATGATATAAATTACATAATACTCAAGTCTTTGTTCGTTCATCGATGTGGGATATAGTCACAAGACCCGAACTCATGTCGTTCTCCAAACTTTTGTTTCAAGTGACTTAACCACCACATCTCCACCACTCACGACCTCACCTCATCTCACCAAAATGTCATTGCTCTGCTTCACTCTCCTCAAGTCCTCATCATCCTTCACCAAGTCATTATCAAGCCAACTCAATCCAAATACGGACTCCCCACATTCATCTCAACCCTCCCACACTCCCTTATCCACTAAACACCTTACACTCATTATGCACATATTGTAACACCCCAAAAATCAGGTCCAGCGGAAGCATACATGTCATTGGGGTGCTACTCAATTGGTATCACAACACAAGTACAAAGAACAGTTTTTACCTCAATAATTTAGAATAAAATTCATTAACTAAAAGTGTTAAGTTTACATTATTCAAAAGTAGAGTGAAAATAGACCCATAAAATAAATAAAGCGGTCCCAACTGTTTATCAGAGTCACCTATGACCATGCCATTGCCAAGCGCCTCCATGGGTAAACTATCATCTTAAAACCTGAAAATACATGCTAAAGTGTCAACATGAAGTTGGTGAGTTCACATGTTTAAATATGTAAAAATAGTGTGGATCACAAGATTTAATATTTGCTTGACCTTACATTTGGTCGGGAAAGGGTAATGGCATACTGATACATTCGGTTATGTTTGTACATAGCAGATTGGCCAGTCCATTTGGCAGGTTTGCCAATTCATTTGGCATGGCCGGTCCATTTGGTTATGGGAGTATAATCGTTTAAGTACTTGTGTCCATATGTTAAAAATGAGCAATGCATTCTCACCCCGAGTATTTGAAAACAAGTATAAGCAATGTAAATGTGAGGCTATGAAACTCACCTCTGTAGAGTAAGCAGTAAATGAAGTAAATCAGAGAGAGTATGGCATTAACACGCGACCTAAATTAGTAAGACATGGTTTAGTCCATAGTTTAAGTTCAAGACTCAACGAAGTTTAATTAGAATTAAAAGTTTTGAAGTGTTGTGTTATTGTTGCTTGTGTGGCAACATTTAAGTTTGAAAATAGTTTTCTAAATGTTTATGTGTATTAGCTCTTGGAAGTGTACAACGAATAAGACCTCGAAAATGAATAGTCTTTGGTTTAGGAATAACCAAGACAAGTTGTGGGAAATAATCACATATAAATGTTAGACGCTGAGGCAATTTGTAAACCTTTTGGTTAAAAGATTTTACAAAGAATAAGTGCAAAATAAAATGTCTAAAGGTAAGCATCACTTTATTTCTCATTGTAAGTCGTGATTAATTGTTACCATTTAGGTTTATAAAAATAAATGTAAGTTTGTATTTCTTTTATTGGAAAAATATGGGCATGACCCGTGTATACGCGGTTGTTGTTTTACGTGAAAATATCCGTCTAAGTAGTAGTCGTTTTTGTAAGTTTATAAAACTTTAATTTGTTTTTTTTAGAGTTTCCGTTTAAAGAATGTATAACATAAATAGCTTATATAGTACGTTTAGTTTTTGTAAAACGTCTTATAGTTTTGGGAAATACATTTAGATAGTAATAGGTGATAAAGCATGTTTTATATGTTGATATAGGACGTGTCGTGATAATGTTATCGATACAATTGTGACGTGAGTCGCGGAATAGCTCGAGTGCGAATAAGGTCGATATACGTAAAAGTTAACATTATTTATTTCCGTTACTTTTATAGGCGTGGATGGGCTGTGGCCCACTTTCGGTTTGTAAGTACTTAATTGTGTGGGCTTTGGCCCAAAATAACTCAAGAAGTTTGGTATATGTTGGGCTTGGCTCATTACCGAAAATGGTTAAAAATATGTTTGGCTATGGGCTTGGCCCAAGTTGAATCTTTCAAAGAAATAACATGAAAAAAAAAGAAAAAAAGATAAACAGACTTGTTTCACTTTGACACTGTACAAGGGGTATTACCAAGATCGTTTTGACTTCGGCATATTGTTTAGTGTTAGACCCGTTTCCTGGGTGCTTGGACCCCACCCTAGATGAAAATGGATAAAGACCTTATGTGGTTGGCCAGTCAACAAATGTTACGTAGTGGTCAACCCGATAGTCAAAGTGATAGCCAAACATGTGTTATAAAGTTATGGAAAGTATTATGTGCCACAAATAGAAAGGAAATAGACTTCAAGGGTTAAGGTTGCAATAGACCAAAAGTGCTAAGATATGTAGTGTGGCTAAAATAGAAGAAAAGAGACTAGAAGGACCAATCTTGCCAATTGGCCAAAGTTGCCACCTAACTAGTTATATCTAGCTAATTCTAGAATTTTCCCACATTATTGAAAGAGGGTTTGAGGTCCGGTTTCTAGTGAGAAGAAAAAGAGAGGGAAAGCTAGATAATGGCCTAAGAAGAAGAAGGTGAAGATCAAGTGTTAATGGCCATCCTTAGTTATGATCATCATCAAGTAAGTAATCCCTCTTAAGTTAGTGATTTGTGAGCTTGATCATCATATAAGCAATGTATGGTTATATGATGATTAGAAGTGTTTGGAGATGAGATATGGTTAGATTGACCATTGTTATGATTATTATGTTATGTGTTAAGTATTATATTATGTGTTAACATATATGTGTTATGTATGTTTATGTCAAGAAAGATGAACTTGGGTTATGCTTATGCGATGCCATGAATATGGCTTATGTGATGAGTTGATGCTATGGAATAAGTTGATGTTATGTGTTAGATGAGATGTGAAGTAGTAAGCCGTGAAGTAAGTGTTTTATGTATATGATGCTTATGTGGATTGAAGTATAATTGTATGTTATGATCGTTTTACTTACTAAGCCTTTGTGCTTACGGTTTAGTTGTCTAACCGTTTTGTAGGTTGGCATGCTTATATGGAAGGCTTGGATATATGGATTAAGGAATTGGGTATGCGGGATTAAAGGTAGTTTGTATTTAGGAGCTTAGGTAGAATACTGAGCTCATGTGTAAAGTTTGTACCCCCGAGAGTCAAGTAATGTTTTGAAATGAGTAGTCAAGTGTCAAATTGTATGCCAAGAGTTGTATAATGATTTGGTGGTCAATCGTTATGTCGAAGTATGCTTTATGTGTTTTTACTAAAAGTTAAAGGGGCGTTTGGATTTAGTGTAAACGTACCCATTTTGAGTTATAAACGGGTCAAGTGTCATTGGAACATGTTTATTATGTTAAGATAATGAAGTTGGCCAAGTTTGATGTAAAACGGAAGTCGTGTGGGTTGTATGTAGTGAAAATGGGTCAAAAAGGATTTAATGCATAACCCGTCTAATTTGTAAAGTACTATTTCGGATAGTCAAACGGTAAATGTTTTTGTATGAAAATGAGCCCAATGATGTACTAAGTAAATCTGGAAGGTTTGGTGAAATACCGAGTTCGGGAGGTCGGGTTTTCAATCGCAGGACTTGAAAACTGATCCGGGTGAACAGCAGGTCTGAACCGCCGCGGTTGGGATCTCAACCGGTGGTTCAGACCAGATTTTTGGACCCCAGCCGGCGGTTGGGCAGTGTTTTCAGAATTTTTTGATTTTCTAAAAATCATATCTTTTAAACCGTAAGTCGTTACGGGTCGTGCCACCCGTCGTTTTGAAGGTAATTGAGTCTAGTTTCATTTAACAATAGTTTCAAGACCTGATTGTTTATAGATTTTTGTCAATGGTCGAAAGAGTGACAGGATGTCCGTAAAAGTCAAGCGTTTCCGCGTATAAAGTTTTAATTTTTGGTCAAAGCGGGCACGGGGTGTAACATTTAGAGCATATGAGCTTAACCGTTTATTGTCCCAACTGAAACACGGCTAAGTTTAAACCACTTTCCGACTCGACAAGTGCATGGCCGGCACCAAAGTAGCCTAACCAATACGACACAAATCTAAGTGTTACGAACGGCGCACGTGTGCGATGACTTTCAAACTGACTCCGTCCTTTTTGGCTTAACTAAACCAATGCAAACCATTTTAACTTCCATTTTCGAGCCATACTAAAAGCTGGTTTTCGACTCGGTTCAAAACCTTACCACACAAGACTTTAACACAGTGTTTTTTAGCCAAATCTTTCCCAACCCGATTCATCAATAACAAGTTTAACTAATTTACCGCAGATAGTTTATGATCGATTCAATTTATCAAACCAACTTAATAATTTTTCGCCTTTACGCATACCACTTACTTGTAACAATCATTTTAACAATACAATTCGAGAAGATTATCAAACATCAACAACAAGTAAATGAAACACATATTATTCGTAGGTTCGAAAGAATAAAGAAAAACACTAAATTCAGAATCCTTACAAGATAATTGAAGATGGTTAACAAAGAGATCAAGAGAATCAAAGAGAACCCGAATCCGATTCAAGCAAGCATTCCACACCCCCATTCGACACAGAAAACGTTTGCCCTTAGTATACCAACTATGAATTTGTTTTGATAAATCTTGGGTGTGTGTGGACTTGCTGTGAATTGACTAGGGTTATAAAAAAAATATTAAACAAGGAGTGTTTGACCCTCCTATCCCCGTTATCAGTCGATCTATAGCCCAAAAAGGATACCATCGCCCTCATCTCCATCCTCTTCTTGGTGGGATTCGTTGACTTCTAGGGTTTAGACAAAAAGGGGATCAGACTGCGATGCTAGGGACCGATTTTGTAGTTTTGTTGTCATTGATTTGGGTCAGATCTAGGTTTACCAGATGGTAGGGATGAAGACGCAGAATAGAGAGAGAGAAGGGAGAGACGATGGTGAATTTGTGGGGTTAAGTGAGAGATAAAACGTTTATCGTTTTATACACACACACACACACACACACACACACACACACACAATATATATATATATATATATATATATATATATATATATATTGTTTTTGATTTTGATTTTGTTTTATTTAGTTTTAAATTAAAAGTGTAGGCAAGTAATAAAAAGGTGAGTGTTAGTTTAAAGGGCAAATGCTAAAAAAATGCATCGAACTTGACACTTTTTATCATTGTATGGTGCCAACTTTTTTTCGTCTCATTGTATCCGTAAACTTTGATTTCGTGTCATTGTGGGTACTATGTCTACCTTGTCATATGTCAGCGTGTCCATTGTGACACCTAAGCAACCAGCGTGTCAAGGCCAACTAATTTTTTTTCATTGTATGCATCGAACTTAACATTTTTTGTTATTGTATGTATCCACGTCAGCTAAACGTCGCATCATTAGTCCTTTATACTAATGGCCGTTAGTAAATAACTTACAATTCCGTTTTCCTACGTTTTCGTCCATTTTCATACGTTTTCGCCCCTTTTTTACGTTTTTGTCTGTTTTTACACGTTTTCTTACGTTTTCATCCGTTTTTATACATTTTCTTACGTTTTTACACGTTTTCGTCCCTTTTTTTATTTCGGCCGTTTTCTTACATTTTCGTTAGTTTTTACACGTTTTTGTCCTTTTTTATACGTTTTCATCCATTTTTACACTTTTTCGATCGGTTTTATACGTTTTCGCCCATTTTCGTCCCTTTTCATACGTTTTCGTCCGTTTTTTACGTTGTCGTCTGTTTTTACATGTTTTTGTCCGTTTTCTTACGTTTTCATCCGTTTTTTACACGTTTTCGTCCATTTTTTTCATTTCGTTCATTTTCTTACATTTTCGTCAATTTTTACACATCCGTTTTTACACGTTTTCATCCGTTTTTATGTGTTTTCGTCCGTTTTCCCACATTTTTACACGTTTTTTGTATGTGCTTAAACACATACCTTTTCTTGACCAAATTAAGACCAAAACGACCAAAAACTAACCAAAATGTCAAAGATATTTGTGTTTTTGTGTTTGTTAATATGCAGGTACGGATATCTCGAAAAAAGGACAAAAATCAAGAAAAACCATGAAAACCCGAGCACGAGAAACGGAAGAAGATTTTATATTCAAGAAAGGAAGCAAATGATGAAGTCCCGAGCTTAATATTTCAGAAACAACCCTTGGATCACAGCATAATTAAAAAATCAGCCCTTAAACAAACTTTCCTGTTATGGCAGTTTTAGTCCCTAAGTGTTAAAACAAAATCCAATTTTAATCCTAAATCTTTAAACTCCGAAATTCTGAATCTCAAATAAAAACCAACAGCATTACCCCAGCCCAATCCTCCTTACAGCCCACTCCCGTTTTATCAAAACCATACCCAGATCTTTAACCCATAACTTAATTTAATTCTAAATAACCCAAGTCAAACATTATCCTACCCGGTCAAACTTTCATTAAACAATAAAAAATAAAAAGAACCGCCATTTACTGTAGCTCCATCTTCTTCCATTTACCCTGCTACCCCAAAGAAAATTACCCGTTCAACAATGGCCTTCTAGAACACCCTCTGCCACGTCTGACACATGGGTACCTCATTTGGGAATGCCACGGTGGACAAAAGGGGCGACTTCATTGGTTGAGACACATCACAGCAATGATCCAAGGGCTGTAGATCAAATTGATGACAAGATGATGATTAGAGGGCTGAGATTGATTGAGAAGAGGCTCTAGATCCTTCCTCAAGTGGCTATAAATACCCACCTCAGGGTCCAGCTTAGAATGTTAGCATTTTAGGGTAAATTAGGGTCGAATTAGGGTTAAGTCTAGATTAATTAAGCATTTTTGAATTAATTGTAATGTTTTAATCTTCTGTATTTAGTATCTTATATTAATAAAAGTTCAGTTTCATTTGTGTTTAAATTTTTTTAAGCTTTTTCTCAAATGCTCATTTAGGATCAAACAAGTTAGAATAAGCTATGGGTACTGTTTTATAAGCTTCTTATAAGCTTTTAAAAGCTTATTGTTCTAATATTCTCACATATTCTGTTTTATACTCAAAAACACAAAAAAATAGAAAAAATCATAAAAAATAAATAAATAAATAAATAAAATAAGTTCAAACTTTATTTCAAGCTTCAATAAGCTTATTTCCTGTTTACTTAAGCTCATTTTGGCTTTCATAGCTAGTTGTGAGTTGTTAGTGATCAAATCAGTCCAAATAATTAAAGTTACATACCTTCGCAATTTGTGGAAAGCTTAAGGAAGTTGCCTGCAATGGAGGGGAAAGATGGACTTAACCAGCTTATTCTCTGAATAAGCTGGAGCTTGTAGCTGCCCTTTATTGGGAACCTCTGTTTAGCTGAGGTCCAAAGTGAGTTTCATGTTTCAATTTTAGCTTAAATTTGAGTTATTTAGCTTAATATTGCATAATCATTTTCAGCTTATAGTTGTGCTTATTTTCTGTTAAATTTAGCTTATATCTAGTTCATTTAGCTTATATCATCTAGTTGCCTCATTAGTATAGCTTAAATAAGCTTAAAACTAGTAAAACTCAAAAACAGTTAAGGTGTTTGGCATAAGCTTTTTTTGTGGGATTTCCAGCTTCTACTGTTCATTGACCATTTGATTAAGTTTGATTGAGCTTATTGTGAGTTAGATAAGCAGTTCTCATTAAGTCTTAAGTTGTTTTGGTGTATTTTGAGGTTTTGCGTCAATAGGTTCAAACATAGGTGTTGAACTGCCCATAATAAGCTCCTATAAGCTGAGCTTAATTTGGTCACCATTCTTGGCATACTTAGGTGTAACATAGAGGTTCTAGTGTAGGTGCAAAGTTTGGTTCAATTTCATTAAGAAAAGAAGGATTTAAGGCCAAATAAGCAAAACTGTTGCATCAGTATGCATACTGATGCATCAGTATAACTAGTGCTCAGATCAGCCCAACTTTTGATTTTTAATTCTTTCAAATCAAGTCCTTTTTAGCTGGAAATTGGCACAAGTGATATTTGGTGGTTTAACTTGAAATTGCTTATTTTTAAGAATTTTTCTCACAGCTTATTGATAGCTTTTCAGTGCTTTAAAAACCACCTCACACCCCATTTTAGGCCTGCACCAGGGCAAACCCTTGTTAGCTTAAGTTGATGATCTCAGTGCTTATTAGATGTTAGGACAGCTTATTCTGAGTGTTTTAGATCCTTTAGAATAGATTTAGTTCAAAATAGCTTAATCTAGTTTCCCTTAGCTTATTGTAGCTTATTTTGCCTTCATGTTAAAGTCTTCAATTTTCTTCTCTCTATAAAATGCTTACTGTGTTGATTAGTTAAACTGTTTCTCAGCTTTTTGTTAAGTTTTAAATATAGTTGCCTTTTTAAAAATAGCTTATATTAGAGTGCTTGTTAGGATTTTACAAGAAAAACAAAAAAAATAAAATAAAAAGAAAAAGGTGCAAAACTGGGATTCGAAC
This sequence comes from Artemisia tridentata subsp. tridentata, assembly GCA_021014915.2. Lineage (NCBI taxonomy): Eukaryota > Viridiplantae > Streptophyta > Magnoliopsida > Asterales > Asteraceae > Artemisia > Artemisia tridentata. Next base: position 485,177,434 of record CP139508.1, on the reverse strand, counting down.
CCCAGTCTCCCAGCTCAACACACATCTCATCCAACTGCCCTTGGGACCTTTTCAGTCATATTCTTGCAACATAATTCTTTTAAGCCATCTCTCCCCCTTTTTGCTTATTTCCTAAACACTGCTTATAACTGCTTATTTTGAACTTCTTTTTACACCTTTTTATTTTTCTTTTAATCCTTATTTCATTAGTTAGTTGTCATAAAATTTTCAGATTTTTCTAAAAAGTTTTAGTATTTTAAAACATTCAATTTATTTAATTTAGTTTTTAATTCATAGAAAATTAAATAAAAATAAAAAAAATATAATTCTTTTTTCTAAAATTTTCTTTTGCTAATTAGGACTTAGGAAAATTAATTTGGCATTTCTAGGGTTAGTTTTCATTAATTTCACTTTTATTCACGGGATTAGCCCGGGAATTTATGTTTTTAGGTTTTCTTTTGCGTTTTCACTTACGTTTGCCTTAGATTAGCCTTTCCCTTGCCTTATTAATCGTTTTTAGTTCATATTTCATTATTTTAGTATAAAAATCCAATCACCCATATTTTTCACTATTCACTACACGTTTCACGTTCCGAAAACACGAAATTCCATTCATCCTTTGTCGAGACAACGATGCGGGGTCTTACATATTTCCTGTGTAATTCCTTGAACCATAATTGACAAATCAGTTTTCGTCCGTTTTTTCATTTCGTCCGTTTTCTTACGTTTTCATAAGTTTTTACACGTTTTTTGTTCGTTTTTATACGTCTTCGCCCATTTTCGTCCATTTTTATACGTTTTTGTCATATGAAAACGCAAAAAAAATGGACGAAAATGGGCGAAAACGTATAAAAAACGGTTGAAAACGTATAAAAATGGACAAAAACGTGTAAAAACGTAAGAATTTGGACGAAATGAAAAAAATGGACGAAAACGTGTAAAAACCGATGAAAACGTAAGAAAATGGACGAAAACATGTAAAAATGTGTAAAAACCGACGAAAGCGTGTAAACGGACGAAAACGTATAACGTGTAAGAAAACGGATGAAAACGGATGAAAACGTGTACGAAAATGTGTAAGAAAACGGACGAAAACTTAAGAAAATGGACGAAAACATATAACGTGTAAAAACCGACGAAAACGTGTAAAAAACCGGCGAAAACGTATAAAAACGTATAAAAAGAACAAAAACGTATAAAAAACGGACGAAAAAACGTGTAAAAACGGACGAAAAATATAAAAACATATAAAAATGATGAAAATGGGCGAAAACGTATAAAAACGATCGAAAACGTGTGAAAACTGATGAAAACATTTAGCTGACGTGGCTACATACAATAATAAAAAATGTCAAGTTCAATGCATACAATAAAAAAAATTAGTTGGCCTTCACACGCTGGCAGCTTAGGTGTCACAATAGACAAGCTGGCATATGACAAGGTGGACATAGTACCCACAATGACACGAAATCAAAAGTTTATGGATACAATGAGACGAAAAAAAGTTGGCACCATACAATGATAAAAAGTGTCAAGTTCGATGCATTTTTTTAGCATTTGCCCTAGTTTAAATAAAGGTGAGTTGTGAAATGTTTTTTGTTTTGTAGCACTCGCAAGGATTTAAGCGTTCCCTGTGTTTTTGCTAAGCTTCGGTTAAATTGGTGTTTCTTGGGTTGTCGTGAGCACGAAAGATACTATTTTCGAGAACGTTTCTATGAAAGCCATATGAAAACAAAGTTTTGGGTTCCGGAGGATAAGTATTGGTTTTATGCCGTTACTAGAGTTGGTGTCGGTACGCGTGTGGTGTTGTGTGCAAGATATTTCTCGTTTTAATACGTGAATACTCAGTAATAGTCAGAAAATGGAATGCTCACATTTTCTGATAAAATAAACAATGTAGTGAGTTAGTGTAAGCTACAGTGTGCGAGTTTGCTTCCCAAAATAGTTATGTAATGTAACACCCTCATTTTCGATATACGCAGCGGAATATAAGTTGGGGTATTACTTCAGGTATCGTAGTCATGAAAATAGAAAACGACTCGAAAATAGACGTTTTAAATAAAATTGTTATCATTCATTTATTTAAATCAGAGTACATAATATGGGTCCCAGCGGGAAGTTTGGAAATACGTTATAAAAGATACATTATTCGTTGAATGATAACAAAATGGACACTCTTTTTATAAGAAGAAAGTCCATTGCCACTCCGTGCCAAGTTGTGCTTTTGGTTACCTGAGATAAAACATGCTAAAAAGTCAACACAAAGGTTGAGTGAATCCATAGTGTTTTAAGTTATAATCAGTTGAACACAAGCTAAGTAGAAAGTAAATCAGTAATGTTTCAGTTCAGTATATTGCCCTAAGTCTCATGACACGCAAAACCTTAACAGATGGACATCATAGTTATGAACTATATACGTAAATCACTACATAATTAAATGAAGCAATTATGCCCTCGAGTAGGAGATTGTCAGTCTCTTTATTGCTCTCAAATATAAGGTGCATTTGGTTACCTATCCGGCTAACACAAATGGGACGTCAATTCCAATAGATCTATTCACTATATTCGCGCTCACCCGAAAGTGATTAATGGCTCATGATAGAGAGGCTTTTAAGGACAACAGTTTAACTTAGGCAATATCAATCAGGATAGTATACAGAAAAAAACTTGTGTTCGGTTTGTAGCATGTATCTCCCCACAAGTTTGAAAAACGTATAGAAGTGGGACTATGAACTCACCTTAGCAGTCTGGATGGAAAACAAACTAAATATAGTTGATAAACGTCTCCGGCACGGACCTGGGTTGATATGTCAAGTTTCAGTATTCGTATTCGAATATATGTGAGTTTTAGTATTCGTTTCGTAATGTTTTGGTTGACAGTTAAGTGTTAAAATGAGACAACATGAAGTCTCTTCAAAAGTTGGTGGATGATAAGATTTTATCTTATTTCATGTGTTTATGTTTATGTTTCGTTTGTTTGTTATCGAGATAAATGTATTTCGTTTATTAGTTTATATTATAAATCGATTCAAAATATATTTCTAATAATAATTATAAAATGTTACGCTTTTTACCCCTATAGTTTCATATATTGACAGTTTATACCCCTGAACTTTCATAAAATGACAATTTTTACCCCTGAACTTTAGTAAAATGACAATTTTTACCCCTGAACTTTGGTGAAATGACAGTTTTACCCCCTGTAGTTTCAAAAATGACAATTTATACCCACAACTATAAGTCGTTGGCAAAAATAGTCCTTGTTTTAATAACTTTGAAATATTTACATTTTTGGCCCAATAAAACTCCAACTTTCGAATTTTGGCAGGTTTTACCCTTAAACTTCAGGTCGACTTCATTTTAGGTCCTAGTTATAAAAACAAGTGGAGTTTTGGCAGTTTTAACCCTCAAGGCATTGATGTCGTTTCATGCGACATCCTTTTTCCATTTTTACGCCTTTTAAGCTTGTGAAAAAGACACGACTTACTACGACTCTTTTATACAAGTTATGTTAAGTTTGTAAATGTCTTATTTACAGCTTATAAGCTTATGATTCGAGCTTATGAGCTCGAAATAATTAAAAAGGGTGCGCTAATTTCAGTTTGCGACAAGCAGAAAAGGAACACGAATAAAGACGAGGCAAGACAATGATTTTACGACATTCTTGATCTTTTAATTAGTTAGGTGGGAGGCCTTTAAGATGGCAAAAATTCAGATTTTATGGGTGTCATTTAAGGGTCGAAACAATTGTCCAAAGTTGGGTGTTTGGGACAAGTGTTCGAAAAAAAACTGAAAAAGAAAAAGGTTTGGTTTTTCATTTTCATGTTCACGCCATACTTTTTAATACTTGTTAACATGATTTTAAACATATCTAATATATCTCTTAAGTGTTTTAGGGCTCCTTGATTAGTATTGAAAAAAAAAATATAAAGAGGGTTTTGTTTGTGCTCGACAAAAGAAGAAAAAGAGAGAAAACTTGGTTTTTGAACTAGCTAGCTATTAAGGCTTATGTAGTAACATTTTTAGGAGTATTTAGAGTTTACCAAAGAATAGAAAAGAGGTTGGTTCACTTACTTGTATAGTTATGCGATTTTGGGAATATTTTGGCGAATTGATTTGGAAATGGAACACTAAAGGTTCTCCTCATTCTAAGCCTTCTCAAGACCTTCCTTTAGCTTCTAAATGGGCTATTTGATCAGTGTTTAAGTGAGTGTGAGCTGTTTTGGGTGTGGTTCGAATTTTGGAATGGATATGGGACTATGGAAATGTCGACTTTTATAGAAAGGAGAAACTAGGGTTTCTTGAATCCTCTAGTCACCATGTCTAGGGTGAAGAGACATGGTGATGTAGCATATTGGAGATTGTGAGGTAGCATGTGATGAGTATGAGGTGTTTTATCTCAAACCTTAAACTTTACCTACTTTATTTGACTAGGTTAAAATTTCAAGAGAAAATATGATGTGTATTAACCTTGGACCTAGTAAAATCTATGTGGTGTGTAATTTACTTAGGAGTTAGTGAGGAAATGGTTTGGTTAGCTTGTAGTTTGGATCGAACTAGGGAATTAGAAGTAGGATCGAATGGCTTCAAGGGTGGTACATTGGGCTATAGAGTATTGTACACTAGAGTTTAGGGAAGTAACAAGGTTGGTTTAGGGTTAGGTTTAAGGATTTGTTGAGTAGTAATTAAATTAGGATTTTCTTATTTAGTATATATGTCGAATTGTATGTATAAGGAAAAGAAATCATGTTGTGCTTTGAAGGGTTGTACCATGGGCTTAATAGGGTTGTACTAAGGTTTAAGAAGTATAGAAAATATATTTTTAGGGTTTGCTTATATTAATTTAAATATATGTTGTTTTAATTAGGTTTAAAAGTATATAAATGTAGTTTTTAGGTTTTATGCATTAGACACTTGTACATTAGGTTTAGGGACTTGTACTTATATTTAGTGAGTTTAAGAAATCTATTTTTAAGGTTGGTGCATAGAGGACTTGGATAATGTGCTTTAAAATAAGTACATTTAGGTTTGTAATGTGATTTATATGTATATTATGTTGTTATGCATAAATGACTTGTACCTTGGCTTGAAAGACTTGTACTCTTATAATTTGTAAAAACCTTATATATATTAATTAGGGTTTGTGATTTTATTACATAAAATCATAGTTTTGTGAGTTTAGGGTTTATATCGGGAGTTAAAGTGGATTTAGGGTTTTCGTGCTTTAGGAGCTTGTACATTAGCTTGTATGAGTTGTACCTTACTCATATTCATTGTTATAATGGTTTAGGGTTTCGTAAAAACTCTAATAGATAAGAAATGTTTAGTTTGAACGTTTATTAGTCGTACGTTAACGAATTAACGTAAAGTGGCAAATGAAATATCGTAAAGTTTTATACTTGACATATGTAAATGTTTATGTGAAATAAACATTAAGTAAGTTGGTGTCGGTTCGCGTGTGAGCACGTTTATCGAGGATGTGAGTTACGTTACATTAGATAGTAGTTATGATCAGATAAAAAAAATATACGTAGAAAAAGGATAAGTATTCTTTATTAGAATATGAAATAGTTTATTACAGAGTAAAATTTTACTAGTGGTTAAATGTAAGCTCATGAATGCTTAATTTAACAGTTAGGTAATAATAAATTAACATTTATTATTAAGATATTGGTTGGAAAATTACCGTTTGTCACATCCTCCCCGCCTTAGAAGGAAAACCGTCATCGGTTTTTACTTAGAGTTACCCGATGGAGTTAAGAAAAGGTGTGGGTATTTACGCTTGATTTTTGTTTTCACGTTCGTACATGAATTCAAGACCTTTTCGAGAAACTATTGAACTTTGACAGTCGAGATGTGAAGTGTTTGCTTTGTAGTCCAAAATTTTTGAGGTGGCCATTCCCATCTTAGCATGATCCTTCCTGAATTAGACATAGGTGATCAAGCTATGTTTAATTGAGGATTGATGATGCCATGTTTGGTTTATTCAAGATAGTATTGGGTTTAAAACAGTATTGGCCATTCCGTTCATAAGCTTGAAATCAAAATAGTTTATAAAAGGAGCACAGCCTTACAAAAGATGATAGCATAATAGTTTGCAGGAAAATTTCAAATATGGTTTGTACAATAGAGAGCGTAACGGAAAGAAGTCATCATAACGCCTTGACATAAAAGATAGGGAATTCATTAGATGAAGATCCATACAATGCAACGAAAAGAAAATCTTTAAGAAAGTACAAATACTCGAGGAAATACAATCCAAGAGGATCTAGATTTAGGTCTTATTATGCGAATAGGGAATTCTCTCTTTAAGCATTGTCATTACCCACAACGTCGTTAGGATCCTGGCAAACCCCTTCATCTGTATTCCTCACTTATGGGCAATCACTCCTGAAGTGCCTAATCACTCCACACTCAAAGCACGTGACAGTGACCTTCGGGTTTATCATAAGAGTAGGAGCTTTGCAATCCTTGGCTCAGTGACCAATCTTCCTGCAGTTCCCGCATTGAATGGGGCAAGGCCCATTGTGATGAAATGGGCACATGTTACACATGGGTAATGTTCCAGCATAACCTTTCTTTTCACTGGTGTCGGCAGCATAGAATTTGACCACCTCTTGTCGCTTGCTCAGACTATTGTTGTTGTTGCTTTTGAAGTGATCTTCCCACTTTCTTTTGTTGTCAACCACCTTCTCGGCGGTATCCTCGATTACTTGGTCCATTAACTTGTTGGCCACTTCCATAGTCTCATGGAGATCAGCAGCCTTGGAGGTAGTGACATTACCCTTTATGTATGGGGGTAATCCCCCAATATATCTCTCCAGTAAACGAGCTTCCGTTTGGACCATCTCAGGGCATAGTAGAGCCAACTCTTGAAAGCGTTGGCTGTATGCAACAATGTTGGTACCCCGCACCTTGAGGTTCCAAAACTCGACCTCCAACTTTTTAACTTTGTTGCGAGAGCAATACTTTTTGAGCACTATTTCCATGAAATTTTCCCATGGCATTGCGTACGCGGCATCAATGCCTGCAGACTTCAGATAGTTGTTCCACCAGGTTAGAGCAGCATCCGTGAAGGTGAACGATGCATACTTAACCCTGTATTCATCCGCACAACTACATATTTGAAACACAGTCTCCAGCCTTTCAATCCATCTGACCAAAGCAACAGATCCCTCGGTTCCTCCAAAACCTCCAGTCATGGTCTTTCGGAACTCCTGATAGGTGCAGCCGCGGTTGTTGTTCTTTGTAGGTCTTGAGGTTCCGACATCAGTAGTCAAGTTGTTTACATTCGTTGTAGCTAGTGCTACTGCCACACAGTCATTAACGAACTGATCTAGCATGGCTTGATTCACAATAAGCGGGTTTGCTCCATTCCCAGTTGAAAGAGTTGTAGCAGTAGGTCGACCACGTGTGGTCTTGGTTGTCCTTCTTGTGGGAGCCATTTATCTATATCATAAATGATGACGATGAATGAGGTTTCAAATAAAAAGAACGGTATCACACGAGGGTACAATCATCACAAGTAGAATACACGGGCAAAATCAACAATGAAAGAAGAGACACAATTGAATAGATAATCACACTTGTCATAGATTAATAGTCGTCACATGGATGCGGAGACTAGGTTTTGCCTCCCAAACGACATGTCCCTTCAAAATAATGAAGGAAGAGTGAGACCTAATAGTGATGTGTCCTAAGAGTAGATGTCTTGAGGAAACATGTTTTAAGGCGATAGGTTGAGGTCGTGACCAAATGGATTGGTGGATTTCGAGATGATGGTAAATTAGGTGTTTCAAAAGAACTGGGCGAGCGTTCGAACTCGTAGTCGGGTAGTGAAATTGTGTAGGGGAAGGTAAGTTGTGACAAGTACGGTATGTATATATAAGTATGTAGAAATAACTTTTGGTATATAGTGTAAGTCAAGTATGATATAAATCATCAAACGGTAAAGCGTAGCATATAGTTGTGTCAAGTAAAACAACAATTAAGGCAATAGGCTTGGCAGGCAGGCATTTGATGGTCATAGGGTTTCGTTTTTGTAAAAGTAGTTATAGTGTAGGTTGGAAAAATACCCAGTTCTCTATAACCAAGGCTTTGATACCAATCTGTAACACCCCCAAAATCAGGTCCAGCGAAAGAATACATGTCACTGGGGTGCTACTCAATTGGTATCACAACACAAGTACAAAGAACGGTTTTTACCTCAATCATTTAGAATAAAATTCATTAACAAAAAGTGTTAAATTTACATTATTCAAAATGTTAATACAAATATCGTCCTAAAAACGATATTTATATTTTACGATCTTTACTATATTTTGTTAACGACAATTATAAAGTTTATCTTTAGCAAAGCATAATTATAAGTTAAAGTCTTTTACATTTATAGTAATAAGCTTTAAAAACTCATCATAACATGCCACATGATCACTAGAATATACATAGGACATACATATATACATTTACATGTTTACATTTTTATTCTTAAAATAGAAATTAGTACATGACATCATTGCATACATCATTTGGATATCTTGAAGATTTAGTAAATATCTTGGAAAGATCTTCAAACAAATAATTGGATTTTGTAAGATCTTGGCAAGATTTGGAAAGATATGTGAAAATTTGTTGTTAGGTTCTGGCGGAACCAAAAGGCATAAGGGACGGACCCCAGGATTTGGGTCCGCCAAATCCGTGAACTGTTTTATCAGTTTTTCTATAAATAGCAAGCTGATCATTCATGTTTACTCATCACTCACATAGCATAAACTACATTATACATTCTTTCATACATTACTAACTCATTCATTCATTCTTTTTATTTGTAGTGATCTTTCTTTTGTAGCAAAGAGATCAAGCATCACAAGCTTCAACATACTGTTGCAATATTTGTTAGTTTAGATACTGTGTGATTTTGTAGTTTATCACACATCATTGTTATACCAAACATTCAGTAGTGATCGGTTAGTGTTTTAGTCCTCAAAACACATAGAGTGTCGGGAGTGGTTGTACCCTTGTAAAGAACTCGGTATCTAGCTTAGTACCGAAAAAAGTGTAAGCGATGTTAGGTTGGTTCTACCTCGAACTAGAACTCGGTATTTAGCTTTGTACCGGATAAAGTATAAGCGACGTGTATAAAGGTTTTCTCCGCCGAGAAGGGAGCTTGTTTCTTAGTGAAGAAAAACTCTCGAGTTAGAGGCTCGAGGAGTGGAGTAGGGCAAGGAAGAGAGTCCTTGTAGACCGAACCACTATAAACATCCGTGTTGTGGTTTGATTGTTTCTTTCCTTACTTGCTTTACTTATATTGTTTGATTGTTTGCATTAAGTTGAAATCACGTTAAGTATTCAAAGCGAATTAATTTTAAAAACGGTAAAAACTATTCAACCCCCCTTCTAGTTTTCCACAATTGGCATCAGAGCTACGTTACTCAAGACTTTCAAAATATATTGTATTTTAAAACTTGAAACGATCAATGGATTTTGAAAACTTCAAAGAAGGGCAATCTATGCAAAGACCAGTTTTATATATTGGAAAAATTGCTTTGAAACTTATGTGAAGTCAAAGGATATAGATCTATGGTACATCATTGTAGAAGGTGACCATAAACCCATAATTAAGGATATATCAAGCGGTCAGGATGAGGATATTTCTCTTACTCGTCACAGTGATGAGCAAAAGAAATTAATTGCCAAAAATAATGAAGCTAAAATGATGCTTTATAATGCTTTACCTAGGAAAGAATATGAAAGAGTATTTATGTGTAAAACCGCTAAAGATATTTGGCAATCCTTAATTATCACTCATCAAGGGAACTCACAAGTAAAGGATAACAAAATTGATCTTCTTGTTCAACAATATGAACAATTTGTTATCCCTGAAGATGAGACCATTGATAGTGCATTTGCTAGGTTTAATACTATTGTTACTTCTCTTAAAGCACTTGACGATTCTTTTTCTTGTAAGAACTTTGTTAGAAAATTTCTTAGAGCACTTCATTTGAAGTGGAGAGCAAAGGTGACAGCCATTGAAGAATCCAAGGATCTTTCAAGCATGCCACTTGACGAGCTCATAGGAAATCTCAAAGTTCATGAGATGGTGATGGAAAAAGATTCAGAGATAGTCAAAGGCAAAAAGGAAAAGATCAAGTCAATTGCCTTAAAAGCTAGGGTAGAGTCAAGTGATGATGAAGAGTCTAGTTCAGGTAGCGAAGATGAAGAGTATGCCATGGCCGTAAGAGATTTCAAGAAGTTCTTCAGAAGACGAGGAAAGTTTGTTAGACAACCTTGAGAAGAAAAGAAATCCTTCCGGAAAGACCGTGATGATAAGAAAGGAAAAGTATATAGGAAGTGCTTGAGGTGCGGGGATACTAGTCATCTAATAGGAGAATGTCCGAAGCCACCCAAGAACAAGACTCAAAGAGCTTTTGTTAGTGGTGCTTGGAGTGACAGTGAAGATGATGACGAAGAGCCTAAGAATGATGAAGTTGCTCTTATGGCTCATGACTCTAACGAGGTACAATCTGACTCATCTTACTCCTCTATTGATGATGACACCTTAGAAATAGAATATAACAAGTTGTGTGAAATTACCCTAAAAATCATAAACAAAAATAAGTTTTTAAAAACCAAAAAGGAATTTTTGGAAAACGAAGTTTATTGGTTAAAAGAAAAATCTATACGATTAGAAAGGGGTAAAGCTATTAAAGAAAAACATGTATTTCATGTCAGGAACTTAAACTAGAATTAGAAACACTTAAGTCCACACAGGAAGAACTTATTAAACAAAATTCTAAATTTAAAAGGTTTGATAAAAATATTAGTTGTATAGATGATCTAATGAAAGTTCAAAAGTTGCCTCATGATAAAACTGGATTAGGCTTTATGAAACTAGGAGACTTAAGTAGCTTTAAGAAACAAACAGAGAAAGTACAAGAAACTGTTCCAACAAGTTCAGACACCCACGGATCCCACGGAACCAAAAACTTGGTTCCGCCAGTAGTGAAAATTGGTTCCGCGGGTACTGTTGCTGAACAGAAGGATTGCACTTCGGCTCGTACTGAATTCGTTAAGGTCACAAGAAAACCTAGCACTAGTACAACTGTTAACAAACAAAAACCAGCAGTTACTATAGGAAAATGACAAGTTAAAAATGGGTTTAGAACTAAAACAGTTCAACAAAGACCTAGGACTACTATTCCCAAACGCCCCTTTCCAAAGAGTAATTACAACTCACAACATCATTATCAAAATAGTTGGAATCCAAACTTACCTAGAAGTTATCAAGTTCCTAACTACATGCCATGGAACCCATATCCACCGTTTCCATACATGAATCAAGATAATGGAATGTTTAACCCAAATGGACCCATGAGATATTGGGGACCAAACGCTTGAGTTTTTCTTTAACTTAGGTATGCTTGAAAGTCTGGTTAGAACCGGACGAGTGGATAAAAGATAGCGGGTGTTCAAGGTACATGATGGGAAACAAAAGCCTTTTCTCAACCTACCAAGTGTACGATGGAGGTAATGTTACGTTTGGTAGCAAGCTTAAAAGTAAAATTATCAGAAAAGGTACAATCACTCATGACTCTCTCACTATTGATGATGTTGCTCATGTAGATAACTTAGGTTTTAACTTGCTTAGTATTAGTCAATTATGCCGTAGAAAGTATGATGTCCTTTTCGGTGAAAACGAAAGTAAGATACTTAAAAACGGCATAACCGTAGGAAAAGGTGTTTTGAAAAATAACGTTTACGTTATGAAATTAGACAAAAAATCTAAAGACAAACTTTGTCTCACCTCCTTAGACGACAACTCAACTCTGTGGCATAGACACTTAGGTCACGCCAACATGAGACTCATCCAATCTCTATCATCTAAGGAACTCGTTAGGAACCTACCCAAGTTGAAATACGACCAAAACTTTTGTGATGCTTGCAAAATTGGGAAACAAGTTCATAATAGCCATAAGGCTAAAAACATGGTGTCTACATCTAGGTGTCTAGAATTATTGCATATGGATTTGTTTGGTCCATCCGCTATACAAAGTTATGGAGGAAACTTCTATACTTTGGTAATAGTAGATGATTACTCAAGATATACTTGGACTAAGTTTTTGAAAACTAAAAATGAAGCATTTGATAAATTTGAAATTCTAAGTAAGAAAATTCAAAATCAAATAGGAAATAGCATTGTGTCAATTAGAACCGACCACGGTCGTGAATTTGATAACGAAACTCAATTTGGAGCTTGTTGTGATGCTAATGGCATAACACATAATTTCTCGGCTCCTTGAACTCCTCAATCAAATGGTGTAGTAGAACGTAAAAATAGAACACTTCAAGAAATGAGTTGAACAATGCTAAATGAAGAAAATATACCACAAAAGTTTTGGTGTAACGCCGTTGACACATCCACATACATCTTAAATAGAGTCCTAATAAGACCATGTTTAAATAAAACACCTTATGCGCTTTATAGAGGCAAAAAACCTACTTTAGGATATTTTAGAGTTTTTGGAAGCAAGTGCTTCATTTTAAACACTAAGGATTATCTCACCAAGTTTGACCCAAAGTCTTATGAAGGTGTGTTCCTTGGATACTCACAAAATAGTAAAGCATATATCGTCTTGAGCAAAGAAACCGCAAGTGTCGAGGAATCGTTGAACGTAACATTCGACGAAAGTCCACCTCCCTCTAAGACATCACCTTTGGTAGATGATGACTTAGTTGAAAGTCAAATAGTTGAAAACCAAGAAAATCTAGATAATGATAAAGAAGATGAACCTTTAAATAAGGAAATAGTCAACATCAAAGTATCTAGAAGTTATCCATTAGATAACGTCATAGAAAAAATTAATGAAAGAACCTTAAGATCAAAAGTTCAAAATCAAAGTAATTTCTTTTGTTTCATTTCAACAATTGAGCCCAAAAATATAAATGAGGCCATAAAAGATGAATCTTGGGTTATAGCAATGCAAGAAGAACTTAATCAATTTGTTAGAAATGATGTTTGGACATTAGTCCCTCAACCTAAATGTCAAACCATAATTGGAACAAAATGGGTGTTTAGAAATAAAATGGATGAAAATGGCGTAGTATCTAGAAACAAAGCTAGGCTAGTAGCTCAAGGCTACAATCAACAAGAAGGTATAGACTACGACGAAACATTTTCACCGGTTGCTAGGCTCGAGTCAATTAGAATACTACTTGCATATGCATGTGCACATGACTTTAAACTTTTTCAAATGGATGTCAAAAGTGCATTTCTTAATGGTTTTATTAATGAGGAAGTGTGCGTTGCACAACCTCCCGGCTTTGCCGAATTTGAAAAACCTAATCATGTCTACAAACTTAAAAAGGCTTTATACGGACTTAAGCAAGCACCAAAAGCATGGTATGATCGACTTAAGACCTTCCTAGTTGAACATAATTCAGTATACCATGGGCCTAGTAGACAACACTCTTTTCACTAAGAAAAAGGGATCACATATAATCATATTTCAAATATATGTTGATGAAATCATATTCAGATCAACTTGTCAAGAGTTATGCGACGATTTCTCAAAAATCATGCATGACGAGTTTGAAATGAGTATGATGGGGGAACTAAACTTTTTCTTAGGACTCCAAATTAAACAATTAGAATATGGGATATTCTTCAATCAATCTAAGTACATCAAAGATATGCTTAAGAAATTTGGTCTTGAAGATTCCAAACCCATGAAAACACCCATGTCCTCCGAAACCAAACTCACTAAGGATGACGAAAGTGAATCCGTAGATAGCACTAAATATAGAGGAATGATTGGTAGTTTACTCTATCTTACGGCTAGTAGACCAGACATCATGTTTAGTGTTTGTCTATGTGCACGTGATGCGTGGTTTTGCAACCTTACAACAGGTTTTACCTCTCGAGGGATCTCAAGAGGCTTACAACCCCACCAGGCAGTGTACCTGACCGATGTAGTATAGTGTAGTGGTAAGTACGGGGGATTGATCGTTCTCCACAGGGAATAGTGTTCGTTAAGTATGAAAGACTACTCTAATGGGTCTAAGGGTTGAAGAAGATTCTTTTTGTATTTTTTTATAATTTTATGAAAGCAAGTAAAATCTCGGGTTTGAAAGAGTGGGCGGAATTAGTTGCTAGTCAACTAACCCAAATAACTACAAATGCAAATAAAATAAATAACTGAAAATAAAAAGTTGGTGAAAACTAATGTGTAGAGAAATGTGTTCACTTAGATTTCCTTACTCCCTAACTATCTTTTACCGGTTGATTAGTGTGTATTAGTTGCGTGGATGACGGGTGTATTCCTTAATACCAATCGTGGGGTGGCGTACGTACTTCCCCAACTCTACAAGCTCCTACTTCACTCCTATGTCGAGCCGGCTAGGAAGCTCCTAACATGGGATCACTAGAATTCGCTTGTGCATTAAATACAACCATAAAAACCTTTAGTACGCATTTGGTTCATGTTTCTTAAGACGTTCAAGCAAGTTACCGAATAGGAAGTTAGCCAGTTTTCTTAAGCCTAACATAGATAAACAATCATCCAATACAACTAATAACACACTAATAACCAATAATCAATAGCTAAGTTTCATTAGATCTAAGCAAACACAAGATAAATCTAGCCTAACATGTTAAACAAAAGACAAGAACAAGATAGAATCAAACACCACATAGACATATTGAATGATTAATTGATAACTTATCTTTCAATGTAACATGGAAGATCTCAAGGTAAAAAGCCTTGAAAAAGATGCTAAAATCGTCTTAGGGTTTTCTCCCAAAAATTCCACACTAAGCTCTCTCTAATGACAAAGAATTGCAAAACTATATATAGATTTTTACATCTGACGGCGTCACCTTATGGAGTGTGACGCCGTCACCTCGCCGCTTCTAGGGTTCCCGGATGGCCTTCTTGACGCCGTCCCTCTTTAGCTCTCCAAAATCCGTTCTGGCTTATCAAGGCTTGACGCCGTCAGACCTTGAACGTGACGCCGTCCCTCTTTGAATTAAGCCGTGACGCCCTTGATCAGGTTAAAGCGTGACGCCGTCAGAATTTACATGCAATTTTCACTGGTTTATCATGAGTAAATTTCACATCCACCTTTTCTTGCCAAGCCATGACGCCGTCCAGAGTAAAATCTGACGCCGTCAAAGGTAACTTTTAGCCGATTTTTGAGACTTTGTCGTTTTCTTCACTTTTATGCTCCAAAAACGTCCAAAATGCCTCCTTTTCCAGATTTCTCCTCAAAAGTACCTAAAATGACAAAAGGAACGATTTAGGGCAATATTTGATCAAATAAATACGATTTAGGGCTTAAATGACCCCTTAAAAGCGGTACACTTTTCGCTTCATCAAATACCCTTACACTTGAGATTTGCTTGTCCTCAAGCAAATGCGCTTTTATTCTAATCAAAATACAGGTTAGGGGTCATTTAATGCAAACATAAAAGTAATTACAACAAATAATCGTTCCACTTCAATCATAATAAGCACGGAGATTATAAACTAGCACCTCACAAGTAGTGTTTAGATACTCACATCTCTCAAGTGTCATCAAAATAAATCTCATAAATGAAAACGGAAAATATCTCTCACTACCTGTCATAGCAAATAGATTACCATAGGCTTGGGAAAAGATCGAAAACCTCCTCCACTAGGCGTAAGCACCTAAGATAAACTATCAAAGAGGGCTTTTAAATGGGTTATAACGTTAGGTGTAGGGAAAAGGAAAACACGGTTTTGTTGGATAAAGGATATTTTACTGGTGGCGAGTTAAAGATCTTGATCAATTACATGTACTATACAATGTTGCTAAGCCAAGACTCGACTCAATCTTAAGCTAGAAACAAAATAACAAAATAACAAAAACATAAAAATAAACATAAAATGAAACGGGATGGTAGTCCGTATGTTTTTTCTACTTTTCTTTTTCTCATTTTTTTGTATTTTTCTTGATTTTTTCGATTTTATTTTTTTTTATTTTTTTTTTTTTTTTTTTTGCATACACTCTTGCCCTACCATCCAAAATAATACATCATAGGGGCATTGCATTCCCCTTACACTTGAACTTTTACATAACTTTACAAATAACTATTCTAATGACTCGAATTAAGATAATTGAAAAACTTGGAGTACTTTTAAAATATTTAGCACATATGGGGGTAATAAATGATGCTCTTCCCCATTACTCCATTACACTAGTACTTTACCCATGAGTCCCATGAGTCCCAAAACAATATGTACAAGGATATGACTCGACTTAGCAACCATGTAATCAACTAGATAATTAACTTGGGTTTAAACAAATGTTGTCACAATAATGCACCAAAAATGAGTGCATACAAGGTAGGCTAAGGCGATTTGGGTGTACATTTAAGTGGGGTGTAACAAATTCTTCCTTTAAGTAAAATGCTTAAAGGTTGAAACGAAAAGATAGGCTCTGAGGGGTGTACTAGGGGTATCGTGTACTAAAAATGAGTACAACGCAAAGGGTGTGGGAGAATTACTTGACCAATGTAGCCAAAGTAATTATAACAAAAACACAGGTGTAAAACAATGGGTTAATCCTAATGCCTCTTATCATGTAGTAAATCTAACTACACGAATGTAGTCTCACTTGTGGCCTCGGAATGGTCCTAACGCAAGTTCTAGAATCTAAGTGCTACCGGTACACACATCATAGCATAAATGCTTTTCCTACCAATTCTAGGGGCGAACCTCACATATTTGGGGGTGGAAAATTTTTTAGTGGTACGGTTTTTGTGCTAGTCATATAACTCCTATCCGTGAGACGCTCATTAAGATCAAAGTTTCACTCCTATGTGTTGTAAAAAATTTTAAATTTGGCACTAAAATTACCTTAACAAGTATTTCTCTCAGTTTTATTACACATCTACTATTAAACAAACAAAAATCAAGCGTAATAGCATTCTCTTAATCGTACTTTTACCCTCCCCTTACACTTAAGATGAACATTGTCCCCAATGTTCAAATAACAAATGTAAAAGCATAAAGTAAAAGAATGAAATCAAATACTCCCCTGATTCGCTCGGTGGATAATGAAGTAACACGGTTAAATCTTCGTCCAAAGTAATGTTGAAGCTCCATGACTAATGCATCGCCATAAGCTTGATTCAAAACATTTCCTTGTCCAAAATAACCTGTTAAACCTGAGAAAACAAACACGAAAACCTGCATAACATCGGCGGGATAAAATCTATATATAAGGATATAATGCTTGTGGAATGATAACTTTGCAGATTCCTGGAGATTATAAGTTGGAGATTTTAATAAAAACTTTTTATGAAAACAAAACTTTCAAAAATTTCTGAAAATTAAATCTGACGCCGTCAGGTTATAAACCCTGACGCCGTCAGAAATGACCTGACAAAAATTTTCATTTTAAGTTTCCGGAAAATTTCTGGAAAAACCTTTACCTTACTTCCTGGAAATCCTGCAAAACATCATTATGACTCGATACAAGCATTTGACTCAAACACACTCTAATATGTATGTTAATTTATTATTATTATGATTCATGTTCATTTGTGTTCTAATAAACCGATTTGGATTTCCCTTACACTTAACTTTTGCAAAATACCTTTATATGTAGTTAAGACGAAGTTAAAAACAACATAAAGCATTTTCACAATTTAGTTTTGAACATGAATCAATAATAATAAAAATTAAACATACATACGGAAGCAAATAAAATCAAACAAACAACTAAATAAACACACAAAGCAAATAAACAAATAAATAAACACACAAAGCAAATAAAGCATGGGCTGCCTCCCAAGAGCGCTTGTTTTTGTTCGAGTCACGAGCCTGACTCTACCCTTATTTAACGGAAATAGGGGAGGTTTTCCCTACACTTAGGATTAAGTGTGGGTGAAAGTAGCGATACACACCATCTCGGTGGAAGTATGCCGCGTGAGGAAAGAGTGGTGGATGAATTATATGCTCAAAGGGGTGTGCTCCTTTCATCATAACCTTGCCTAGTTCATTTTGGTCAATGGGTGATTTTGAGTTTCCTCCTAAAAAGGGATCATCTTCTATCAACTTCGAGAGATTCCTAGTTGGGAATCCATCTTGACCTAATAAACCCGGTTTAAACCCATAATGTTTCTTGTGATCAATCATGAATGGGTGATGTAAGTATGAAAGGTTTTGGTTCACTCCTATGTCAGCTTCCTCTCTACAAGGCTTAGAGTCTACTACCTTCAACATAAAACTACCCGGACTATATGGTTTGATGGGTGGGTCGGGACCTAATTCAATTCCTAAGTTCAAATCTAAGGATGGAAGATTAGGTAACGGTTTTGGTTTAGGCTCCGGTTCATCAAAACTAGGAACTTCCATAGAACTAAAAGAAAGGTTATGACTACAAGTATTCAAACCTATTTCTTCTAGTTGTGTTTGGTCCAAGGGCTCTACCTCTATTGGGGTTCCTATAGTCTCTTCTACTTCTTCCGGGTAAGTCACGGGTGGTGTGTATGCCTCAAATGATGGTAGGACTTGTGGGGTACTTGGTGGGCTTATGTTACTTACCTCATCATTCCTTATGTCAAGATCACCTATATCCTCATCATGTGTTTTAGTATGATCTAACCCTAACATTTTACCAAGTATCTCAAGTGCTTCTCTAGGCATCTCAACTTCAATGTCCGAATCATAAGGATCATCCTCAATATTCTGACTGCTATATTCAAATTGCCCAAAAGATTCATCATGTGTTTCTTGAGATTCATCGTCATCGATCATAAAACCTAGGTCTTTTTGATCAATGTGATCATGCTCGGCTAGATCCTCCATCACATCAAGATAACCTAAGTGTTCACCCTGTATTATGGTAGTGCCTAACCATGACATGCAGCTAGGTGGCTCAACTCTACCCTCATCCCCAAACAAACTTGTTTCATGATCCTTGAAATTTGTGGTCAATTGACTTGTATTAATGTTTGTTGGGTTGTCTACCATATAATAATATTGGGCACAATTCTCAATAGCTTCCCATGCTTTCTCAGCACTTAATTCCCTAATATCCCTGCCGGCAATATGGTAAATGTCCCTTTGGGCATGTCGGTCGACATGATTGTAAAAGATTTGAGTTAGGGACCAAAAATCGAAGTTATGATGAGGGACTTTTTGGAGTAAATATTTAAAACGAGTCCATGCATCATAGAGAGGTTCATCTTTATGTTGTTTAAACATCAAGATGTCATATGGAGTGGGTGGATTACGTGGTTGGTGGTATGGTGGATTCGCGTTCTCCATAATGGTGAACGGAAGAGTCAATGGAAATTACGAACAAACAAACAAAGAAATAAGATAGACTAAAGAAGACCTATAAAAATAAAATAAAAATCTCACTAGAAAGGAATCTAGTGAGTAGACCTATAAAATAAAAAATTCAACCTAAATAATAACTATTCCCCGGCAGCGGCGCCAAAAACTTGATGCGTGGTTTTGCAACCTTACAACAGGTTTTACCTCTCGAGGGATCTCAAGAGGCTTACAACCCCACCAGGCAGTGTACCTGACCGATGTAGTATAGTGTAGTGGTAAGTACGGGGGATTGATCGTTCTCCACAGGGAATAGTGTTCGTTATGTATGAAAGACTACTCTAATGGGTCTAAGGGTTGAAGAAGATTCTTTTTGTATTTTTTTATAATTTTATGAAAGCAAGTAAAATCTCGGGTTTGAAAGAGTGGGCGGAATTAGTTGCTAGTCAACTAACCCAAATAACTACAAATGCAAATAAAATAAATAACTGAAAATAAAAAGTTGGTGAAAACTAATGTGTAGAGAAATGTGTTCACTTAGATTTCCTTACTCCCTAACTATCTTTTACCGGTTGATTAGTGTGTATTAGTTGCGTGGATGACGGGTGTATTCCTTAATACCCATCGTGGGGTGGCGTACGTACTTCCCCAACTCTACAAGCTCCTACTTCACTCCTATGTCGAGCCGGCTAGGAAGCTCCTAACATGGGATCACTAGAATTCGCTTGTGCATTAAATACAACCATAAAAACCTTTAGTACGCATTTGGTTCATGTTTCTTAAGACGTTCAAGCAAGTTACCGAATAGGAAGTTAGCCAGTTTTCTTAAGCCTAACATAGATAAACAATCATCCAATACAACTAATAACACACTAATAACCAATAATCAATAGCTAAGTTTCATTAGATCTAAGCAAACACAAGATAAATCTAGCCTAACATGTTAAACAAAAGACAAGAACAAGATAGAATCAAACAACACATAGACATATTGAATGATTAATTGATAACTTATCTTTCAATGTAACATGGAAGATCTCAAGGCAAAAAGCCTTGAAAAAGATGCTAAAATCGTCTTAGGGTTTTCTCCCAAAAATTCCACACTAAGCTCTCTCTAATGACAAAGAATTGCAAAACTATATATAGATTTTTACATCTGACGGCGTCACCTTATGGAGTGTGACGCCGTCACCTCGCCGCTTCTAGGGTTCCCGGATGGCTGATGCGTGGGTTTTGCAACCTTACAACAGGTTTTACCTCTCGAGGGATCTCAAGAGGCTTACAACCCCACCAGGCAGTGTACCTGACCGATGTAGTATAGTGTAGTGGTAAGTACGGGGGATTGATCGTTCTCCACAGGGAATAGTGTTCGTTAGGTGTGAAAGGCTACTCTAATTAGGTCTAAGGGTTGAGGAAGATTCTTTTTATGTTTTTATAATTTTATGAAAGCAAGTAAAATCTCGGGTTTTGAAGGAGTGGGCGGAATTAGTTGCTAGTCAACTAACCCAAATTACTACAAATGCAAATAAAATAAAATAACAAAAATGAAAAGTGGTGAGAAACTTATGTGTAGAGAAATGTGTTTACTTAGATTTCCTTACTCCCTAACTATCTTTTACCGGTTAATTAGTGTGTATTAGTCGCGTGGATGACGGGTGTATTCCTTAATACCATTCGTGGGGTGGCGTACTTACTTCCCCAAACTCTACAAGCTCCTACTTCACTCCTATGTCGAGCCGGCTAGGAAGCTCCTAACATGGGATCACTAGAATTCGCTTGTGCATTAAATACAACCATAAAAACCTTTAGTACGCGTTTGGTTCATGTTTCTTAAGACGTTCAAGCAAGTTACCGAATAGGAAGTTAGCCAGTTTTCTTAAGCCTAACATAGATAAACAATCATCCAATACAACTAATAACACACTAACAACCAATAATCAATAGCTAGGTTTCATTAGATCTAAGCAAACACAAGATAAAATTAGCCTAACATGTTAAACAAAAGACAAGCATAAGATAGAATCAAACAACACATAGACATATTGAATGATTAATTGATAACTTATCTTTCAATGAAACATGGAAGATCTCAAGGCAAAAAGCCCTGAAAAAGTAGCTAAAATCGTCTTAGGGTTTTATCCCAAAATTCCACACACTAAGCTCCCCCTCTAATGACAAAAAATTAGAAAACTATATATAGACTTTGACATCTGACGGCGTCACCTTATGCATTGTGACGCCGTCACCTCGCCGCTTTTAGGGTTCCCGGATGACCATCTTGACGCCGTCCCTCTTTAGCTCTTCAAAAATCCATTCTGGCTTATCAAGGCTTGACGCCGTCGGATCCTGAACGTGACGCCGTCCCCTTATGATTTAAGCCGTGACGCCCTTGATTTAGTTAAAGCGTGACGCCGTCAGAATTCTCATGCAAACTCACTGGCCCGTCATGAGTAAATTTCACATCCAACTTTTCTTGCCAAGGCATGACGCCGTCCCATGTTAATTGTGACGCCGTCAAGAGTAACTTTTAGCCGATTCTTGAGACTTTGCCGTTTTCTTCACTTTAATGCTCCAAAAACGTCCAAAATGCCTCCTTTTCCAGATTTCTCCTCAAAAGTACCTAAAATGACAAAAGGAACGATTTAGGGTAATATTTGATCAAATAAATACGATTTAAGGCTTAAATGACCCCTTAAAAGCGGTACACTTTTCGCCTCATCAAATACCCTTACACTTGAGATTTGCTTGTCCTCAAGCAAATGCGCTTTTATTCTAATCAAAATATAAGTTAGGGGTCATTTAATGCAAACATAAAAGTAATTACAACAAATAATCGTTCCACTTCAATCATAATAAGCACGGAGATTATATACTAGCACCTCACAAGTAGTGTTTAGATACTCACATCTCTCAAGTGTCATCAAAATAAATCTCATAAATGAAAACGGAAAATATCTCTCACTACCTGTCATAGCAAATAGATTACCATAGGCTTGGGAAAGGATCGAAAACCTCCTCCACTAGGCGTAAGCACCTAAGATAAACTATCAAAGAGGGCTTTTAAATGGGTTATAACGTTAGGTGTAGGGAAAAGGAAAACACGGTTTTGTTGGATAAAGGATATTTTACTGGTG
Source organism: Artemisia tridentata subsp. tridentata (assembly GCA_021014915.2). Classification (NCBI taxonomy): domain Eukaryota; kingdom Viridiplantae; phylum Streptophyta; class Magnoliopsida; order Asterales; family Asteraceae; genus Artemisia; species Artemisia tridentata. The sequence continues at coordinate 485,155,017 of CP139508.1, read as the reverse complement.
GCGAGTTAAAGATCTTGATCAATTACATGTACTATACAATGTTGCTAAGCCAAGACTAGACTCGATCTTAAGCTAGAAACAAAATAACATAAACATAAAATAAACATAAAATAAAACGGGATGGTAGTCCGTATGTTTTTTCTATTTTTCTTTTTCTCATTTTTATGTATTTTTATTGATTTTTTCGATTTTTTTTTTTTTTTTTTTTTTTTTTTTTTTTTTTTTTTTTTTTTTTTGCATACACTTTTACCCTACCATCCAAAATAATACATCATAGGGGCGTTGCATCCCCTTACACTTGAACTTTTACATAACTTTACAAATAACTATTCTAATTACTCGAATTAAGATAATTGAAAAACTTGGAGTACTTTTAAAACATTTAGCACATATGGGGGTAATAAATGATGTTCTTCCCCATTACTCCATTACACTAGTACTTTACCCATGAGTCCCAATCGTCCCAAAACAATATGTACAAGGATATGACTCGACTTAGCAACCATGTAATCAACTAGATAATTAACTTGGGTTTAAACAAATGTTGTAACAATAATGCACTAAAAATGAGTGCATACAAGGTAGGCTAAGGCGATTTGGGTGTACATTTTAGTGGGGTGTAACAAATTCTTCCTTTAAGTAAAATGCTTAAAGGTTGAAACGAAAAGATAGGCTCTGAGGGGTGTACTAGGGGTATCGTGTACTAAAAATGAGTACAACGCAAAGGGTGTGGGAGAATTACTTGACCAATGTAGCCAATGTAATTATAACAAAAACACAGGTGTAAAACAATGGGTTAATCCTAATGCCTCTTATCATGTAGTAAATCTAACTACACGAATGTAGTCTCACTTGTGGCCTCGGAATGGTCCTAACGCAAGTTCTAGAATCTAAGTGCTACCGGTACACACATCATAGCATAAATGCTTTTCCTACCAATTCTAGGGGCGAACCTCACATATTTGGGGGTGGAAAATTTTTTAGTGGTACGGCTTTTGTGCTAGTCATATAACTCCTATCCATGAGACGCTTATTAGGATCAAAGTTTCACTCCTATATGTTGTAAAAAATTTTAAATTTGGCACTAAAATTACCTTAACAAGTATTTCTCTCAGTTTTATTACACATCTACCATCAAACAAACAAAAATCAAGCGCAATTGTATTCTCTAAAATCGTACTTTTACCCTCCCCTTACACTTAAGATGAACATTGTCCCCAATGTTCAAATAACAAGATGTAAAAGAATAAAGTAAAAGAATGAAATCAAATACTCCCCTGATTCGCTCGTTGGATAATGAATTTACACGGTTAAATCTTCCTCCAAAGAGAATGTTGAAGCTCCATGACTAATGCATCGCCATAAGCTTGATTCAAAACATTTCCTTGTCCAAAATAACCTGTTGAACCTGAGAAAACAAACACGAAAACCTGCATAACATCGGCGGGATAAAATCTATATATAAGGATATAATGCTTGTGGAATGATAACTTTGCAGATTCCTGGAGATTATAAGTTGGAGATTTTAATAAAAACTTTTTATGAAAACAAAATTTTCAAAAATTTCTGGAAATTAAATCTGACGCCGTCAGGTTATAACCCCTGACGCCGTCAGAAATGACCTGACAAAAATTTTCGTTTTAAGTTTCCGGAAAATTTCTGGAAAAACCTTTAACTTACTTCCTGGAAATCCTGCAAAACATCATTATGACTCGATACAAGCATTTGACTCAAACAAATACGAATATGTATGTTAATTTAATATTATTACAATTCATGTTAATTTGTGTTCTAATAAACCGATTTAGATTTCCCTTACACTTATCTTTTGCAAAATACCTTTATATGTAGTTAAGACGAAGTTAAAAACAACATAAAGCATTTTCACAAATTACTTTTGAACATGAATCAATAATGATAAAAATTAAACACACATACGGAAACAATAAAATCAAACAAACAAATAGACAAACACACAAAGCAAATAAAATAAATAAAGATTGGGTTGCCTCCCAAGAAGCGCTTTTCTTTATTAACGAGTCTTGTAGCTAGACTCAAAGTCACGTACATTACGTGACTCCATCATCGGTCACGGTTCCTAGGCCATTCTCCTTCCCGGTTTTATATTCCGGTCCTAATTTCAAACAATCCTTGTAGAAACCGAATATCCTTTCCATAACATAGTCTACTCCTTTACTTCTATCCTTATCATTCCTATAGTAGACCGCTTGTTTAAGCTCCTTCTCAACATTTGACAAGTGTTGGAATTGTTCTATCTTATATGGCATTTGGTAGCTTACTTCATCGGTCTCATCCTTAAATCTAACTATCCCTAAGGAAGGTTCATAAGTCATTCTAGAGACCTCAACAAATGGTTTTCCAAAAACCACTTGAGTCAAGGATGCATCGACTATTGGACGGATATCTTCTACAATTACAAAGTCGGTGACATAGGTGAAGTTTCCTACATAAACCGGTAATCCCTTAACTCTTCCCGTGAAGTTACTCATCCAACCCTTGTCAGGGAACATCCTATACCCAAGTTGATTTTTCATTATCAAGTTGTAGTGGGCTCTAGTCATGATGTTTATGGGCGATCTAAGGTCGATGTAAGCTTTCCACACATGTAGATGTCCGATGTTGCATGGTATGTTGAGATTAGAAGGGTCGCCTATTTCAATGATTGGTTTACCTAGGAAGTATGGTGTTTCGGGGTCATCGAATAAGTTTGTATGATATGCGCGCTCTTCCTTAGTGGGTAGCCTATTGAAGTAGTCCTCATCATCATCTACTTCTTCAATCACACTTGTCCTAACTTCCTTATCAACCTCGACTTTCCTATCCTCATCCTTAGGTTCACTATTATCCTCATTCCTATCAATTTGTTTAATAGTGACAATGTTGACAAAGTGGACGTGTTTGGATGAAGAGGGGTCTTTTACTTGGGGTCCGCTATTTGTGTTCCTAGCGTCCTTATGTGGAGGTGATAACACTTGGTTATGGAGGGCTTTCAACAAGTTGTCAATTTTATTGGTCATCTCAGTTTGTTGTTGATTGAATTCGGTCTCGAATCTAGCTATCCGAGCTTCTTGAGATGCCATAAATTGAGACATCAATCCTTCAAAGTTATTGGTACTACCATTGCCGGAAGGATTGTTGTTGAAAGTACGGTTCGAGTTGGAACCGCTTGATTGGAAACGAGTAGGTGGGTTGGAAGAATTGGGTTGTTGTGTGTTTTGGTTTTGTTTCCACCTAAGGTTCGGGTGATTTTTCCATGAGGGGTTATATGAATCACCATAAGGGTTTGGCTCGGGCTTGAAAGTGTACCACTTATCTCCCGCTCCGTCGGTACGCGATGATGCGTAGTCCACAAAAGCTTGTTCGGGGAGTTCCATGCAATCACGAGTGTCGTGGGGACCACTACATAACTCACATGAAGAAGTGATTTTGTTCACTTGGCTTGAAGGTTTAGGAGCCTCGTAGGATTTCATGAGAAACTTGACTTGGTCTTCAAGTTCTATGATCCTACGGTCGGAAGTGCTTGAATTGTTCAAGGGCAAAGATATTGCCTTGACCGTTTTATTCAAATCACGGGGATCACTCCAACTTTCGTTGTCATAAAGAGCAAGATCCTCTAGGAGAGCCCATGATTGTTCCGCACTTAGATCACGTAGCTTGCCACCGGCCGATTGGTCAATGGTTTGCCTCGTGGAGAGATTGATATGGTCATAGAAGATTTGGACTTGGAGCCAAAGTTCTATGCCATGGTGAGGGACTTTTTGGATTAAGTCCTTGAATCGAGTCCATGCCTCATAGAGAGTTTCGCCTTGACGTTGTTGGAACATCAAGATATCATTCCTTAGCTTGGTAGTTCTTCCCGGTGGGAAAAACTGAGCAAGGAAACGAGTGGTGAGATCATCCCAAGAGGTGATGGATCCTGCGGGTTGACGTTCTAGCCACTGACTAGCTTGGTCCCGCAGAGAGAATTGGAAGAGACGCAATCTGGTCGTCTCTCGAGTGGCAACATCAAGGTCTATAGAATCAACGATTTTAAGAAAGTCCTTGAGATGTTGATTAGGATCTTCAGAACGAAGTCCATGGAATGCGCATCCACTTTGCACCAACCGGATGGTGTCGGATCGCAAGGGTGTGATATTGGCTCCTTGCGTGAGCTCAATGGTGTTTCGATAGCCGTGGTGGCTAGGACGGGAATACTCTCCTAAAGTACGGGCTCTAGGAGGTGGTGGTGGTTGTTGTGGTGGTGGGTTATGTGGGTTAAGGATATTACCATCTTCCATGATGTCGGACGGTAATGGTTACGAACAAAGACACAAAGAAAGTAGATAGACTAAAGAAAACCTAGAAAAATAAAATAAAAATCTCACTAGAAAGGAATCTAGTGAGTAGACCTAATAGAAATAAAAATTCAACCTAAACAATAACTATTCCCCGGCAGCGGCGCCAAAAACTTGATGCGTGGGTTTTGCAACCTTACAACAGGTTTTACCTCTCGAGGGATCTCAAGAGGCTTACAACCCCACCAGGCAGTGTACCTGACCGATGTAGTATAGTGTAGTGGTAAGTACGGGGGATTGATCGTTCTCCACAGGGAATAGTGTTCGTTAGGTGTGAAAGGCTACTCTAATTAGGTCTAAGGGTTGAGGAAGATTCTTTTTATGTTTTTATAATTTTATGAAAGCAAGTAAAATCTCGGGTTTTGAAGGAGTGGGCGGAATTAGTTGCTAGTCAACTAACCCAAATTACTACAAATGCAAATAAAATAAAATAACAAAAATGAAAAGTGGTGAGAAACTTATGTGTAGAGAAATGTGTTTACTTAGATTTCCTTACTCCCTAACTATCTTTTACCGGTTAATTAGTGTGTATTAGTCGCGTGGATGACGGGTGTATTCCTTAATACCATTCGTGGGGTGGCGTACTTACTTCCCCAAACTCTACAAGCTCCTACTTCACTCCTATGTCGAGCCGGCTAGGAAGCTCCTAACATGGGATCACTAGAATTCGCTTGTGCATTAAATACAACCATAAAAACCTTTAGTACGCGTTTGGTTCATGTTTCTTAAGACGTTCAAGCAAGTTACCGAATAGGAAGTTAGCCAGTTTTCTTAAGCCTAACATAGATAAACAATCATCCAATACAACTAATAACACACTAACAACCAATAATCAATAGCTAGGTTTCATTAGATCTAAGCAAACACAAGATAAAATTAGCCTAACATGTTAAACAAAAGACAAGCATAAGATAGAATCAAACAACACATAGACATATTGAATGATTAATTGATAACTTATCTTTCAATGAAACATGGAAGATCTCAAGGCAAAAAGCCCTGAAAAAGTAGCTAAAATCGTCTTAGGGTTTTATCCCAAAATTCCACACACTAAGCTCCCCCTCTAATGACAAAAAATTAGAAAACTATATATAGACTTTGACATCTGACGGCGTCACCTTATGCATTGTGACGCCGTCACTCCGCCGCTTTTAGGGTTCCCGGATGACCATCTTGATGCCGTCCCTCTTTAGCTCTTCAAAAATCCATTCTGGCTTATCAAGGCTTGACGCCGTCGGATCCTGAACGTGACGCCGTCCCCTTATGATTTAAGCCGTGACGCCCTTGATTTAGTTAAAGCGTGACGCCGTCAGAATTCTCATGCAAACTCACTGGCCCGTCATGAGTAAATTTCACATCCAACTTTTCTTGCCAAGGCATGACGCCGTCCCATGTTAATTGTGACGCCGTCAAGAGTAACTTTTAGCCGATTCTTGAGACTTTGCCGTTTTCTTCACTTTAATGCTCCAAAAACGTCCAAAATGCCTCCTTTTCCAGATTTCTCCTCAAAAGTACCTAAAATGACAAAAGGAACGATTTAGGGTAATATTTGATCAAATAAATACGATTTAAGGCTTAAATGACCCCTTAAAAGCGGTACACTTTTCGCCTCATCAATGGCCTTCTTGATGCCGTCCCTCTTTAGCTCTCCAAAATCCGTTCTGGCTTATCAAGGCTTGACGCCGTCAGACCTTGAACGTGACGCCGTCCCTCTTTGAATTAAGCCGTGACGCCCTTGATCAGGTTAAAGCGTGACGCCGTCAGAATTTACATGCAATTTTCACTGGCTTATCATGAGTAAATTTCACATCCACCTTTTCTTGCCAAGCCATGACGCCGTCCAGAGTAAAATCTGACGCCGTCAAAGGTAACTTTTAGCCGATTTTTGAGACTTTGTCGTTTTCTTCACTTTTATGCTCCAAAAACGTCCAAAATGCCTCCTTTTCCAGATTTCTCCTCAAAAGTACCTAAAATGACAAAAGGAACGATTTAGGGCAATATTTGATCAAATAAATACGATTTAGGGCTTAAATGACCCCTTAAAAGCGGTACACTTTTCGCTTCATCAGCACGCTTTCAAGAAGATCCTAAAACATCACATCTTGAAGCCGTCAAATGAATATTTAGATATATTAAAAGTACTACACATTTAGGATTATGGTATCCCAAAGGAACGGGTCTCGAAACCATAGTGTATGCCGACTCAGACCATGCTGGTGACTATGTCAATAGAAAAAGTACAAGTGGTATTTGTACTTTTGTTGGGCATTGTCTCACCTCATGGTTTGCTAAGAAACAAGCGGCCCTAGAAATATCAAAAACTGAAGCCGAGTACGTGTCAGCAGGAAAAGCTTGCCAACAAGCTCTCTGGATGAAACAAACTCTCGTCGACTACGGAATCCAACTTAACGACGTTCCTATTCTTTGCGAGGTCCTTCTTGACCCATATATAACCGCGTATTGTCAGTGTACGATGAAATCCATTGGTTGTTGTTATGTGGTTTGATGTTTAATGCCCTGGAGAATGAAGCAATACCATTTGCCAAAGCAGTTGTGATTCTGTCTTGCTGAGTAGCCATTGATGAAGTTGTGTATGATAAAGATGATGTTGGATCGGTTCAAAGAAATAGGAGTTGTGTTTGATGTTGGCTAAGGTTCAAGAGTTATGTTCGTTTGAAGTTAAGTCCTTTCTCGGAGTTTTCTAAGTTGAAGGATTTCTTAATGGTGATTTCTTATTTCCCTCCAAAAATTGAATTTGAAAAATTTCTCTCCCAGAATTTGAAATACACCATAAAATGCAATTCTAAGGTTACTAGAAAATTTTGAGTTTTAAAGATTTTGACGCCAAATTTCACCGTAAAAATTTGAATTTTGGGCCAAAATTTTCACCGTTATACAAAAATTTGAATTTTGCGTAAAAATTGAACGTTTAGTCACTCCTAAAAATTAAATTTTAATCAAATTTTCCCGCCATTTTTTTTTCTTTTTGAATCTAACTCGAAGGATTTTAAATATTCCTTGTTTGGTTCCTAACTCGAAGAATATAAGAATTTCCTCACTCGGTTCCTAACTTGGAGGAAATAAGAAATTCCTTGCTCAGAAAGTTACTCGGAGGATCCTAAGTCGGAGACTAACTAGGACAATCCTAACTTGGATGCTTACTCGGAGAATCCTAACTCGGAGAGTTACTCGGAGAAACCTAACTCGGAGAGTTACTTGGAGAAACTTAACTCGGGGAGTTACTCGGAGAACTTAAAGCAAACCTTACTTGAAAAATATTGAACTCCTAACTCCGAGGATTTAAACTTTCCTAACTCGAAAACTTTAAATAGGAACCTTACTCGGAGACCTTCTAACTCGAAGGTTAATTCGGAGGACAACCTTACTCGGAAACTAAACTTCTAACTCGAAGTTTATGACTTACTCGAAGCCTTGCTTGAAGGTTTCCTTCTAACTCGAAGGTTTGCTGCCTTACTCGAAGATTTACGGATGAACAGTAACTGAGAAATAAAAAAAGGCCAAAAATCACAATTTTCACCACAAAACACCACGATTCGCCCCTGGTTAGCTCTGATGCCAGTTGTAAAGAACAAGAATCACGTTCAGGAGGTCGGGGAAGCTCAAAATAAAGAGTAAACATGGTATATTAGATTAAAGAATGGGGAAGGTGTGTGTGCTTTCTAGAGAGAGAAAGAAGGGAAAACACACGCACATAAATGATACAATGAGACATCTAACCCTCCTAGTTGTGACTAGGAGGGGTATTTATACTACTTAACACTCTAAACTATGTCCTATAGACAGGACTAGTCCCTGTGTTTAAGTAAATGATTAAACTAGTGCAATTCCCGATTATGACATTACTTTTAAGGCTAACAGTTCATATGAAAAGCATAAACTATTTTGCTTAAGTTTAGCCAATATGCTAAATCATAATTACATACCCGGAAAATGGTTGAATAAACCGAAGAAGCAAAACATTAAAACACATTATACAAAATAAATAACAAACAAAAGGTTGAATGCTTAAGTCTTTTCCCAAAAAAAAAGTTTGGAGCATGTATCGGATAAGCCCGAAAAAAGGAAGCCTTTACCCGAAAAAAGAAAAAGAACGCTCAAGTCTTTTCCCCAAAAAAAGAAGTTCGAAGCATGTATCGGAAAAAAAAGAAGTTCGAAGCATGTATTCGATAAATCTTCTAAAACTCCTTATTTAATGATTCCCAGTGTTAGTTATTGTTAGACGATTAGATTATTGGCCAAACCCGATTGTGGGTTTGAAGTCCATTAGGTTTAGGGTTTATGTTAGCTTATTGTCAAAGTTATGTTCTATTATAAATAGACATGCTACCCTATGTAATTGACAAGTCATTCAATCAATATTAATAATCTCTCCTTGGTATTTTACATGGTATTTGAGCTTCAGGTTCAACCCACCACAAAATAGTTATCCTCCGGTCATCGGCTACTCGTCGATGATTCGGAGGGATCCCAACTTATTTACATTTTTTTTCGCTTTATATTTTCGTTTTATTAGTCTTTTCATCTCATCCAAATTACAAACCTTAAAACACGAAAACTCTAGCAGTCATAACACATCTCATATTATGTTGATTTAGCAATTGATCAACAAAAGTTGTCTCATCATTACTCTTTGTTTTAATGTTGGAGATAATTGTCGTTTTTCAAAAATAGTTGGTCACAAAATTGTCGCTCCTACTTAAAGGCAAAGCAAGCCATAACAAAAAAAAAAAAAAAAAAAAAACGTAACGTAAAGGAGGAAGCCGCAAGTAATAAACAACTATGATGCCAAATACAGTTTTAAGGTTTTTTATTGAACCTTAAAATGAGGGTAATAAATGCAGTTTTAAGGTTTTCTATTGAACCGAGTCTTATTTAGGGGTGCAATCGAGTCAAGCTAAGCTCGAGTTTGATAGAGCTTGAACTTGGCTTGCTATTTATAAGGCAAACTTAGCTTGGCTCGATAGCTTGACGAGCTTTAATCATCCATGCTTGAGCTTGGCTCGAAAAGCTTGAATTCATATATAAACATTAAATTTGATAGTTAAACTCATCAATAAACTCAAGAAAATACGCGGTGAACTCGATAAGAAAGAACTTATACAAAACAATCGGGAGGATTAATGTTTAAATTGTCCTCCTATAGATATTTAATTATTGTACTAATATTCATGTTAGTTTTAAGTGTTTATATAAGTATGTATACTAAAAACATATATATTCTTGTAACAACCCCTAAATTATGAGTTAACATCGAAAGACTAATCGGGGTATTACGGGGAGGATCGTAGTCATAATTATAGAAAACGGCTTAAAAGAGGCGTTTTGAAAGTTATTGTCATTCAAATAATAATTGAGATACAGCAACAACAACAACAACAACAACAACAACAACAACAACAACAACAACAAACCCAATCCCGTCGGGGCAGGGTATGGGGGAAGTAGAATGTAGACAGATCCTACCCCTACCCTAAGGTAAACCCGGGAGTAGAGAGACTGCTTTCCAAGAGACCTTCGGCAAGTGCATGTGTGCGCGTGAGAGAGCAAAGGCAGGGGGCAACCGAGTCAGAGCACAACAGACAACAAGCAGATAAAACAAGCAAACACATAAACAGAGCAGAAACAATAATTGAGATACAAAAGTGAAATTTCAGTGTTGATATATTCCACAAAAAGGTGTAGTAGTTTGAAATGAGTGACATAATTTATTTTACACCACCAAAAACCATCAGTTTAGTGCCCACTCCGTGCCTTGACTGCTCCATTAATTACCTGAGATAAACATGCTAAAAGTCAACAAAATTGTTGAGTGAAATCATAGAGTTTGTAATAATAATCAGTTTGGAACACAAGTTTGTGATTACCTGTGAATTACAATCATATTTGAAATGGTGATATTGCAGTTGGATATATTGCCCTAAGTCTCATGACACGCAAACGTTAACAGTGTATGTAACCGGTGATAATGTGGCCCTCGTGTAGGAGATTGCCATCTTCCTATTTTCTTCAAATATAGTGCATTGCGACTAATCCGGCTAGCAACTAAGACTATCCATCCGACATTAGTGGAATAGGCAGTCAGCTTCCAATAGATCTATTCACTATATTCGCGTTCACTTGCAAGTGATTAATGGTTCATGATGTGAGGGGCTTTTGGCAATAGAGTAACTTAGGCAATATCAATCAGGTGAAGCATACAGAAAATACTTGTGTTCTATTTTGTAGCATGTATCTCCCCCATAGAGTGTTAAGTTGTTAAATGAGTAAAAGTGGGGCTATGACTCACCTTGAGTGTGACTGGCAAAGGTGAAATGTGAAATCAAGTGAATTATGGGAACGGCTCCAACACACGACCTGAATAATAGTGAAGTCTGAGAATTTGATAGTTTTGACTTAATACGAACAATGAGTGTGAAAATGAGTAACGGATAACGATTTGGTTTGTGATGAGAGTGAGTGATATGCTTAAAATGCTTAAAGTTCAAAAATAATATTATATATAATATTATCTTGTTTTTATGTTATTGAATTCATAAATATCGTTTCCTCGAAAGTGGTTGAACGAAACGTTAAGTTTATTCGTTGAAATTCGTTATATAAATATATAAACGTACGTGATTTAATATATTGAACAAATGGTAAAAATGCACGTGATTGAATGAGAAAGTGTAAAATATGAGATGGAATTGAATATGAAATAAAGTTACTGTTTGGTCCTCGAACTTATACAAAATTTACACTTTCTACCCTAACGGAGTAACTTTTGCACCGTTAGTCCTTGGTTAGTTATATTTTCACTTTTAGTCCAAAAGGGTCAAATATTACATTTTAATCCTTCTGTTTACTGTTTGAACAATTTCTACCCTCAGGTTACTGAAATAACAGTTTGGAACATAATTATGTGAAACTTACACTTTTAACCCGATATGAAATATATTTTGCAAATTAAGTCCAAAATTCACAAAAGTGGTATGTTATGTTTTCCGAAAGTTGTAATATCTTCCAAAAGCTTTTTTGAGTCTTATTGAACTGCTTATTTGCAAAAAGAGCTTATTTTCTGCTTATTGGGCATTAACGAGATAAAAACAAAGGCCCAATAAGAATTATCAAATCGTTGAGTTTTAGAATAAAGTGGGCTTGTCATTGGGCTTATTTAAGGGTATTAAAAACAATACAAATGAGCTTATTCGAACTGCTTGTCGCAAATGCTTATTTTAGGCTTGTTGGGCTAAAAAGCCCACTCGAATAAATATGTATATTAGAAGACAGTTTCGAGTAGCGATTAGTTTGAAGTTTTAAAAGGACTTTTTAAAACTTATAACGAGAGCTTATTACAACAGCTTATTTGATGAGCTTATTGAGAATTAGTTTAAGCATTTTAATCCATGTGTTGTATGTATAAAAATGGATTTTATGGGGTTGTTCTTAGTCGACAAAATGAGTTGGTCCAATATGAATAAATGACACATGAAGGTGTGATATGTGATATACGATCAAAATGAGTCTCGATATGTATTATAATGAACATATATGTGTCGAATAAATGTAATACATGATTTACTAGCCATCCATGAAGGAGGTCAAATTGTATATACGAATAAATAACAAGAAAACGTAAGAAAAATGCATAGAAAGTAAATATGATTCGAATGAAATATGAACTATGCATGATATATTGAAAAACCAAAATAATGAATGGAAATGAGTTTTAAGAGTTTACTACACCAAAAGGTGGTGAGATAACACGTTAGGATGAACTAGAACTCGGATAAGTTGCACGTCACTTGTAAAAATGATCACCAAAGGATCGAATTGAAGGTTTTCGACTTGGAAAGAGGCTCGAATGACTATAGAATTTGCTCCTGTTCTTGAGGGCTTGGTTTAGAGAGAATACTTGGAGGAAATGTATGTGAAAATGTCAAAGTGTGAAAAGGGAGAGTGTGTGTATATCGTATATATGTATACATGTATCTAGTCGATTATAATGTATAAAATTGGTACAAGTTGGGGTCGATGGGACTGTAGCAGAGTTTAGGGAATATACATAGCCTAGTACTCGAGTGTTATTGATATTTAGGAGAGGGTTTGTGTGTTGGTTTGGTCATAATACAAGTTGCATGTTATATATGTTTCATTCGACACATAAAGTGTCCAAACAATATTTTTGGCGTGACCAAATGTGTAAGAAGGGGTGAAATGATGTTGTGAACTCATATTCGACTAGAGAAAATTAAAAGACATAGGTGAAAATTAGTTTAGGCCGATTTGGATAAAATGTGTGAACTTGTAAATGTTGTCGAGAGAGGTTTACTTTGAGTCTTGTTCACGTATCAAATGATCGAATGAGAAGGTGAGAGTTGTCAAACCTTATTATTTGGTGTATGGAGATTCGATCCATGTAAAAAGTTAATTAGTTTGTATGTCGAAATCAAAAGATATCGAGGCCAAGTGTTGAGGTGTTAACTGAGTGAAATATAAGAAATATTAAAAGCTGGGTTGGGCTTGAATAGTATCAGGCTCAAAAATTGGGCCAGGAATAGTATAAGGATCCTTTTGGTTTATTATTAGTGTGTTGGATTCGTTGTGATCCGTGTGTGAGCTCGTTCCAATGTGTTTGTGAATCACGTATCAACGTGTTTGAATTAATGTAATGTAATAAACAAAATTTTCAAATTTTGCTCGTAAAAATGGTTAACTGATCAGTAAAAGTAATTTAATACTTGATTAGCATTTACAAATCACTAGAAAATTTTACAGGTTACTACACATATATATTCTTGAAAGCTCGAAAAGCTCGATAAAAGCTTGAGCTCGGCTCGTTATGTGTTTCGAACTTGTTTATTGGGCTCGGGCTTGAGCTCGATAAAAGCTCGACTCAATCGAGTCAAGTTCAAACTCGAGCTCAAATTGCTTGATAAAAAATTGGCTTGATTGCAACCCTACCCTTATTATTAGTAGTCTCAAGTTTAAAAAGCTCTTGGTCAACCTTACAGTTTACCCGATCTTTATTCCACCAAATCAAAAAAGTTACTAGTATCACCCATTGTCAGACACGAGAAGTAGTCTCAAAATCTACAAAGACTCCATCAACCACCGTCAAAAGATCGAGCTCATCATCTTTGACTCTTCTTCTTCCGGTGAACTAGAACACGCCATAATACGTAAGTTTAATTCGTTGACTTGTTAGTGTTAGTTGGTATGTTCAGATCTATGTAAATTTTATTGTGTTAATTTGTGAATTTGAAATTGACGAGTTTATATGAAAATCCGGTTGTTTTAGATCAGTTAATGGCTTTTGGATCCTATTAAAAAACCACTGCACCATTTTGATTCCAAGATCTATTGTTTGTTTGTTTGGTTGTGGTCCTTGAGTTCATTGTACTTGAACTTAAGTGGTCATAGGTTTGTTTTTTGTGTTTGTGTGTTTCCCAGCCACACGTGGGTCCCCTCCCCTCCAACCATTTGCTTTTGTAATGTTTTGTTTTATTGTGTAATAATAAAGTATTTCCAATCTTGAAGGGCCAAAATTATATATATTCTAAGCCTTCCCGCCAATTGTCATCTCCTATTCTCCCGCCAAATGCTAGGTAAATACATTGAAGTCAAGTCTGCCAACCAGAACCATTCACACATTAATGTTGAGATGCAACAAAACATTAATGTTTTGTCATTCAATATCAACAACCACAGCAGACAGCCACTAGTGTCTCACTCTTTAATGAGTTAAGCTTACTTTCATTAATTTTGGTTGGTGAAGGTCTAAACATTTTGTCTATAAAAGATAGCATAACCGTTTCACATACAACACCCCAAAACCCTACAAAAACAACCTCTTAAACTCAACATGTTGTCCATAACTCTTTTTGTTACACCTTCCAAGGTTCTTGTAGATTTAAAGGTTAAGTGGTGTTTTTGGTAAAATATTCAAGGGCTGGCAGGTTGAAGAAAGTTGTATATTATTATGATATTTAGCGCGGAAAGCGACAAATGTCAAACCGTGGATTAGACTACCTTCATAAACATGGTTGGTCTTTAATTCTTAATCATTTTATATCATGCACTTCTATTAGTTTAAACAGTTAGTTCATTTTATATCATGCACTTCTATGAGTCAAATAAGCTCGAATTAAGTGTTTGGTTTAGCTGATATAATTAGGCTTACATGTTTGACCCATAACCTGACCCCACCCATTTTACAGCAGAAACAGTAGCTTATTTAGAGTTCAAATCTTTAGAATTCAGCTGATGATAGTTTTATAGGGTTTGAATTATTATGCGTAGCTTATTTACAGCAGAAATTGTGTTTTTCGTTCTGAAATTTACAGCCGAAACCGTGTTTGGTTTTGTGATTATGTGTGAATCAGTTTTCTTGCGTTTCTTGTATTAACGTGAATAGGACATTGCAACTTGCTGTTTTGGTTTTGGTTTTGGTTGTACCTGTTACTTAAGTTGCCCGGCCTCTAAATATTCCAACCTTTATATATAAATATATAACCATCAATTCCATCAGATTCATTACTAGTTGTCATAACGTGATAACTATGATACGATTAGTAGTTACTTATATACTTATATAGAAGTTTAAGCCATTTGGCTTTTTATAAGCATGCATCGGCCTTTCCAAAATTTCTGTCATGGAGCATTAATTTCATAAACATTGGTGTGTCATACTATTAATTAAAATTTTCCACCTTACATCGATACATTCAGTCAACTACAAAAGCACACACAAAGATGCCTTGTTCATATTCGTATAATACATTTGGATTTCGGAGTTTCAGTTGCTTCATTTTGAACCGTTTTTTCCCGTATTCGTTGTTTTAGATGTTGATTGTTCCATTTTCTGTGTGTTTTATGTGATTTGCATGGTTAAATCGTGGTTGATTTTTTATTTTTGTGGTTATATGTTATATAAAAATATGAGGTGTTTTGTTAAGAAGTAGAGAAGTTTCGAAATAAGCCCAAAAAAAATAAACTTGTCAAACATGTGTTGAAATTTCATACGCTCATAAATATAAGCTTAAACAAACATCCCATGATATAATATTCAGTAATAAAATAAGATGTTTGTAGAAGAAGTAGAAGAAAACCCCCAATTCAGGGTAATAAACTAATTGACTACTATTATATATGTTACTTTTAATTTACCTCATGCTTGTTACTTACTAGATGGACCGGCCTCAATTCATGATACCTCTGACATGGTCGAAGAATAATATTTCTGGAAAAGATAAGAATAAATCAACTGTGGATGTAAGTCTATTAATTATTATTCATGTTTCTTTATATATAAATCGAGTTTTTCCTATTATTATTAATGTCCACATTATCATGATTCTGTAGAAGAAAGTTACACCGGGTATTCTATGGCGTTCACTTCTCTCGACTCAAGTAAGTTTTCCGTTGTGCTTATTGTTTATGTGCTTAATGTTTTAACCTTGAAAATTCGGGGGTGTTTGTTTCGGCTTATGACTTATTTGGTTTTTGGCTTATGTTTCATAACCTCATTTTTTGTGGCTTATTTTGAAACTTTTCGGCTTATATAAGTTTATTATGTCATTATGAATTATAAGCCGAAAAGTTTCAATATAAGTCACAAAAAGTGAGCTTACGAAACATAAGCGCAAGACCAAATAAGCCATAAGCCGGCTATATACCGAAACAAACACCCCGACCCTCAATGTTTTTATACTAAAGATACATTAAATAATTTTAAGCGAATTGTAACATGTTGATGACACGCCAATTGATATACTTAACTGTATAGACATAAGCCAAAAGAGTTATTATCGACAATGTCACAAGATAGGTTAAATGGATCGGATTAGTTACTTTGTTAATTGGAAAAAGAATTATTATACGGAATTGATTCTAAAATCACAAGTAAAGATTTTGCATCAAAGAAAATTCAAATAGTAAATGTTATATAAAACTGAAGTATTAAAAATTGCCAACTTTTTTGGCGAAAAAGCCTCATATAGGCCTCCGTGAGACTTGAGACACACCCAGTAGTAAATAACAACACTTGTTTTGCAAAACAGGAAGATAAACAAGAAATAGAGGGATGCAGCCTTCAAGAAAAACATGAAAATCTTACATCAGAAGTGGCTGCTTCTATGTCAACAATTGATGTAAGTCTATTACTCTTAATGCACACATTATCATGCCTTTTTTGTTATATAAATTTACACTGATGGCACTGGTTTTGTTATACAGGGACAGAGACTTGAAGTCATTAATGGGTTAGGTATGCACTCATTCTTTTCTACATCAGCAATGGAAGCATCTACGTCAACAGTGGAGGATGTAAGTCTATTATTTATGTACACATTATCATGTCTTTTTCATTATATATAAATTAACACATTAAGATGATGTCAATACAGGAAGGTTACACAAGTAGACTTATAGAAATTGCAAGTTTGGTAATACACGAAGGGAGAAGACTAAGACTTGAGGAAATTGTAAATGGATTGAGTATGCATTCATTATTTTCTACATCAGCAATGGCAGCTTCTACGTCAACAGTGGCAGATGTGAGTCTTTTATTGACATACACATGATTATTCTTTTTCCTTATAAATTTACACGGGTTAGTTGATGGCACTGATTTTGTAATACAGGTTCAAAAAGAAATAAAAAGATGGAGCTTTCTAGAAGAAATTTCAAAGCCATTTGATGACTCTATGAAAAGTAGTTTATCTGAATTAGAAGAATATGCTTTGATTTTTGCCAGCAAGGAAAAGGAGCATGGTGATTACACTTGGTATATGTTGTTTCTGTGTTTTTACTTTATTTGCTACATTTAGTTATTTCCTCTCAATGATGAGAAATTTACAGCGAAAATGTCTTGAGCATATGGCCTACATTAAGAGAAGAGCGTAAAAAGCGTCGAGGACCAAGAGACGTTGGTAATAGAGGAAAGCTTAAAGGACCAAGAGATGTTGGAGAGGTAATATGTTTTTGTCAATCATGGTTTTGGAATATACCAGAGTTTTTTTTAAGTGTAATTATATGTTTCGGTGTGGTATTTTACTATTACAGGAAATCAAGAAAAATCTTCCCAAATCTGACCTGATAATGATAGAGGAAGGAATCTCTATACATGATGTTGGTTTTATTACTTTTTCATTATCACGCGAATGGATGGTGAAGGTATTTTTTTACCTTTTCTTTTCCGGCTCTTTTAAAGCATTCAATACCATTTTCACTTAGATTCTTCTTGTTTCCTTCCAGAGCATTCATAAAATGCTAAAAGATGGTATAGACACATGGGCACCACAACTTCCCATGGAAAAAGTAATTGTAGACTATCCCTCGTTGGACGAGGAAATACATGTGGATTTGTTTCGACGCCGCGCTATTGGAAACACGCTAATTCGCATGCTTGAGTATTCTAAAGTTGATGCCACCATCGGCCCAACTCAGGATATTGTTGATACGTTCTTCCACAGATATTCTGAAGTATAAATCCAGTTGACCTAGCTGTTTCAATGTTTTTTTATATTAAATCATCTTCTATTTACATCTATATATATTATATATGAAATTAAGTTTTCTACCTGTTTGATTTAAAATAGGTATCTTTTTGCAGTTTTTGAGTTTAATAATTATTTCATTTATTTCAGCGGGATGAGATATATCAGTGGGCTCGAGAAGTATTGAATAAATGGTTTTCGAAGAAAAAACGAAACGGAAAGGTGGTGATAAAAGGAAAACTACCTTTTATTCTTGCGAAGAGAGATTTCGACAATGCTTATAAAGACCTCTTAGCTTTGTGGTACTTTACTTGCTGAGTTTATCAAAACATATATATCAATTGTCTAAAGATTTGTTTTTCCCGTAAAGTTATTGTAAATAGTGTTACATTTCACCAATGGTATAATGATAGTGGCTTTCAAATCTTCTAACATATGTAGGTATGGACTTTGCGTGCATAAAGCAGATTGGATAGTATATCTCACTCCTATACGGCAACAAGAATATATTGGAATGTGCTTCACGGTAAGTAACTTTTGCACAACTACCTAACTTAACTGATAACATGTTAACAAAAAAGATGAAAGATTGAATACTACTATTTTTCCAGGCTGCTGAACTAGAAAAGTGGATCCCAACTGATAGGTATAATCCCCCTAGAACAAGTTATGCAGGATATCGAACTTGCACTACCGAACTATCAGATAATTTGTTAGATGAAGCTAAAACTCGTTGTAAATCGGTGGAACAAGGTATACTGGATATTGTTCATTTATTCTTTTTTCATTTTCGTGAATGAATATTATGATTACATAATTATTTGATTACAAAAATCATTAAACTTCCTTTGATAAAGCAATCTAGTTGTTAGCCCGTTTGACATGTTTTGTTTTTAGGTATAACATTTGAGGTAAAACATGTCCAAAATCATCAATCTATTCTTTTTTTTGGCAAGGCAGAGATTTATTAAGATAACATTAAAATTCATTACCATACTATTGAATTAGTAAATTTTAACTAATTTGCTATGAAGAAGTAAAGTATAAAGGATTTTTTCAAAACCAAAAGTTTATTGAACTCATGTAAAAGAATTACATTAGTATTAAGAAAACAAAGTTCGAATGAGTCAAGTTTCAAAAAACAAAGTCTAAACACTTTTTAACTTCTTTTTTGTGTAGACATCTTCATTCTTCGAATTATCACTGACCCAACTGCCACCGGGAATGCTATTTTCGGCGAAATGACCAATGGATATAAGTGCTAGGTAACTTCCCATTTCGATGCTGAAACTAATCTATATTTCCTATGCTAAGTTTATTTCATTTCATTCAAATATAAGTAAAATACAGGGTTTGCAGCAAGTATTTTTACCTTTTCATTATGCCTTTGGAAAATGCCTGTGTAAAGGTTGGTCATTTTGTAGTTTGTATTTTATAATATCATATATAAATAAAATCAATTTTATGTATATATTTAACAATTCTATTTAGTTTTTTAATCAGTTTTGAAAGACTAATTTTACGCTTTTTTGGTTATGAAATGACCCAACTGGCTACAAAGCCATTTTTAAGTGACTCGGACTTTGTATAACTTAGTGCTATATAACTGTTGAAAACCAATCTATTTCTCGGTTCTCTCGATCTTTATTGCAGAATGTTTTTTACTGTTCAACGCAATTGTATAGTTGTAATTTTTTTGTTTTTAATCTGTGGTTGTTTTAATATTTATCAGAGATCCACCCAGGAACTCCCGGTTTGAGCTGTTTTCAGTTAGTCCCTCTGTTATAACAGATACGGTTAAAGAGGGTAAGCTGTTTGGGCTAATTGCACTATCAGATAACTATGGTTTACTATCAGCAGATGATGGGGGGTATTTCTTATCTGAGCCTGACATTGCATATGTTACTTTATTCAACCGTGAATGGTGTAATTCCATAGAAATGACCGACTGTGAGCTTATATACCTTGGCAATCCCAGCTGTCGTCATTGAGCTCCATTCTCGTCTTCCATTGTTATTCATATGCGACTCTTTGTTGCTGCTACTAATAAGAAGAAGGACAAGTGTTTTCAACTTTGCAATAAAGTGATTGAAATAGACACCTCAGATTTCTGGGCCGAGAAATCAGATGATGGGTGCGGTTATCTTGCTATAAAAGGTGTGGATGGGTTTGTAGATTTGCATTACATTTTGTTAAAGAATGATGTAGATTCTGTTATGGAGGTAACATTTAAATCAAAGACTGATGGTCCTAAAGTTTATGGATATATATTTGCTTCTTATGGAGATGACTTTCCTTATGGCTGTGATCGGTTATCGCAACGTTACTACAAGGTATTACTCTTTCAACCTGATCCTCTTAAACCATTAGAGAATGATGTTATAATTCCGCTGAGGAGATCAATGCTGTCTGTACCCTTAAATGGGCACCTAGTGATTAAAGCATATTTAGAGGAAGTTGAATCTCGGAAAGTGATTATTGACGGCAGTTACAAATTCAAATCGCAATGCAATGATAGCAGCGTTGGTGTTATTAAGGGGCCAGAAGGCGCAAATTGTTCGCTGGATTTGAAAATCATCTAGAAATACCAAGCTCAGTGTCCTGGATATGTATCTCGTTGATATGTTTATCTTATTATGTTATGATTTGATATGATGGCTAGACTATCTTTTGATGTACAAATTTATATTAACTAACATATCGTATCTACCATGTTGAAACAAAAGATTATATCAACGCTGCTATCATTCATTTGTGTAATCTTTGTTTGAGCAAAAGATAGTCTAGCCATCATATCATAACATAATAAGATAAACATATCAACTAGATACATATCCACGACACGGATCTTGGTATTTCTAGTAGATTTTCAGATTCAGCAAGCAATTTGTGCCTTCTGGCCCCTTAATAACACCAATGCTGCTATCATTGCATTGCGATTTGAATATTTAACTGCCGTCAATAATCACTTTCCCCGATTCAAATTCCTCTAAATATGCTTTAATCATTAGGTGCCCATTTAAGGGTACAGACAACATTGATCTCCTCAGCGGAATTATGACATCATTCTCTAAGGGTTTAAGAGGATCAGGTTGAAAGAGTAATGCCTTGTAGTAACGTTGCGATAACCGATCACAACCATAAGGAAAGTCATCTCCATAAGAAGCAAATATATATCCATAAACTTTAGGACCATCAGTCTTTGATTTAAATGTTACCTCCATAACAGAATCTACAGCATTCTTTAACAAAATGTAATGCAAATCTGTAACCCCATCCACACCTTTTACAGCAAGATAACCGCATCCAGCATCTGATTTCTCGGCCCAGAAATCTGAGGTGTATATTTCAATCACATTATTGCAAAGTTGAAAACACCTGTCCTTCTTCTTATTAGTAGCAGTAACAAAGAGTCGCATATGAATATCAATGGAAGACGAGAATGGAGCTGAATGACGACAGCTGGGATTGCCAAGGTATATAAGCTCACAGTCGGTCATTTCTATGGAATTACACCATTCACGCTTGAATAAAGTAACATATGCAAAGTCTGGCTCAGATAAGAAAACCCCCCCGTCATCTGATAGTAACCCATAGTTATCTGATACTGCAATCAGATAAGAAGAATACGCTTTGATTTCTTCCAGCACGAAATAGGAGCATGGTGATTACACTTGGTATATGTTGTTTTTGTCCTTTTGACTTTCCTCGCTACATTTAGTTTTTTCTTCTGAGTGATGATAAATTTACAACAAAAATGTCTTAAGCATATGGCCTAAATTAAGAAAAGAGCATAGAAGGCGCCGAGGACGAAGAGACGGTAATAAAGAAAAGCTTAAAGGACCAAGAGAGGTGATATGTTTTTGTCAATCATGGTTTTTGAATATACCAGAGTTTTTTTTTGTAACTGTAATTAAATGTTACGTGTGGTATTTTATAATTACATGAGATCAAGAGAAATATTCCCGTATGTGACCTGATAATAATGGAGGAAGGAATCTCCATACATGATTTTGGTTTTATAACTTTTTCGTTATCACGGGAATGGATAGCTAAGTTATTTTCTTTCTTTTCTTTTCCGACTCTTTAAAACATACAATACAATTTTCACTTAGATTCTTCTTGTTACCTTGCAGAGCATTCATAAGATGGTATAGACACTTGGGCGCCAAAACTTCCCGTGGAAAGAGTTATAGCAGACTATCCCTCATCGGAAGAGGAAATACATGTGGATTTTTTTCGACGACGCGCTATGGGTTACACACTAATTCGTATGCTTGAGTATTCTAATGTTGCTGCGACCGTTGGCCCAACTCAGGATATTGTTGCTACGTTCTACCACAGATATTCTGAAGTATAAATCTAGTTGATCAAGCTGTTTGACTGTTTGTTATATCAGTTTAATAATTCCATTTATTTCAGAGGGATGAGATACATCATTGGGCTCGAGAATTATTGAACAAATGGTTTCCGAAGAAAAAACGAAAAGGAAAGGTGATGATAAAAGGAAAACTACCTTTTATTCTTGCTAAAAGAGATTTCGACAATGCGTATAAAGATCTCTTAGCATTGTGGTACTTTACTTGCTAAGTTTGTGAAAACATATTTGTCTTGTAATAAATTTGTTTTTCCTGTAAATTTAATGTAAACAGTGTTACATTTCACCAATGACATAATGGCACTGACTTTCACTTTTCTGGAATATGTAGGTATGTACGCTGCGTGCATAAAGCAAATCGGATAGTATATCTTACTCCTGTTCGTCAACAAGAATATACTGAAATGTGTTTCACCGTAAGTAATTTTTACATAGCTACCTAACTTAACTGACAAAATGTTCTGAAAAAAGATGAGAGATTGAATACTATCTTTTTTCCAGGCTGCTCAACTTGAAAAGTGGATCCCAAGTAATAGGCACAAACCTCCTAGAACAAGTTATGCAGGATATCGAACTTACACTACCGAACTGTCAGATAATTTGTTAGACGAAGCTAAAACTCATTGTAAAGCGGTGGAACAAGGTATACCTGATATTGTTCATTTATACTTTATTCATCTTCGTGAATAAATAATGTGATTACCAAACTTATTTGATTACAAAAATCATTAAACTTCCTTTAATGAAGCAATCTAGCTTTTAGCCCGTTCGACATGTTTCATTTTTAGTTAAAACTACATTTTTTTTTTCTTAACCCATTAGAGCTTAAACAAGTCCCCAATCATCAGTCCGTTATAATGGGATTGATTTTAGAATGGCTAAATTTAACATTTTTCTTTTTTATCAGGCGAGGCTGCTAAGATGCTGGGGGTATACTGATGAAGGACTTACAGATTGTGTTTTTACGTAAGACTCGTGCCTCTATCATAATTTTTACCCTTAATGTACTTATGTTATCAGTATTAATCATACTAGTAGGAGTGGTAAAATTGAATTTCCTATGAACTTGCTGTCTATCAAATTATATTTCCAAACTTCTATATAATTCAATCTAACAATCTCTACACCGGCGTATTTCCTTTGTTTCATAAAACGAGATAGCCTACTTTTAGATCAAGTTTTGTATGTATTCATATATAATGCTTTGCGTTTTGTGTTCTTAACAAGTATACATACATGTAACATCATAGATTGGCTTTTTGGAAATTCGATATTGATGAGATGTTTCATGAGGTATTCTTTCATTTACTAGTAATGTTAGATTGTTAGGCTTCTGTGTATTGTATTCTTAGGGTGTGCTCAAATTCACTGATAAACAGGGAAATACCTTTATATATGTGCAAAATACGCAAGCTTGAATTCGTAGAATTATCAATGATTCTCGTAAAGACATCGATAAGTTAAAGAAGGTAAGAATTTCTTTTAGTTTCAGTTTTGTTGCAACTTTGTCCTTTTCCTGAATAATAAGTTAATGGATATTGTTGCAACAGGCTTCAAGGTTTATATTAGAGGAAAATGCAAAATGGGGAGAAGGTGAAGAACGAGTCTTGGAATTCCATTTACTCAACTTTACTGAGGTAAGACGAATATCTTTTAATGAACTTCTACTACTTCTTTGAACATACAAAACCCTAGTTGAAGTTAAAAAGCCTAGTTTAAAAATAATGAGACTATATACCAATTAAGAAACCCAGTTCGGTTTCTAACGGGCACAAACATAGGGGATACTATTTAATACTAATTTACTTCCCTAAATGAAGACACTTCATAGATGTAGAAGAAAAATGAACTGAAACGTTTGATTTTATAAATTTTCTTAATTATATAAATATGATTGTGTAAATGATATTATTTTATTAATTAATAATCTAACTTTCTTTTTCAGGTTCTCAAAGAGTCTTGTTTATTTATGTTGCCACATATGATGTGTCAATACGTTTACGGTCTATCTAAGAAATTTAACAGCTACTATTCCTCTGTGTGCAAGGTATCTTACATGTGCTATTTTGCATACCATTCTGAATTTAATTTCTGTTTCTACAAAACCAAAGTTAAGTTAATTTTTCATAAAAGTTTATTTGACATATAAAAAAATGCAAATATGAAAGATTTTTGTCCCGATTTAGTGTAATATTGATAGTTTTGCTAGTGTGGCCGGTTTGCTGTGAAAGCAGATCATTGCTATTAACTCACCATCCTTTTTCTCATACAATATTTATTTTTATCCTGGTTCTCTTGACTTTTCAAAAAAGTGTTCTGAAGTTACAAAGACATGTGATTATTTATGTTTGGGATTTAGCGTAACTTTGAAATTATTGGCAGGGTGGGTCTTTTGTGGAGACAAACACAAGCACATTATTGTTGTGTGAGGCAACACTGGTGGTAATGGAAAAATGCTTCCATCTTTTGGGGTTCACTCCGGTGTGCATTATCGTTCGGACCCATACTCCAAATGTCCCTACTCAAAATAGTTTAACAAATTTCAGAACTTCAATTTTAAGACTTAATGTGATTCATCACATTCTATAATAAATGGTGTCTTATTAATCTTCTAGGTTGGAGTCTAATTGAGTATATAATACAATGCATACTCAATTTTCTAACTTTGATAACAATTTGGAAGAAAAGAAGATATAGTTATCTTTAATCAAACAATATAATAAGAGTTTGATTTTCCTAACTGAACGTACCATAACCATTTTGTATTTCATTTTGGATTAATATTGTAAGACAATGTTACAATATGTAAGATAAATATCTTTTGTTTGGTTTATCTATTTACCAACTAAATCAGCTTAATGGTATAATAGAATTTTCAAGCCAATGCATGCTATATAACATAAGTACTTTTTAACCAAGTCACTTCATGTCCATGTCTTAACAAGAAGACATAAACTGTTATAATCCCAATATACGTTATAAATCATTGATCAACTCAATGACTTCTTGTATATGTCTTAATTAAAACATAACAAGTTAACATCTTACTTTATTATAAGTCATGTAACAATTAAAAGACTTAATATTTATATCTTTACAATAAAATATAAATATGCATAACTAAAGTAATCATGAACACCACAATATGGTTTCAATAGTATTTCAAGTTAATTTATTACTTCATATATTTATGACATTTCAAGAATACATAAACATTCAAATTTGAGGTAGTATTAGATTACTTCATATATTTATGTCATTTCAGTAATACATAAATATTTAGTTTGAAGTAGTCTCATTATCATATTGACACTTGTTCTAATAAGAATCTAATTTAGAACTTGCAAATTAACATAGTTTCATAACATCAGTTGATCTGCTAGTAATGAAAGTATGTAATTTACCTTGTCATTAATATCTATGTCATGGTCTCACTTACGCTAGATATTAATTCCAAGTGTTCTATTTATTAGATGTGAACAAATCACATTAAAACATTAATCTCTTACATTGTAGTCAAGAGAATCCTTTAAATCATATTCCTTTGTGTTGTTGTTTGCACACAATTAAGATTTCTCTCACTTGTGCATGGAACAACATCATGTATCAGATAAACAACTCGTCAATCGTTTGTTTATGTGATTAATATGATTGTGTCATAGATATTAGTAGATATAGAACCACCTTGTCTAGTAAGGAAACGCACATGACTATCCTTAAACCCACAAGTGTCTACAATTGAAAAGTAATTATCTCAAGACATTCTAGAGATAATGTGGGTTTCTACCAAGATAACAAGCTTGTAGCTCTCACTGAATTACAGATCATTAGATGAACTGATAATTCAGTAATTACAACACAATACTCCCACTGGATTTGACAACATTATAAGTGTTTCATAACCAGTAAAAGCAAATAGTGTGCTATTTACTTTCCTACACCTTTGAGTAATCCCATACGTAACAATTACTTAGGTACTAAAGAATGTATTCTACTTTGTAAATGATGGACTATCCATCAATTCAATTAACTTGGAAATAATTGGGCATGCAATTTCTTCCTTAATTTGACTACCATCCCCACAGTGGTATGTAACATCTAAAAGTGGTCAAAGCACAACAACTAGACAAAGTGTGCTAGTTTGCCTTTTACCAATTTTGCGGTAACTAGTCTAGCTTCTAATTTAATAACTCAAGAAATGTGCAATTTTCTTAACTATTAAAATTTTGCTATGAGTTATTTCTTAGAATTTAGATAATTCTAATTTTCCATTATACCCTTCTCATTCATGAAAATGTATATGGTTTAAGTCTCACTCTTCTCAAAGAAAGTAGACTAGGATTATTCTTTTAGTAAGGTTGACTCTAACAAAAAACCCTACGGGTGTAGATCAATTTACCACCAAAAGAATGCCCCACATTTACGGTTTTAACGTTGAATTAATACATTAAATGAATTTTCAAAATTCAATTTTAGTATTTTCGATAATTAATTTTTCAAGAAGAGAAAACTACCCAGGAAATACAATATATCCATTTAATTTTCTTGAAAACTAGGATCCAACTTTCCATAGTTCTACCACATCAGTTGATCTGCTAGTGGTGAAAGTACAACAGATGGTAATTGTCGAACAATAATCGCGAAACAATTTCCGACTCCTAAATTTATGGGAATTACATTTGCCAAACAATTTGCAATGTAAGCATGTTTCTTCCCATCTCATGCTTTAAGTCTCAAGGTCTCACTTATCACTTAATTAAGTCGTCTAATTTAGAAACATGTAAATTCACATAATTTTATTACACTCAGTTGATCTGCTGGCAATAAAAGTACGTAATTTACCTTGTCATTAATATCTGTGTCAAGGTCTCACTTACGCCAGATATTAACTTCAAGTGTCTCTAATAATTAGATAGCATGGACTTAAATTTTATAAGGTATTTTATTTTGATGTTATATTCAAAATATGTACAAAGATGCAAGCACTCATCTTTGTATCATAGGTTTCAAAACAATTTTAATTAACAATTAGCTAAGAGTTAAATCAACAAAGTTTTAATTGAGGCGTTGAGTAACTTACAACTTTGCCTTAAGATGCTTTGTACATATAATGGTGTACTTGGTAAGTCTAATTTGACGCACAGGCGAGTGGAGAGACATAATAGAGTCTCTTTAAGGCCACAATTTAATGCGAAACTAACCTTATACCCACTTTATAGTTTGTCAACATTATGTCCGCCGCTTCGACCATTTGTACAGTTACATCAATCAATTAAAAGTTTATGATTCTAAGTCTTATTAAAATTATGTTGTAAATTATTAAATTGCTAGTTTTGCCTGGGAGCAAATTACCGTGCGAAGCGAACCACTATCGGCACATAAGACTTGGCAATAAATAATTTACCACATCAAGGTTTCATAGTTATTATGTCCATTTAATTTTTATACCAAAAATCACTCTCTTTTTGCTTACAATTCAAGAACAATTTAAACAAATAAGACAAGTAATTTTAACAAAAATTAAATAAACACAAATAACGTATATAATCTTAACAATTAAATCATATAGCCATATGCAAACCATTTGATAAATCCTATTAATAATCTCTATGTGAATAATTATGTATATTATTAATAAAACTCCCATTGGTTTTCGAGCGCATTGTACCCAATGGACCACAGACGCCAACAATTGACCGCGTAAGTTTTAATAATTAAATACCACATAGCACATAATTGATTCATTAATTTAATAAATTAGGTCTTCCCTAATTTTAGATTTATCTAAACATGTAGCACATAAAACAAACCCTAATTCATAATTCCTTGCAAGAAGAATTATGGATTAGCCAGGAACGTAACCCTTATTCAAATAAACACATAAACATGTCCTAATTTAGTGTTACAAAACTAACTTTTTAACTAAGAAGGGTCGAACCCCCCCTAAATTATGGATCGAATTAATTTTTTAGATCTAGTGTTAAAACCCTAAAAAAAATTCGACTTGTATACATGTAAATCCAAATCAATATTTGATTTTATTATGTGTTTCGATAATAACAATTACATGTTAAATTGGCTCATGATGCCACTGTTGGATTTAAATATCTTGACATTCAAATAAATAAATAAACATCAAAGCACGTATAATAGCGGAAGCAAGGATCTAATTTAACACATAAAAGTATTACCGAATATTAAATAAGAAACGTACCGTTATGATCCTAGCAAGAACAAGGATAAAATCTTCTTTCTCCTTCACTAGAACAATCAAACGGATTAACGTGGAACCCTTTACCTTTTGTTCCACAATCCAGGATAATAACTAAAGTAAGTTATATCCGAGTTCTCGAACACACTTACTATTACTCGATCAAAGGTTTATGCTAGTGAATGAACACAATTATTAAACCTAAATTATTTTGTTTAATAAACCTTGAATCTATTATTCAAGAAGATAGAAAAGAATATAACCATATTGTACGATACACATGCTTATGTTATATAATATTATCATGCACCATGTACGATCCATATCTTTACTATATAAAAGTCAAAAATATCATCTGTACATATCTTTCAGTATATGAGCATATCTCAAAGATACAGTAAATGCATGCTAGGAATAATAATAAAGTCGATTGACTTTATAGGATATTTTTCTGTCGATTGTTTTTGAGAGCTTGAGGTTGCTTATATAGCCTCCAAACTTCTTCTCCAAGTTTGAGTCTAATACTTCCTCAAGTTTCAAAACTTGACATTCAACCCCCTCCTTTTTTCTTTTGTGTTCAAATAATTAAAATATATAATAATATATATATTAATTATTCCTTTGATCATTCATACGTAAAGTGTGCAATCTCTCAATCTCGTGTTCGATTCTAGTCATACACGATTTAATATTTTTCCAAAACTCTAACAAAAGGTATGATGTCCAGGGGTTCAAATGAACGATGGAAAACAATTTATCAAGAAAATATTTAACCTCACGAAAAAATTCACCTTATCTCATATCTAATACGAATACATGAAATAAACTATCAAATATATCATGGTTGTTATATATTATACATCACAGATAAAATAAAGAAAAAATATATTTAAGAAATATTTTTTTATGGTTATAATTGTTATGTATTATAGAGTTGTAAATTTAAATTAAATGGTTATTTGGATATATATGACATATTTAAGGTTAGCGAATGATATATATGTAATTCTAAGTTTAGATTGGATATATATGCAATTTTTAAGCCTTTGTAATAATATATATACAATTAAAAGTTTAAGCCGTATGTATATGCAATTTTGAATTTTTGCAGGGATATATATGCAATTCTCCCGAAAGAAATAAAACATGAGTTTTATAGAGATGCATATTTTTTTAATCAATAAGCTTGATTCGAATAACATAAACGGAAAGCTAGTAAAATAAATGGTAGATGTTTAAAAGTAAGACTATAAAGTAAATAAAAATATAACAATTTCCTACAATAAAAAAAGAATAGTTTCACATATACATATCAAAGATTTTATAAGTCCTTGAATACGCATACGTAGATCCTAATTCTAACGGGTGGGGTTAAATTCACGGGGGCTAGTTTTTTAAATAAGCGGGGTCTACCCCTGCCACACACTTTTTCTGCTGCTATGCTCTGCCACCTTTTTCTACTGCTGCTATTTTTTTTTTTTTTTTTGTTTTTGTGGTACCAAAGCATTTAATTCTCATGGGTTAGAAAAAGTAAATATTTATTTTTGCATTTAATTTTTGTCATGTACCTCTTTTTTTTGAAATTATTTTTTTTTCGAAATTAAATTTGTTTTTGAAATTAATTTTTTTTCGAAATCTAAATTTTTTAGAAAATTTTTTTTTCGAAATTAATTTTTTTAGAAATTTTTTTTTCGAAATTAAATTTTTTTTTAAATTAATTTTTTTTTCGAAATTAAATTTGTTTATGAAATTAATTTTTTTTGAAATTAATTTTTTTTCGAAATCTAAATTTTTTAGAAAAATTATTTTTTTTCGAAATTATTTTTTTTTCGAAATTAATTTCTTTAGATTTTTTTTTTTTTTTTTTTTTTTTTTTTTTTTGTTTTTAAATAGAAATGTATAATAATTTATTGTATATGTATAATGTTTTGTAAATGCTAATTTTTTGTCTACTACTACTTTCTTTTGTCTACTGCTACTTTTTTTTTCCTTGTTTTGCGGTACCAAAGCATTTAATTCTTATGGGTTAGAAAAAGTAAATATTTACTTTTGCATTTAATTTTTGTCATGTACCTCGAAATTAATTTTTTTCGAAATTACTTTTTTTTCGAAATCTAAATTTTTTAGAAAAATTATTTTTTTTTTAAAATTAATTTTCTTTTTCGAAATTAATTTCTTTAGAAAAAAATTATTTTTTTCGAAATAATTTTTCTTTTTGTCGATTTGTAATATTTTTTTTTTCAAAATTAATTTTTTGTCGATTTGTAATATAACTTTTCTTTAACGTCCCGTAAAAAAAAGAGGTACATGACAAAAATTAAAAAGGTACATGACAAAAATTAAATGCAAAAGTAAATATTTACTTTTTCTAACCCATGAAAATTAAATGATTTAGTAAAAAAAAAAAAAAAAAAAAAAAAAAAAAAGCAGTAGAAAATAAAAAGAGAGAGAGAGAGGCGCGTGGGGTAGACAAAAGCAGAAAAGTAGCAGCAGTAATAGGGGGGTAGAACCCGTTCCTATAGTACATCCCAATTCTAACTTATAACCTCGTGATCTTAGGCTCTTCACAGTGGGACGGAAGAAATCGAGCAACATAATCGATCGATCGATATTGAATATCGATCGGCCCAATGTGGGCAAACTAGCCAAATCGATCGCCGGTCAAAGTTTTGCAAAATCGTTCGGATATTCGACCGATTTTGTATCCGTTTGTTTTGCAAAAAATGTATCCGTTTGTTGCTAAAAAAAAAAAACTTTTTTTCCAAAATATTTACCACTTTTCATCCTATAAATACCCACATCAAACCCACTTTCAAACACACAATTTCAAAAACAATTCATACAAATTCACATCAAAAAACACACAATGTCAAAGAAAAACACTCCACAATCAAAAAACCGACGATCCCGACTAACCCAAAATGCACCGGACATAAATTTCTCTCCGCAAAACACCTTTGAACTAACCGGCATAACACCACCACAACAAGGGAACATACGCTTTCGTCCACAATCTTTTGAATATCCAACACAATTACCACAAGTCAATCAAAGAGAAAACTTGTTTTCCATTCGTCGTCCTTTTGTCCCACCACAACGTGTTGATTACAATCAACAACCAAGTGAGGCGGCTTATCGGCCTAACATGGATTTCTTGCATTCTTCCCAACCGTCTCAAGAACATTCTCCGATTCGGTTTACTAATCTTGATATGAATTTGGATGATTGGGGAGACTATCATAACTATGGTTATTCGACCCAAGATTACCCGAGTCAAGATGCTTCGATGGGGCAAGCTTCGGGTCACGGTTCGGGTCACGGTTCCTACCAAGATTCTTTCCACGGTTCTATGCCCGTTAATGACGATGACGATGTCGAAGTCGAAGAGACATCACCCGTCAAGCCAAAGAAGCCTTCGCGGCGTGCTACAAAGACGAAAGGCAAAGGCAAAGGCAAAGAACCCGAACCGGCCAAAAAAATTGAACCATGGACTACCAGAGAAGAGGTCGTTCTTTGTAAAGCTTTCATCTTTGTTTCTGAAAATGCAAAAAAAGGAAACACTATGAATCGGCACAAATTTTGGGAGAAAGTGGTAGCCTATTTTTTGAAAGAAACTGGTTCAGACCGGACAACGAATTCGATCATTTCCAAATGGAAGACTAGAATTCGTAGTCAAGTTGCGAATTTTGGTGCTATTGTTGATAATGTCAAGGGGACACATGGAAGTGGTGAGAATGACGTTGACGATTTGTCCAAAGCTCTTTTGGAGTATCGTGCACGTTACGGTCAAGATTTCACTATGGTGGAGTGTTGGAAAGTTTTGAGGGGGCATGATTCTTGGAAGGAAGAGATACCCCTTTTCCAATCGGGCGTTCGAAGGAAAGTGAAGGGTTCAACAACTACGTCGGGGTCAACACAAGGCCCCTCGAATTTTCAAGACTTGGATGATGACGAGGATGAAACAGAGGATGATACTAGAGAATCACGACCACAAGGTCGTGACAAAGCAAGGAGGAAATCATCCACCTCCTCCTCTCATGAGACATCAAAATCATTCATGAGTGGGCTAATAGCGGATTTGTGGAAATCAAGACCGTCAAAGAAGGAAAAAGGTAAAGAGCGGGATGAGTCGTGGAGACAAATCAAGGAACGAGAGCTAGCGATCAAAGAAAAAAAATTGGAATATCAACAAAAGCTCTTGCAATGCCAGGAGGAACAAAAGGAACTCTTGAGAAATACCAAACGGGATCAAGAATTGATTTTCTACAACTCGGCTATCGACCCAAATTTGCCCGAACGACAAAGAGAGGAACTTATGCGAATTAAAGCGGAAATCAAGGAACGCCACAACCTAAATTACTAGTTTTTAAATAAGTGTTCGCGTGTTTAATTTTTAGTTGTTTAAGTTTTTTATTTAGTTGTAATGGTTTTTATTTCGTATCGTATCGTTTATGTAATATTTACGTTTTATTAATAAAATTTGTGTTTGTGTTAAAAAATGTTTTTTTTTTTAAAAGAAAAAAAAAAAAAAAAAAAAAAAAAAAAAAAAGATGATGCAATATGGGTTGCCACTGTGATGAGAGAGATGAATATGGGTTGAAGAGAGAGAAAGCTGAGGTGGCAGCCGGAAAGATGATGCAATATGGGTTGCCACTGTGAGAAGCCTACATCGAGTGGGTTTCGATAGTGTTTTTGAAACAGTGAGAATAAACTGTCTCAGCAGACAACGGTCCGACGGTACCGTTAAATTTAGCGGTACCGTCCCCTATTTAAGGGTACCGTGACCTGCTGAGGTCAGTTTTGACCCAGAATTAGATTTCTGACAAAGAAATTTCACATATGTTGTGATTTTTCTGGACCTTAGATTAAAAGAATTTATACCGAATAAATTCTTTTATGAGTGAATCCAACGGGATTCGATGAACGTTTGTCGAGAACGAGAAATGACATTTAATTGCATTTTGCAAATTAAATAAACTTTAAATATTTCGGATGAAATATTTAAGTTGTCATTGGAAATTTTTCGACACGAGGAGAGAATTTATACCTAATAAATTCTTTGAACGGTACTGGACGAGAAGAGATGACTTTTATATTTCCGAGGAAATACATAGGTAGTCATTAGAGCGATGTGAAAAATGACTTGATATTTCCAGTGAAATATCTAAAAGTCATGACACGAAATAGAAGAGATGATCTCAATATTTCCAGTGAAATATTCAAAGAGTCATGAGACGAGACGCACGAGATGACTACAATATTTCCAGTGAAATATTCAAGTAGTCATAAGAGGGGTACAAGGGATGACTTTAATATTTCCAGTGAAATATTTAAATAGTCATAAGATTTATGGAAAATGTTCCATCATTCCTAGACCTAGACGGAGATGGTTAAGGGATTCTCGGTTGAGAGGTTTGGTTGATTTACGGATTTCGATGTGCTTCGCACGTGAGTGTTTCGCGGGGTTTTGAAAGATGTAAAGCTAGGCCTATGGTGCTGGTTCGCAGCAGGGTTTGGGATCTTAAGACGTGTATATTCACACGAGGATGAAAGGAACTACTAATCACTTATATAGCAACTCGTGAGTCCTTTGTCACCCGAGGGTTGATGTTTGCTTTTAGCTTTGGGATGAGCGTTTTAACATACGTTGTTAAAAGGCTTGAGTATGATGTTTCGGATATGACATTTAACAATTGCGATCGCAAGGTAAACTTACTTGAATATTTCGGACGAAATATTTAAGTTGTCAATCCTACTCCGAGTTCTACTAGGTTTGTATCTAACCTTCCCATGACAAACGGGTGTATTACTTGGAAGAAGGCGAAGTGATGACTGGGGAATTAGGACAACTTCGCGACTACTCTAACTTATAGGTTTTGACACTAGTGTATGACTCTATGACTTCTAAGGGTTCATAGTGATAGGCATACCTAATTCCTAATGTGTCACAAGGACATAGTGTGGGTGCAAACTTTACAGGCAAATCAAGTAAAATGCACATAAGGAATAAATGCAAACATCATGCAAGACATGATAATCATTTAGCATTTAAGATCATGAAGACATTTAATCATATCTTACGAGAGCATGTTGTCATTTTGAAACACATATGTGGGATGCAAGCAATCTAGGTTTGCTAAGGAAGATCCTAGTTACTACTTGTTTAAAATGAGATCCTAATGGGAGATAAAGTTCACCGATGTAAACTATCTCTAGTCAAATGTAGGAATGAAGAATTTTCAAGTTAGAGAATGAGTATGAGACTATCACTAGTGGTGCTCAATTAAGGCTAAACACGACCATTTTTACGGGTTATACACGAACCCAACTTCTCTCCTGGAAGCAATCCAACCCTTAGGTCAGATTGATTTTCTAGTGCGATAGGTTCTCCAGTAGTCATTCTCATGTTAGAAGAATTCAAATTCCTATATTTGCCTATCAAAGTATAGCAAAGATGATGTTATCATGTTTTGCTTATACATGGCCTAATATGACTCAATTAACCATACTTTGAAAGTCGGTTAAGAAAATGACATGTCTTACACAACTCCTAACAAAGGCAAGCGAAATGTTTTAATTTCGTGTTTGAGATTTAGAGGTTATTTGATGGAGATGGTGTATTTTAAGATCTCTTGGACAACATCTTTGTTTGTTGAGTTGTTACATGTTATTTTAACATGATTTGGTTTCCTAGAACCAAGAGACACTCTAATGTGATACAATGTAGAACCTACTACATCGTGTGTGTTTCAAGAATGCTCCTTTGCATATCTTGAGTGAGAATCTAGTGAAGGTTACATACCTCAATAGATCTTGTGAGCATTATATTAAAAATGAGACATATTGTATATTTCAACAAATATGCTTTTCTAAGAGGAAACTTATCACTCTTACGAATGTTTTGTGAAACAAGTATTTTAGTGTATGACCAATTTTACTTGTTTATGCAATGACACATGTCTTATTAGGTTATTATTCAACTCTAATGTCCTATATTTGTTAACAGGATGCAATGTATTCTCTTGTAGCATAACCATTTATGTTACAAAGAAAATAAGATGCATAAGATATAAGTTATCTTTTGTCAATCTTTTGATAAGATAAATACATGTGATATTCTCAAAGATTGATGACTTACATAATAGTTAATAACATATTATGTGTGACACTTTTACTAGACATGTGACTTTGAGTGTTGAGTCGTTCATGAGCAAAGTTTACATATGTTGTTTGTTTGCTCGTGTTTGGCTTTTCGGAAATGACACATTTACTTATTGCATTGCAATGTAAATTACTTGTATATTTCGGATGAAACATCCAAGTTGTCAATCCTACTTGGTTGTGTATTTTATGCATCTTTTAAACATATTAGTTTAATGTTTGGAACACAACCATTGGACAAGAAGACTCAATATGGCATCTTCAACACAAGTATGAGTTATGATCCGATGCATATTATTTTCATCTTGAGAGGACGTCATTATTTTCATAACAATCGAGTGTGATTGAGTATGTAGATTCAAGAAGATATGTTTCATCATGATTTGATGTTATCTTGAAGCTAAACAAATAATGACTCCAATTTCATGTCCACACTCGACAACTTGTCAATTAGATTCGATGATGATATCAATCATAATTTGAATAATGAATTGATATGTACTCGAGATCTTTCTTGACCCTCACAATCACTCCTTTTTTAAAAAGAAGATAAAAATTTAAGGTGTGTGTTCCATTTATTCAAACACTAGTTGTATGTGTGAGGTTAATGACAAATTAAGTTACTACTTTGATATTGTCATTTATTTTTATTTGAGAAAAACTATTTATATTATTAAGTATAATACTCTTAGTTTTTCGACACCTCATTAGTATAAAAATAATTATCTTAACCATTTTTATACCACATACGTAAAATACTAAATGTTTAAAACATTTTGTATGTGTGTTAAATCAATGCAAGTTTAATACATTTTCTAATACTTAAATACTAATGTATTAAATGACATTTTATCTTGTTTAGACAACCCATGGTCAAACAAGACAAAATGATGTAATGTTTTAAAGATCATGTTACGGATTTTATGAAAGTGTTAAGTATTTTGGGGTGATATACTTTTTACACTTAGACCTTTGGGAAAGTAATTGTGTAAGACAATATCTTTCGACACACATGATCTACCAACTTAGTTTCTATTCCTAAGAAGGTTACTAAACCATTTTAAAAGCTTGCAACAAATGCAAGAAAAAATGGTCTATGCCTATATGCAATGCAAAATCAATTACGCAACTTAGTGCAAGAAGTCTAGCCTAAGTCCTATTGACGCATAAGCCGAAAAGCTAATATTCGACACATAGCAACAAGGCATGAAAGACACTTATGCTCAAAGATAAAATTAGCTCAACTAAAGATAACACTAAGCATACAAAAGTATTAACTAACAATACTAAGACACAAAGAAAAGCAAATAGTCATTTAGCATAA
Source organism: Artemisia tridentata subsp. tridentata (assembly GCA_021014915.2). Lineage (NCBI taxonomy): Eukaryota > Viridiplantae > Streptophyta > Magnoliopsida > Asterales > Asteraceae > Artemisia > Artemisia tridentata. The sequence continues at coordinate 485,118,089 of CP139508.1, read as the reverse complement.
CACACAAAGATACTTATCGTCATTTTGTGTATTAAGTATAACAATGTACACTTAGCTTGACTTTATTTGAAAATGAATTATTTTCCACCCCATTTAAAAATTTGAACAAGTTCAACACCTTGAAATCATGAATGCATCAATGTGTGATGTTCACTTTGTGATTTGACAAAGAATTTGTGCAATCGGCATGACCGGAAAAGATTCTCTGTTACGAATTAAAGACATTCATAAATTTTACTTTATAATCACTTTATAAAAATATTTTTAAGTGAAAGTAGACTCAATTACGTTTAAAACGATAGGTGGCACGACTCCTACGGACTAACGGTTGATTTTATACGAATTTTTGAAAATTACCGAATTCTGAAAAACAGACGAAGGTACCGTTAAATTTAGCGGTACCGTCCATATTTAATGGAGCCGTCCGTTATATTTAACGGTGCCGTATGTCTGACTTCAGTTTTTGAACAGAACCAACATTTACCAATTTAAGAAAACCTTCAAGCTAGTATGACAACATATACTTAACAACAAAACTTGTAAGTATTAAACAATTAAATACTTTTCATATTTTATCACCTTGATAGGTAATTTGATACATGGATCGTACTCAATTTTGAAAACCATTTGTTTTAAAAATTTGAGTGACGTGGCTCTGGTACCAATTGTGGAAACCGTAGAGGAGGGTGAATACGTTTCCATTTAAAAACTTAAAACTTTTGTATCAAACACCCGATCAAGTGTGACGTAATATGAAGAGTGTTAACTATGGTCATTTAACATCTAGAGATGAATGTAGTAAACTACAACACAAGCACAATCAAGCCATGACACATACTTAATCAACATAACATAAGCAACTAGTCACACAAGCATAAACTTCATGCAAATATAAGTATAAAGCGATAAAGAATGAAATGAAAGTAAAGAGATAAGTAAGAAGGCGCAAACCGGACACGGTGATTTATAGTGGTACGGTCACAAAGCTCCTCTTCGCCCTACTCCACTCCCCGAGTACCCAACTCGAGAGTTACTTCACTAATCAACAAACTCCCTTCAGGCGGAGAAAACCGTACACGTCGCTTAACTTGTTTTCCGACACTAAGCTAGATGTCGAGTGCTAATCTTAGCTAGCACCAATCTACCACGATCTACCCAATCTACACCGTACACGTCGCTTATCCTATTTCCGACACTAAGCTAGATGTCGAGTGCTAATCTTAGCTAGCACCAATCTACCACGATCTACCCGATCTACCCTTGATCCACATGATCAATCACACAAGCCCAATAGCTTTAAGAGATCTTCACTATCTTTTAAGATCACAATGATCTTGACTCACTCTCTCACAAAAGAAAAATAATCTTGATGTATGCTATGATACAATCAAGAGTGTAACCAATGTTACAAGACCTAACAACTCCAACTCTTGTATCTTCTTGGATACCTTGAGTTCTTCTCTTACAAATGAAGAGAAATGATAACACTTTGTATCTACTTGTATACTTTGTGTTCTTCTCTTGCTAATCAAGAGGGATGACAACACTTTGTATCTACTTGGATACTTTGTGTTCTTCTCTTGCTAATCAAAAGGGATGACAACACTTTGTATCTACTTGAATACTTTGTGCTCTTCTCTTGCTAATCAAGAAGAATGAAGAGGATCACTTGAATGGAGGATTGGATCACTCTTAAACAAACTAAGACTCTCCAAATGATCAAAGAAACTCATCTAAGTGAGGAGGGATTAAACCAGAGAAAAAGGACTAGAAAAATCAAGTTGGAAGTGTGAAATGGTCCACTATTTATAGGCAAAGAAAAATCTGACCGTTACAGACCCACGGCTCCACTAAATACCCGACGGCTCCACTAAATTTAGTGGAGCCGTCCCTATTTAAAGGTACCATGGGACGCTCCTTCGTTTGTCTTTAGTGGGGAAGGTTTATTTGGGAATGTTAGGAGCTGTTTTGGGGGGAAATTTGACTGTTGGGATTTTCAAACATATTTTTCAAAATAAAACATTTCTTTTTAATTCAAAAATAATTTGTGAAATATATTTTTGAAAAAATGTTTTGTCACTTTAAAAATGTGAAGTTTAGAAAAATAAAATCCTTTGATCATTTGTCAAGTAGTAGATTTGTTTGTCCATACCTTGAGTGATTTATGTCGGGATGGAAATCTACGACTTCGTTGAAGCATACTTGAGATGTCGGGAGGTGTTGATGTAAGTATGCATTGATGATTTGTGTTTACAAGTAACTTGCACATTTTACGGTGTGTATTACAAGTTACATGTTTGTCATTATTAAAACCGAAGAAATCGTTTAGTTTAAATATCGTAATATTTGCACTAACAACCTCAAAAAGGGTCACACGGTGCAAACCCAACGGAACCAGCTGAGAGAGATGAACTTTGTAATATCTGATAACACCCAACAAAAAGGTAGAAAAAGGCACACTGAGGCCACCCTTGTAAAAATACTCCAAATACAAGCCAATAGCATCATCCGGTAACTCGTCCATGGTCATTCCCTTCGGAGGTAACCTTGGATGTAAGTCTTCGGGTATACCGAAGTCCATTGTTACCATATACACTGCCCCCTCATCCATCCGAGAAGTATATTTCTGAATATCAAACTTGGGTAAAAACCCCCCAACTTCTTGAATATCCTCGTCATAAACCGAAATGGGCGAATCCGACATAGCCTAACCGAGGGAAAACGGGATATAGCCGGACAACAAAGAGAAAGCAAAGTAAAATAAAAAGTGTGGATGGTTCGGAACGTACCTTTTAAGTCGAATGAATTATATAGAAATTTCTCGGATGACAAACACAAATTTCGCTCGAAAAATATGGCCGGAATGCGTCTCAAAGAAAAGTAAAAGATTACAGTGGTAAAAAACGACACAAATGACACTATTTATAGGCAAAAAGAAAGGGCGTGAAACGTCCCGTCTCCACAGGCGCTAACGTGGCAGCATTTTACCCATGCGATAGACACGCGCATACGTGTCAACATCCTATAACTACAAAAAAAAAGAAAAAAAATAATAATAATAAAAAAAAAAAACATGGCGCTCCTTAGAACGAAACCTTAATGACTTTTGGCAGGTTGTGTTCAAATCTAGCGGATTAAGCTATTTGGAAATACTAAAGTAAAATTCTAGAAATTTACAAAGTATCATACCATCGGCATAACCGATACCATGATACTGGGGGGGACATGAAGCCCTCCGGATGAAAATTGATAGCACCCGACTCGCCCGGCTAGTGTGACGGCTATCCTTAAAAAGAAGCGGTAATGATTCTTGGTTATTTGTACATCAAACCCGTTCATCAGATCTTGACGGACTAATCCCATCGGAATTGGTAAAACGGGATTGCAAAATTTTCAGAGTATCACAGTATCGGCGAAACCGATACTATGATACTGGGGGGGATTTGTTGGCGTATGTGTCCGGACGGATTAACTCGTCCGACTATCCGGGCGGAGTTAAGTCATCCGGTAAAGCCCGGAAGGCACCTAATTCGTCCAGCCAAGGAAACTGTAAACAATAGGACAAGTGGCATCACCTTTATGACAGATAGCAGCAGCAGAAACCGCCGCCGCCGCCCCATGATTTACGGGATTGTGTCTGGGACACAAGCCCAGAAAATCCGTCGCCGCCGTTTCAGGTACCAAGGCTGGGTAGTATAAATTGTTACACCCCGTGCCCACTAGAACAAAAAATTTTGAACTTTATACTCGGAAACGCTTGACTTTACTTGACATACTGTCACTCTTTTGACCACTGACAAAAATTCATACACATTCAGGACTTGAGACTATTTTTAAATGAAACTACACTCAATTACCTTCAAAACAACGGGTGGCACGACCCGTGACGACTTACGGTTTAAAAGATATGATTTTTCGAAAATCGCCAAAATCTGAAAATACTGCCCAACCGCCGGTTGGGATTTCCAGCCGCCGGCTGGAGTCCAATTTTTGGGTCTGAACCGCGGTGACTCAGACCTGCTGTTCCCCGGAATTGGTTTTCAAGTCCCGCGCTTGGAAACCCGACCTCGTTATTTCACCAAACTTTCCAGATTTACTTAGTATATCAATGGGCTCATTTTCATACAAAAACATTTACCGTCTGACTCTCGGAAATAGTACTTTACAAATTAGACGGGTTATGCAAATAACCCGTTTTGACCCATTTTCACTACAAACAACCCAAACGACTTCCTTTTTACATCAAACTTGACCAACTTCATTTACTTATCTTTTCAAACTTGTTCTACGGTTACATGACCCGTTTAATTATCAAAATGGGTGGAAACATACATGTACCAAACACCCCTTAACTATCACAATAACCATACAAGTACTACTTGAACATTCTTGACCCAACCAAAGTTACATGACTTAACATGAACAAAAGACTTTAAATGACGACAAGACCACTAGATAACAAAACGACCATATGGATTAAAGTATACCAACACACGAAAGGACACGTTGGGGCTTTCAACTTCAACACGCTTGGTCCAAAAGGTTGTGGTCTTCTAGGCTAGCTTCTAGCTACACTTCTACTTACTTCCAAGCTACAACTACGCCAAATCCTTACCTTTGGCTCCTCCACTTGAACCTACAAACATAACATCAACTATAACCGTAACCGAAAACGCTTAGTAAGTATACAAGATATAACCAACATCACATTTACCTAAGATTGGTGATTAACACCAATCATAACATTAACAAGGAGCATAAACTGGGATTATTACTCACCTTGACCAAGCAAGTAATTATATAACATTAACACATCTAGCATTGGATCCAAGCTATCATACATTCACAAGCTCCATAACAAATCACATTAACACAATCATAGCATTAACATCATAACATTAACAAGTTATACTCATATACTTACCTTGATTCCTACTAGCTTCCTACTTGGCTTTGATTTGGGCTTCTACAATGCTTCCTATTCCAAAATTAACTTTAATTAGCAACTAAATAACTAGGGAAATCATCAATTCTCATCCATTATTCACAATACCCAACTCCCATCTTATGAACCCTAATTTCTATAATTTGGGGAAAGTTACTTACTTGATGAAGAGATAACAATTAAGGTATCTCTAGTGATTCTTGATCACTTCTTGATACACAAATGAGCTAGATGATGATTTTTGGCTTTCCCTCTCTTTTCTTGCTAGATGTCGACCCAACTAGAACCAACTCCAAGTTTCCAGATTTTTCATGAGCTAGCTATTTAATCATGTGTTGTTATTAGTTTGGTCAATTGGCAAGGCTAGTCCCTCTAAGTCTCATTTCCTTTATTTAATCCACAACACTTATTATTCATTAAATATAAGCACTAAGATTTATGTACATAAATACCTCTTAGACTACAAAGCATAAAACGTTACCTTCTTGGGGTTCGGGTGTAATATAAATACCCAGCTCATTTACTACTCTCAACCAACTTTTTAGCTACCCACATTTACACTCAATTACTGTTCAAATCTTTCGGATTACCCAACACTTACTTTCACACCGGAGCTTGGTCCTGGGATCACACCCGGGGCGAGCCTAACGCGTGCTTTTGTGTGCAGTTAACCGAAGGACCCTCAGAAGCCGAAGGGATTGATCCATCTGTCTTTCGGAAGAACCTTCATCGAGTTCGACCGGAAGACCTCATTTGTTTGGCTGAAGTGTTTACAGAAAATTACTTCAACACGTATCTTAAGGTGGTTAGAGATCCGCCCTGGTTTCAGTTCAAAATTAATATCTTGGTTAGTTTTAAGTAACAAAAACCTAATTACTTTATGGTTAGTGTCCATAAATGGGCCAATTCTATATATACCCAACTTAAATATTCTAATTTCATATTTCTCCAACACATGCTTTAAAAGCATTGTACTTATGCACTAAAAACTTGTATTCAAGTAAAATATAAAATTTTGATATTTAGGTTGGGTAAATATGAAATTACCGGTTTGTAAATTGGCGACCATTGAACATTTGTCTATATTTAGGTCGACTCATTAACTTGGCTAAAAATTGGTTATTTTTGTACGGATTGATGTATCTTCATCTAAGTTAGGGATGAACATTTCGAACCGAATCCCGGAACCGAACCGGAACCGTACCGTACCGTATCGGTACCATACCGAAACGGTACCGATTTCCGATATACGGTAGAGTACCGGTACCCGATATACGGTACGGTACCGGTACCACGGAATAAGGCAAAAAAATGGGTACCTTTCAAAAACGGTACGAGACTAATTCGGGAAATCCCGATTCGGTACCGAATACAAACGGGTTTTTTTTTTTCTCTTATCCTAATGAAGTGTTGTACCTACGTAAAAAAATAAAGGGTTTTTAAGTTTCATTTATATGGCTACTGTCCTACTAATGCTTTGATGCTTGTTTTCTAAAATATTAGTTGTATAATATAGCTACTGATACTATTGATGCTTTGATTTGAAAATATCGTAGTTACATTATAACATATAAAATATATGTTTGTTGTATAATGTTTGTTATTAACTTTGTTTGTTTTGTCGTATATGTAGATACGTTTATTTTGAACGATTTCATATGTTTTTGATGGAATTTTATAAGTTTGGAACGTTTGTAAGTTATGATTAATTTGGTGATATGTTTATTTAATTGTTGGTTGCGTTTTCCCACATGTTATGCTTCGAAATCACTCGAAAATGCATGTTTTGTCCTATTTTTACTAGCCTGAAATCTACAATTTTTTTTTTTGTTTAACAAAAAACGGGAAGTACCGGATAGGTACCGATTTCCTGGTACCGAAATCCCGTACGGTACGGTACCGGTACCCCTTTTCATGCTCGGGAAAAAAACGGTACCACTAATTCGGTACGGGTTCGGTACCATTCTAGTACCGTGCTCATCCCTAAGTACCACTCAAAAGAATCCGGTCATGTAAATAGCTTACATCATTTTTTTTATATTTTTTTTAAGGGACATAAGAGTTTTACTTTGCACACATAAAGTTAATATGTAAAGACAATATTACCCTTATATTATTTTTACCTTTTAACTCCAAACGTCACGATTTTTTTTTTTATTATTTTTTTTTTAATAGAAAATGCATTTAACTCTCATTAAATATAATTATAAGTTACCATAATTAAATGTATATTTGAATTTAATAATGACTTTACTTTTATATAAAACTCGAACGTGTGTCCTACGACACATTTTAGAAAATCCTTATTTATATAAAGTTTGGTTAAAGGGAATCTAACGAACGGTCTAGCTTTTCGTTATTCCTTAAGATGGAAGATGTACATTTTAATCTTCGGTCTTTTAAAAACAATATTTATTTATCTTATAATAGGTCAATATGATTTTTACAAATGAAAAAGAAACTAAAAAAGTCAAAACTTTAATTACTCTATGGGAATGAATCCGTTTGTCTGAGTGTAAGATGATACCAAACATGTCCCAAACTTATAACCTCGTGATCTTAGTGATATATTGATCCAAAGTCTGCTTATTCATCGATGTGGGACAATTACTAGACAATTACAAAACCAAAATTCATTCCACCTTGGAGCCTCACTTACACACACAAACAACAATGTCCTTACCCTCATGACTCTCATAATCATCCTCACGCTGCACCGAATCACAACTGAGCGGCCATCTTACTCCAACCCCCCAATCCTCACGCTCCTCCCACTCTCCCAACGCATCAATCGAAACACATCACGTACACTTACTCTGCGTATGGACAGGGGTCACATGTGACGTCACCACCACCATTGGAAACTAGAACACGCCATAATACGTAAGTTTAATTCGTTGACTAGTTAGTGTTAGTTGATATGTTCAGATCTATGTAAATTTTATTGTGTTAGTTTGTGAATTTGAAATTGACGAGTTTATATGAAAATCCGGATGTTTTAGATCAGTTAATGGCTTTTGGATCCTATTAAAAAACCACTGCACCATTTTGATTTCAAGATCTATTGTTTGTTTGTTTGTTTGGTTGCACCATTTTGATCTAAGATCTATTCTTTGTTTGTTTGGTTGTGGTCCTTGATTGTACTTGTATACTTATGTGGTCCTTGAGTTGATTGTACTTGAACTTAAGTGGTCATAGGTTTGTTGTTTGTCTTTGTGTGTTTCCCACACTGCACGTGGGTGTCCCCTCCCCTCCAACCATTTGCTTTTGTAATGTTTTGTTTTATTGTGGAATAATATAATGTGCTGAAATTTCATACGCTCATAAATATAAGCTTAAACAAACATCCCATGATATAATATAATAAAATAAAATAAAATAAGATGTTTGTAGAAGAAAACTCCCCCAATTCAGGGTAACATTAGTTCTTACATGCTTGTTACTTACTAGATGGACCGGCCTCAATTCATGATACCTCTGACATTATGGCTTTCACTTCTCTCGACTCAAGTAAGTTTTTGTTTTTGTTCTGCGCAAAGGTATAGCTTGAAAACTCGCTTAATGTTTTAACCTTGAAAATTCGGGGGTGTTTGTTTCGGCTTATGACTTTATTTGGTTTTGGGCTTATGTTTCATAACCTCATTTTTTTGGCTTATTTTGAAACTTTTAGGCTTATATATATAAGTTTATTATGTCATAATGAATTATAAGCCGAAAAGTTTCAATATAAGTCACAAAAAGTGAGCTTATGAAACATAAGCGCAAAACCAAATAAGCCATAAGCCGGCTATATACCGAAACAAACACCCCGACCCTCAATGTTTTTATACTAAAGATACATTAAATGATTTTAAGCGAATTTTAACATGTTGATGACACACCAACTGATATACTTAACTGTATAGACATAAGCCAAAAGAGTTATTATCGACAATGTCACAATATAGGTTAAATGGATCGGATTAGTTATTTTGTCAATTGGAAAAAGAATTATTATACGAAATTGATTCAAAAATCGCAAGTAAAGATTTTGCATCAAAGAAAATTAAAATAGTAAATGTTATATAAAACTGAAGTATTAAAAATTGCCATTTTTTTTGGCGAAAAAGCCTCATATAGGCCTCCGTGAGACTTGAGACGCACCCAGTAGTAAATAACAACACTTGTTTTGCAAAACAGGAAGATAAACAAGAAATTGAGGGATGCAGCCTTCAAGAAAAACATGAAAATCTTACATCAGAAGTGGCTGCTTCTATGTCAACAATTGATGTAAGTCTATTACTCTTAATGCACACATTATCATGCCTTTTTTGTATATAAATTTACACTGATGGCACTGGTTTTCTTATACAGGGACAGAGACTTGAAGAAATCATTAATGGGTTAGGTATGCACTCATTCTTTTCTACATCAGCAATGGAAGCTTCTACGTTAACAGTGGAGGATGTAAGTCTATTATTTATGTACACATTATCATGTCTTTTTCATTATATATAAATTAACACATTAAGATGATGTCAATACAGGAAGGTTACACAAGTAGACTTATAGAAATTGCAAGTTTGGTAATACACGAGGGGAGAAGACTAAGACTTGAGGAAATTGTAAATGGATTGAGTATGCATTCATTATTTTCTACATCAGCAATGGCAGCTTCTATGTCAACAGTGGCAGATGTGAGTCTTTTATTGACATACACATGATTATGCTTTTTCTTTATAAATTTACACGGGTTAGTTAATGGCACTGATTTTGTAATACAAGTTCAAAAAGAAATAAAAAGATGGACCTTTCTAGAAGAAATTTCAAAGCCATTTGATGACTCTATGAAAAGTAGGTTCCCTGAATTAGAAGAATATGCTTTGATTTTTGCCAGCAAGGAAAAGGAGCATGTTGATTACACTTGGTATATGTTGTTTCTGTGTTTTTACTTTATTTGCTACATTTAGTTATTTCCTCTCAATGATGAGAAATTTACAGCGAAAATATCTTGAGCATATGGCCTACATTAAGAAAAGAGCGTAAAAAGCGTCGAGGACCAAGAGACGTTGGTAATAGAGGAAAGCTTAAAGGACCAAGAGATGTTGGAGAGGTAATATGTTTTTGTCAATCACGGTTTTGGAATATACCAGAGTTTTTTTTAAGTGTAATTATATGTTTCGGTGTGGTATTTTACTATTACAGGAAATCAAGAAAAATCTTCCCAAACCTGACCTGATACTGATAGAGGAAGGAATCTCTATGCATGATGTTGGTTTTATTACTTTTTCGTTATCACGCGAATGGATGGCGAAGTTTTTTTTTTTTTTTTTTTTTTTTTTTTTTCCGGCGCTTTTAAAACATACAATACCATTTTCACTTAGATTCTTCTTGTTTCCTTCCAGAGCATTCATAAAATGCTAAAAGATGGTATAGACACATGGGCACCACAACTTCCCATGGAAAAAGTAATTGTAGACTATCCCTCGCTGGACGAGGAAATACATGTGGATTTGTTTCGACGCCGCGCTATTGGAAACACGCTAATTCGCATGCTTGAGTATTCTAAAGTTGATGCCACCATCGGCCCAACTCAGGATATTGTTGATACGTTCTTCCACAGATATTCTGAAGTATAAATCCAGTTGACCTAGCTGTTTCAATGTTTTTTTTATATTAAATCATCTTCTATTTACATCTATATATATTATATATGAAATTAAGTTTTCTACCTGTTTGATTTAAAATAGGTATCTTTTTGCAGTTTTTGAGTTTAATAATTATTTCATTTATTTCAGCGGGATGAGATATATCAGTGGGCTCAAGAAGTATTGAATAAATGGTTTTCGAAGAAAAAACGAAACGGAAAGGTGGTGATAAAAGGAAAACTACCTTTTATTCTTGCGAAGAGAGATTTCGACAATGCTTATAAAGACCTCTTAGCTTTGTGGTACTTTACTTGCTGAGTTTATCAAAACATATATATCAATTGTCTAAAGATTTGTTTTTCCCGTAAAGTTATTGTAAATAGTGTTACATTTCACCAATGGTATAATGATAGTGGCTTTCAAATCTTCTAACATATGTAGGTATGGACTTTGCGTGCATAAAGCATATTGGATAGTATATCTCACTCCTATACGGCAACAAGAATATATTGGAATGTGCTTCACGGTAAGTAACTTTTGCACAACTACCTAACTTAACTGATAACATGTTATAAAAAAAGATGAAAGATTGAATACTACTATTTGTCCAGGCTGCTGAACTAGAAAAGTGGATCCCAACTGATAGGTACAATCCCCCTAGAACAAGTTATGCAGGATATCGAACTTGCACTACCGAACTATCAGATAATTTGTTAGATGAAGCTAAAACTCGTTGTAAATCGGTGGAACAAGGTATACCAGTTATTGTTCATTTATTCTTTATTCAATTTCGTGAATGAATATTATGATTACCATAATTATTTGATTACAAAAATCATTAAACTTCCTTTGATAAAGCAATCTAGTTGTTAGCCCGTTTGACATGTTTTGTTTTTTAGGCATAACATTTGAGGTAAAACATGTCCAAAATCATCAATCTGTTAAATATTATAACGGGATTGATTTTAAAATGGTTAAATTTTACTTTTTTTTTTTTTTTTTTTTTTTTTTTTTTTTTTTTTTTTTTTTTTTTTTTTTGTTTTCGTTTTTGTCAGGCGATGCTGCCAAGTTGCTTGGGTATACTGCTGAAGCAGTTTTAGATTGCGTTTTTATGTAAGACTCATGCTTTTATCATAATTTTTACCCTTATTATACTTATGATAATATGCTATCAGTATTAATCATACTTGTCGAGTACTCGAGCGGTAAATTTTAATTTCCTATGAACTTGCTGTCACTAATTTTTTTATTTCCGAAATTTTATATACTGGTCTAACAATGTATGCACCGGCTAATTCTTTTGTTTTATAAAACTGGATACCCTACTTTTATATCAAGTTTTGTATTTATTCATATATAATGCTTTGCGTTTTGTGTTCTTAACAGGTATACGTATTGTAAAAACCATAGATTGTCTGTTTGGAAATTCGATATTGATGAGATGTTTCATGTAGAGGTATTCTTATAGTGTTCTTCCTTTTACTAGTGATGTTACACTTTTGTATATTGTATTCTTAGGATATGCTCAAATATATTGAAAAACAGGGAAATTCTTTTCTGTATCTGCTAAACACACTAGCTCGAATTCGTAGAATTACCAATGACTCTCGTAAGGACATCGATAAGTTAAAGAAGGTAAGAATTTCTTTTCGTTGCAACTTTCTCATCTTGTACCCAATTTTATTGCTTTCTTGTTCTTGAATACTAAGTCAACGGCTATATATGGTTGCAACAGGGAGAGTTAATATTGGAGGAAAATGCAAAATGGGTGGAAGGTGAAGAACGTGTCTTGGAATTCCATTTACTCAACTTTACTGAGGTAAGCCGAATATCTTTTAATGAACTTTTACTACTTCCTTGTATATACAAAATTCTAGTACTCCTAGTTGATTTTCAGATTCAGCGAGCAATTTGTGCCTTCTGGCCCCTTAATAACACCAACGCTGCTATCATTGCATTGCGATTTGAATTTGTAACTGCCGTCAATAATCACTTTCCCCGATTCAAATTCCTCTAAATATGCTTTAATCATTAGGTGCCCATTTAAGGGTACAGACAGCATTGATCTCCTCAGCGGAATTATGACATCATTCTCTAATGGTTTAAGAGGATCAGGTTGAAAGAGTAATGCCTTGTAGTAACGTTGCGATAACCGATCACAACCATAAGGAAAGTCATCTCCATAAGAAGCAAATATATATCCATAAACTTTAGGACCATCAGTCTTTGATTTAAATGTTACCTCCATAACAGAATCTACAACATTCTTTAACAAAATGTAATGCAAATCTGTAACCCCATCCGCACCTTTTACAGCAAGATAACCGCATCCAGCATCTGATTTCTCTCGGCCCAGAAATCTGAGGTGTATATTTCAATCACATTATTGCAAAGTTGAAAACACCTGTCCTTCTTATTAGTAGCAGTAACAAAGAGTCGCATATGAATATCAATGGAAGACGAGAATGGAGCTGAATGACGACAGCTGGGATTGCCAAGGTATATAAGCTCACAGTCGGTCATTTCTATGGAATTACACCATTCACGGTTGAATAAAGTAACATATGCAAAGTCAGGCTCAGATAAGAAAAACCCCCCATCATCTGATAGTAACCCATAGTTATCTGATACTGCAGCACGAAAAAGGAGCACGAAAAAGGAGCATGGTGATTACACTTGGTATATGTTGTTTTTGTCCTTTTGACTTTCCTCGCTACATTTAGTTTTTTCTTCTGAGTGATGATAAATTTACAACAAAAATGTCTTAAGCATATGGCCTAAATTAAGTAAAGAGCATAGAAGGCGCCGAGGACGAAGAGACGTTGGTAATAAAGAAAAGCTTAAAGGACCAAGAGAGGTGATATGTTTTTGTCAATCATGGTTTTTGAAGAGTTTTTTTGTAACTGTAATTAAATGTTACGTGTGGTATTTTATAATTACATGAGATCAAGAGAAATATTCCCGTATGTGACCTGATAATGATGGAGGAAGGAATCTCCATACATGATTTTGGTTTTATAACTTTTTCATTATCACGGGAATGGATAGCTAAGGTATTTTATTTCTTTTCTTTTCCGACTCTTTAAAACATACAATACAATTTTCACTTAGATTCTTCTTGTTACCTTGCAGAGCATTCATAAGATGCTAAAAGATAGTATAGACACTTGGGCGCCAAAACTTCCCGTGGAAAGAGTTATAGCAGACTATCCCTCATCGGAAGAGGAAATACATGTGGATTTTTTTCTACGACGCGCTATGAGTTGCACACTAATTCGTATGCTTGAGTATTCTAATGTTGCTGCGACCGTTGGCCCAACTCAGGATATTGTTGCTACGTTCTACCACAGATATTCTGAAGTATAAATCTAGTTGATCAAGCTGTTTGACTGTTTGTTATATCAGTTTAATAATTCCATTTATTTCAGAGGGATGAGATACATCATTGGGCTCGAGAATTATTGAACAAATGGTTTCCGAAGAAAAAACGAAAAGGAAAGGTGATGATAAAAGGAAAACTACCTTTTATTCTTGCTAAAAGAGATTTCGACAATGCGTATAAAGATCTCTTAGCATTGTGGTACTTTACTTGCTAAGTTTATGAAAACATATTTGTCTTGTAATAGATTTGTTTTTCCTGTAAATTTAATGTAAACAGTGTTACATTTCACCAATGACATAATGGCACTGACTTTCACTTTTCTGGAATATGTAGGTATGTACGCTGCGTGCATAAAGCAAATCGGATAGTATATCTTACTCCTGTTCGTCAACAAGAATATACTGAAATGTGTTTCACCGTAAGTAATTTTTACATAGCTACCTAACTTAACTGACAAAATGTTCTGAAAAAAGATGAGAGATTGAATACTATCTTTTTTCCAGGCTGCTCAACTTGAAAAGTGGATCCCAAGTAATAGGCACAAACCTCCTAGAACAAGTTATGCAGGATATCGAACTTACACTACCGAACTGTCAGATAATTTGTTAGACGAAGCTAAAACTCATTGTAAAGCGGTGGAACAAGGTATACCCGATATTGTTCATTTATACTTTATTCATCTTCGTGAATAAATAATGTGATTACCAAACTTATTTGATTACAAAAATCATTAAACTTCCTTTAATGAAGCAATCTAGCTTTTAGCCCGTTCGACATGTTTCATTTTTAGTTAAAACTACATTTTTTTTTCTTAACCCATTAGAGCTTAAACAAGTCCCCAATCATCAGTCCGTTATAATGGGATTGATTTTAGAATGGCTAAATTTAACATTTTTCTTTTTTATCAGGCGAGGCTGCTAAGATGCTGGGGGTATACTGATGAAGGACTTATAGATTGTGTTTTTACGTAAGACTCGTGCCTCTATCATAATTTTTACCCTTAATGTACTTATGTTATCAGTATTAATCATACTAGTAGGAGTGGTAAAATTGAATTTCCTATGAACTTGCTGTCATCAAATTATATTTCCAAACTTCTATATAATTCAATCTAACAATCTCTACACCGGCATATTTCCTTTGTTTCATAAAACGAGATAGCCTACTTTTAGATCAAGTTTTGTATGTATTCATATATAATGCTTTGCGTTTTGTGTTCTTAACAAGTATACATACATGTAACATCATAGATTGGCTTTTTGGAAATTCGATATTGATGAGATGTTTCATGAGGTATTCTTTCATTTACTAGTAATGTTAGGCTTATGTGTATTGTATTCTTAGGGTGTGCTCAAATTCACTGATAAACAGGGAATTACCTTTATATATGTGCTAAATACGCAAGCTCGAATTCGTAGAATTATCAATGATTCTCGTAAAGACATCGATAAGTTAAAGAAGGTAAGAATTTCTTTTAGTTTCAGTTTTGTTGCAACTTTTTCCTTTTCCTGAATAATAAGTTAACGGATATTGTTGCAACAGGCTTCAAGGTTTATATTAGAGGAAAATGCAAAATGGGGAGAAGGTGAAGAACGTGTCTTGGAATTCCATTTACTCAACTTTACTGAGGTAAGACGAATATCTTTTAATGAACTTCTACTACTTCTTTGAACATACAAAACCCTAGTTGAAGTTAAAAAGCCTAGTTTAAAAATAATGAGACTATATACCAATTAAGAAACCCAGTTCGGTTTCTAACGGGCACAAACATAGGGGATACTATTTAATACTAATTTACTTCCCTAAATGAAGACACTTCATAGATGTAGAAGAAAAATGAACTGAAACGTTTGATTTTATAAATTTTCTTAATTATATAAATATGATTGTGTAAATGATATTATTTTATTAATTAATAATCTAACTTTCTTTTTCAGGTTCTCAAAGAGTCTTGTTTATTTATGTTGCCACATACATCCCTGTGGTTTGGTCAATTTCACACCATACATCCCTCCCAAAAAAATTGCGCAATACACATCCCTCCGTTAGTAAAAGTTAAACACAATACATCCAAGAGGACGAACGGTGCAAAGATTGTCTCGTTAAGTTGGACACGTGGCAGTTAACTCTTTTTAAGCAAGGGTATTTTAGTCCTTTTATCATAAACACAAATACAAAACACAAACACAAATCAAACACCTACCAATATCATCTTATCCACACAAACACATATCCACACATAAACACTATCATCTGTATACCATATTTAAATCACAAACACAAATCATTTTCCAAATCCAAACCACAAATCATTTTCCAAATCCAAACCACAAAAACATCATTTTCCAAATCCAGAAACACAAATCCACAAATCGAATATCACAAACACAAACACATATCTCACGCCTCACTTCTTTCTTCCACAGCAATATATCAATTCATTTTCTCAATTCATCCACACTCAATCGATCCACACTCAATTTGATGGAAATGGTGCAAAATCGATCGACACTCATTTCAACTCAACTGCCGTCTGCTGCCGATTTGACTAATCTTTTTTACAGTCAAACAATCAGCTCCCTCCGATTCATATTCGCATCTTGCTGCGGGCCCCACCATAGGTGCGTTCTTCTTTTATTTCAAACATCAATTAGATTAACCCCTTTAATCCGCACTTATTTGAATTGATTTAAATCTTGATTTTTTTTTTCTTGTCAACTGTATGGCGTGGAGGTATAACCCTTACTAATTATATTTATAAATAATTATTAATCTTAATTTGTAATTAAAAGATCTTGACAACTAAATTAATCTTATTTCCTTATGGGTAATTTATTATTGTATGTAGGTGAAAGAGTGGAAGCAAAGGTTTCTGGTAGTTGATGGTTTAGTTTGACAGTATTTCTGTTAATGTTTGGTGATGATGAATAAGAATTTGAATGATAATATGGTGAATGGTTGAATGTTTGATTTTTTGTTTTTTTGTGAATGTTTGATTTTTTGTTTTTTGTTTTTTTGTGAATGTTTGATTTTTTGTTTTGGTGGATTGAGTATAATATTGGATTTTGAGAATTTGGATTGATGATTGTCATTGTTTGTGTTCTATGGTGAGAGTAGTGTATTAAATTGAATCTGGGTTAATGATTTGGTGAAATGTGTTGTGGGTTAATGAATTGGTTCGAATATTGAATCTGGGATTTTGAATTGGTGAAATGTGATTGTGTTTTGGATTTAGGATTAGGGTTTGACTGATAAAAAGAGAGAGAGAGAGGTGAAGTAGATGGTGTATACAATGACTAAAATACCCTTGCTTAAAAAGAGTTAACTGCCACGTGTCCAACTTAACGAGACAATCTTTGCACCGTTCGTCCTCTTGGATGTATTGTGTTTAACTTTTACTAACGGAGGGATGTGTATTGCGCAATTTTTTTGGGAGGGATGTATGGTGTGAAATTGACCAAACCACAGGGATGTATTTTGTAGTTTACTCGTCTATCTATGAAATTTAACAGCTACTATTCCTCTGCGTGCAAGGTATCTTACATGTGCTTTTTTGCATACCATTCTGAATTTAATTTCTGTTTCTACAAAACCAAAGTTAAGTTAATTTTTCATAAAAGTTTATTTGACATATAAAAAAATGCAAATATGAAAGATTTTTGTCCCGATTTAGTGTAATATTGATAGTTTTGCTAGTGTGGCCGGTTTGCTGTGAAAGCAGATCATTGCTATTAACTCACCATCCTTCTTCTCATACAATATTTATTTTGATCCTGGTTCTCTTGACTTTTCAAAAAAGTGTTCTGAAGTTACAAAGACATGTGATTATTTATGTTTGGGATTTAGCGTAACTTTGAAATTATTGGCAGGGTGGGTCTTTTGTGGAGACAAACACAAGCACATTATTGTCGTGTGAGGCAACACTGGTGGTAATGGAAAAATGCTTCCATATTTTGAGGTTCACTCCGGTGTGCATTATCGTTCGGACACATACACCAAATGCCCCCCCCCCCAGTATTGCGTTATTAGTAAAAGACTGATGATGTAATACTTAAAAAAGTACCTTATGGCATTTCAGCCTTTATCATTCGGACATGCCTTCCATCCACTGACCATCTTAGAGTAGTTTACCAAGTGGCCCATAAGCTGGTGCTTCATAAGGCGAGTTGGGTCTATTAGACCAAATACGCCATCATGTCCTCCCATTATAGTATTGTTGACCTATGGTTAATGATACTATACTTAAAGCATTGTTGGATCTGAAGGGAGACATATTTTTTCCCTCATCCCTTTGTTTCCTTTTTGAACACAAGCATAAGGGCGTCTTGTGCCATTCGACCTTTTTGCTATAGTGATGCGGCGACCTCTTTTTGGGTCCCGTTCGGCTTTTTGCCATAATGATGCGGCGACCTCTTTTTAGGTCCCGTTCGGCCTTTTTGGCTTGTAGATACGGCAACCACTTTGTTTCCTGCACAAGTAAAACACAGCTTTTCTACCATAATCATTATTTTGTGAAGTGTCGTTAGATATAAGTGTCCAGTTTGATTTTTCAGAGTCAAACTGGTTCAACTTTGACCTTATCTATTTTTGCGGGTGTTATATAATACTTGATGCAAAATATATGAATGGATTGGGTTTTAAGTGTATTTTTCATTGGTGTAATTTTTCATGAAATATTATATAACAAAAAAAAAATATTTAAGGTCAAAGTTGAACCAGTTTGACTCTGAAAAGTAAAACTGGACACTTATTTTAAGACGGAGGGAGTAACTAACTTTTGACCCAAGAATAATAATAATAATAATAATAATAATAATAATTGGTCCAAGACTTTACTCATTTATTCCCAGTTGTTTTCAGTGACCAATGAGGAAAAGATATGTCTTGGGCATAGCTACCATGACAATAATTCAACATCAATTTATTATGTGAGATAAAAGGTAGATGGGTTCTACTATGGTAACACCTCCTAGTGGGTGGGGCCTCCTACTTTAGTCAAAAAGTACAAGCGATAAAGCAAACAGTACAAGCAGCGGCAGCACAGGAAAGTCAACACACCCCCTACAGGGGGTGTCAGCCTATCATCACCCAAGGTAGATACATGTGACCTATCTGCTACCTTTTTTTTTGGAAGGCGACCTATCTGCTACTTAACTATGCTATAGAAAAGGCGTGCATTTTAGGCTATGTGCAGTAAGGCGACCCAATCCCCTCATTTTTCTCTGCCACGTCAGCTTTCTCTCTCCAGCGACCTACAGGCGATTAGGTGCCCCAGTAAGGGCGACCAAGTTTATTTTTTATTTTTTTTTATTATTTTTTTTAATACATTTTTAAACACAAACTAAAATTTTATTTAATAATTAAAACGTTACATAATAATTCAAATAAAATAAAAACATTACAATAAAATTCAAATCACACTAAAACATTACGATACTTATTATTAAAAACTAATAATTAAGGTTGTGTCGTTCCTTGATTTCGTCCTTCATTTCTTGAATCCTTTGTCTTACATTTTCTGGAAAAGACGGGTCGATTGGTGTTAGATAGAATAAGATGTCTTTATCCCTTTTTTTTGCCCGTCAAATTCAAGTCTCTCTCTTTCGACTTGAACTTTAGTCGCCTCTATTTCCAAGGTTTTTTTCTTCAACTCGTAGTAGCCGTCTGCCAGTTCCTGCTTCTTTCCCAAAGCAACGTTCTGCATGCATTGCCATTTGTCGGCTACATCTGCCATATAAGAAGACTTGGAAGAACTCCCCGAGGACTTTTTCTTATTTTTCTTAGCGGCGTCTCGGCCAATTGGTCGCTCATTTCGAACGACTACTTCTTCATCATCAGGCACATCCGAACCCGTTTCGGAAGTCCTTGCCTTCTTTCGACACACATCTTGGCTTAAAAAAGCCGGCATCTCATTGTCCTTCCAAACCTCATGGTCCTTCAGAATTTCCCAACAATGCTCCAATAAGAACGCATGTTCATACATTAATAGGTATTCTTCACACGCTCATTTGTAAACAGTGAGGTCATTCTCACCACTTTCATAATTCTTAAACGAATTATCGTAAATGGCACAAATTTTTTTTTCCATTCGATCGTGGGAGTGACCAAGTTCAAGGAGATCGAGTTACTCGATCGAGTATGGCAGTAAGGGGATCGATTCCCTACCTCGATCGAGCAAGGGTCGATCGACCCTTCTGCAAATAGCCTTTTATGATTTCAACAAAAGAAATTCAACTTTGAGACAACTTACTTTATCTTTTTGGATTTTAGCTATTAGGTCACTTCCAACAGTTAACTCAGCTTTAAAATTTAAGACATGCAACGTCAGCTTTAACACACTCACCCTTAACTCAGCTTTAACACACCCAACAATAACTCAGCTTTAACACACCTTAACTCACATTTATATCAAATAACTTTTTTACACAAACTACCCTTAAAAGGGGGCAAAGTGATTTTTTTTTTTTTTTTTTCACAAACACCCCTTAACGCAGCGTTAAGGGGTTAACGCTGCGTTATAATGTGGCTTTAACGCAGCATGCTCCAACAATTAACGCACTATAACGCATGTTAACGTGGGATTTTTTGGGCCTTAACATGAGTTTGACTACTCCCGTTGGGAGTGATCTTATTGCTACTTTACTTTATTCGATCTTAGCTATTATTTCTTTGTCATACTGGAAATAATTGAAAGGGTTATGTTGGTTGAAATTGAGTAAAACATAGAACAGTTCATTAATATGATTAACAAATGTTACAAGATTACTCAAAACCTATTAGATTACATGATAACATCTTCAACTTCTTAAAGGGGATACTTTCGGTATGGTATCCCCTTAGGTGAGGGTTTTTCCTCTTTGGGTGACAAATAAACTCTCACTGATCCAAGCTATGCTTGTGATTCAGTGAGAGGATGTTCCAATCAACTAATACATTCTGTGTATTATTTTGTTTGTTTTGGAATCCATACTATCTCTATTACAAAGCACACTATATATACAGGTAAATAAACAAAGTCAAATGTGGTAGGTATGAGTAGACATCCACTTGTTGTGAGTTGTCATCCACTTGGTGTGAGTTGTCATCCACCAAGTGGTCCCTCTTCATCTTCCTCTTTTGTACTTTGTCTGACTTCTATCTTTTCTTGTAGGAGTTCGTGCCCATATTTATCAGTCTGCTTGTAGAGATAGCATCTTCAGGGTCACTGAGACATTTGTCAATTCTCAGTGATACTGGTGTTGTTTGTAGCTCGTATACTTTACTCACTGACACCGTATCAGTAAGTAAAGTGTTTCTTCAACAACGGGCTTTTTACAACACTCACTGATTTCTTTATCAGTGAGTAACCCACTATTTTATCAGTGAGTTAGGCTATTTTATGTTCAAATCTTGTTAGGGTACTTGGGTCAAATTCTTGACCCAACAATCTCCCCCTATTTGAAAATACAAATAGCCTGGGTTCAAACCTGCTTGTTCAGGGACTTGGGTTTAGTTCCTGAGGTTCAAGGGTTCAGGAGACTTGGGTTTAGTTCCTGATGTTCAGTGAGTTGAATGACTGGTTTAGTGACTCGGTTCAGGGTTCATGGGTCCTGAGGGTTCACTTTGACTGGTTCATTGTTTATCTCACTGATGGTTCAGTGACTGGGGGTTTAGTCACCAAAGGGGGTTCAGTGACCTGGGTTTTAGTCACTGAGGGTTCAGGGACTTGAAAGGTTCAGGGTTCAGTTTGCTGAGGGTTCAGGTTCCTGAGGGGGTTCAGTAACTCGGGTTTTAGTCACTAGGGGTTCAGTCACCTGGGTATTCAGTTGATCACCAATCTTCAGTCACTACCTGAAGCATAAATACCAACCTCTGGTTTGTGTTTAGGTTGTGATGTGATGGGTTGTGTATTTTAAATGGTTGTGATTGAGGTTGTGGAGGTTATAGAGTGTTAAAATGCTTAATCCTCTCCCCCTCAAAAACTACAACTTTAGCCGTAGTTTTTGAAGTTAAGCATTTCAGTGACAGATTCGGGTAGTGAGTTTGGTTTTGGTATTGGTAGTTGTGGTTTCCAGGTTGTTTGATTTAGGGGCTTGGGTATTTCATTCTCAACCTGACCATAACTCATATTGTTCCCTGATAATCCCACCCGCCCCAATATTCACATAATCACATCATTCCCTGAATCAATCCCCATCAGGCTCATCCACTTCAGTCACTAAAGGGTATTCAGGGACTTGGGTTTGAGTTAAGTGACCGGGGTTTTAGTCACTTGGGGTTCAGACCCTGAGAGTTCAGGTTCCTGGGTTCAGGGTCCTGAGGGTTCAGGGACCAGGTTTGAGGTTCAGGGACCTGATGTACTGATTCACCCCAGAATTCTCAAACTCTATAACACCCTGAGGCTTATTCCAGTTCCCTGATGAGAACCTTTTTTTTTCTACCACCTCCTCTGATCTTAGACACACTCCCTGAACAACTCATTCTTATCACTGACTCGTTATCCAACCTATCACACCATTCTCAGTGACACACAGAGTCACAAACATTCTAAGTCACACACTTTCCTGATATGATCTAGTGAAACCTGATATTCACAACTTCGACCTATTCAGGCTACACCTGAAAATCACTAACACTCCTTGATAATCCTATCACCCCATTCCATCCTTATCACTCCATGAGTCACAAGCTCACATAGCTCTAGCACCCACACTGACAAACAGTGTCATCAGTAACTCACTGATAACATTTTATCAGTCACTCTTTATCAACATTTTTCCAGCCCGAAAATCAACATCACTACCAATTGGCTTCACTGAGCCGACTGACTTCACATTGATAACCCATAATATTGTCAATTCCATCTAATCCTAAACCCATTTCTCATTTTATATCTCAATCGTTTCTTACTGAAACAAGACCCATCAAAAACATAATCAACCTAATTCTTTTTTTTATGTCGCTGCCCTTTTTTTTTCATCCGCAAGAACTTGACATGGTAGTTTAGATCGAGAATGTGGATCGGATCTGATTTTTGAGTTATGTGTTTGAGTAATTGTGATTTTGATCGGTTTTGATTGAGAGTGAGAGTGTGGATCTGACTTTTTGTGAGAGATGATGTTTTCTAAATCCATTTTTTTATTTGTTCGGATCTAGTTTTTTTGAGATGGGGTTTGCTTTGTTGAGAGTGATTTTGTTTTGAATAGGTTTTTTTGTATGTGTCTGCTTTTGAGGTGAGTTTCTTTTGAGTGATTTTTGTTGTCCACGATCTATATTTTGTTATAGATCGGATTTGTTTGAGAGGATAAGGTTTTTGTGTGTTAGATAGAATGGTAGATCTGGGTTTTGTTTGGTTAATCTTATTTGTGTGTCGGATAAGATTTTTTGTGTGGTGTGGGTTGCGTTGGGTTTTGTGTGGGGATAAGATTTGTGTGGTGGGTGGGGGTTTTGTGGGGTTCAGGGAGGGGAATGGTGTTTGTCAGTCACCAATAAATGTGTTTCTCCCCCTCAAAAATTGCTATGTCAGTAGCAGTTTTTGAAGATTCACATTTATTATTTTTTGAAGAATGTTATCAGCAATCATGCATGGTTCTGGCTCATAAGAATGAACCTTAGGCTCTGGTACCACTTGTTGGTCCATGAAATTGAGTAAAACATAGAACAGTTCATTAATATGATTAACAAATGTTACAAGATTACTCAAAACCTATTAGATTACATGATAACATCTTCAACTTCTTAAAGGGGATACTTTCGGTATGGTATCCCCTTAGGTGAGGGTTTATCCTCTTTTGGTGACAAATAAACTCTCACTGATCCAAGCTATGCTTGTGATTCAGTGAGAGGATGTTCCAATCAACTAATACATTCTGTGTATTATTTTGTTTGTTTTGGAATCCATACTATCTCTATTACAAAGCACACTATATATACAGGTAAATAAACAAAGTCAAATGTGGTAGGTATGAGTAGACATCCACTTGTTGTGAGTTGTCATCCACTTGGTGTGAGTTGTCATCCACCAAGTGGTCCCTCTTCATCTTCCTCTTTTGTACTTTGTCTGACTTCTATCTTTTCTTGTAGGAGTTCGTGCCCATATATCAGTCTGCTTGTAGAGATAGCATCTTCAGGGTCACTGAGACATTTGTCAATTCTCAGTGATACTGGTGTTGTTTGTAGCTCGTATACTTTACTCACTGACACCGTATCAGTAAGTAAAGTGTTTCTTCAACAACGGGCTTTTTACAATACTCACTGATTTCTTTATCAGTGAGTAACCCACTATTTTATCAGTGAGTTAGACTATTTTATGTTCAAATCTTGTCAGGGTACTTGGGTCAAATTTTTGACCCAACAACTGGAAATAATTGAAAGGGTTATGTTAAGGTAACACCCCCTACATGTGGGACCCCTTATTTTAGTCAAATTATACAACTCCGTAAAGCAGATAGTAGAGGCGGCGGCAACACTCAATCATCGGGACACCCCCTACAGGGGGTGTTAGGATAACACAGCGTTAATTGAAAAGTCTCTATTTACTTTTCTCCAAAACAAATGTGCTATCACATGGCATGCAATATTTTAATATATAAGGGCGCTAGGAGTGGACGAATTTATGCCCCATACTGGTGGTAACACCGCCGCCGGCATCAAATTTATGAGAAAAATTTATGGTGGACGGTATTACATAACGGTGGTGATAAATGTTGAAGAATCTGATGGCCCCACTTGGTTCTTTTAGGAGATTCTTGACAAGTCATCACATCCTGCAAATGAAGTGTTTGATAATTATAAATAAAAAATAAAAAATAATAATAAATAAATAAAAAAATAAAAAATAAAAAATGGGATGGATGTGAATTTATCGGGCGCCAGCGAATTATGTTGGGAGGGATGATAATTTATGAGAATGAGTTGGCTGAAGTTTATTGGCTGAATTTGGGAGGGATGATAAATTCTTTACTCCCCATTCCTAGTGCCTTAAGACCTATCATCATATGCGCATGCCATATTTTAATATATAAGACTAATAAGGGCTATCACTGTCACATGCGTATGTAACCATCACATACAAAGGATATGGCATATCTAATGTAACGTGCAGTGCAGATGCACGCTATAATCGAATCTTAT
This sequence comes from Artemisia tridentata subsp. tridentata, assembly GCA_021014915.2. Lineage (NCBI taxonomy): Eukaryota > Viridiplantae > Streptophyta > Magnoliopsida > Asterales > Asteraceae > Artemisia > Artemisia tridentata. Next base: position 485,093,023 of record CP139508.1, on the reverse strand, counting down.
GAAAACATAACATTGCCCGGTTTCAAGTTTGATTTTAAGATTTCCAAGCATGTAAGTTTATTTCGGGTTTAAAGATGATACTAACGCATGTGGGTAATTAGGAGAGCGTACAAAGGAAGTCAGATCGATACTTACAGAAGTGAGGCTGATCCAAATCGTGGATAAACATGTTTCCCGGAAATCCAACCAGGTAATCGATCTTCCCCGCCGCTTAGAGTGTGACTACTCCTATACCCATTTTTTCTTTTGACCCGGAACCAAGCTGGGGAAAACACGAAATCCGAACGAGGCAGTACCTCCGGATGATGCAACATATCGGAGAAGGACAGTATTTTCGAACGACTTGTCCAAAATAAACCATATTGGAAAGCCCTTACTCCATACCGGAGGTTTGGTGCCGAATGTCCTTACAAGCGGACTAAAAATGTGTCACCACTATATCCTAACGAGATGGTATCTCTAAACGACACAGAATAGCCGAACGTCCATAAGCGGACCGAAAATGCTACCCATCATTCTTAACTCTTGGTAGAGTGAATAACGGGTCCCACGGATGGCGCCAATTTGTTGAAGCATATTTCCGCTAGGTAAGGCCGGATGACTTCTACTCGCCGTCCATCCTTTTTCCTGAGCCGTGAGATGTGCTACAAATAAGAAAGAACTCGTTAGAAGGGGTCCCGAGGCCCATTCGTTGGGTGATCCCTTTCTCTCACGTTAGAGTATTTGCTCGTCGTTTAGGCCGGTGAGTGAGATTTCTGCTCATTGCAGTCACCTCCGGGCTTCTTCGCCCCGGGAACCACCCTCCGACGGTCAAGTCTGGACCTCGTATATAGAGGATTTAATATGAATGTATACAGTGTATTGTATGTGTGTGGGATGAGATAGATCATAAAATGAGATAGAGATAGAGATAGTGGTATATATAGAGAGAGAAAGAGGTAGGTACCAAATACTACCTCGATACCTGTATTGTCTCGGGAAGGAGCGTGCTGACCTACACCTGGTCTAGGTGCTAGGTGTTAGGCCAAGTGGGAGACACAATCCCGTAATATTCGGGATGTCAGCGGTTAATGGGACTACTCACTGTAAATGGCGGCGGTCTTGTCAGTAGACATGTCCGGAGGTGAGATGCTAGTCCGGACGAAATATGACATCCGGACACGTGGTCATGGTCCGGACGAGGTATGTCGTCCGGACACATATGCCAACAGGTATACACGAAGAAATTCGCGGTTTGAGCTTTTTTCAATTCTTCCCTCTATTATAAAAGATAAGGTTAAATAGGGTAAGTTGTTTGGGCTCATCTCAGTATCGGATAACTACGGGTTACTTTCAGATGGGGGTTATCACTTATCTGAGTCTGACTTTGCTTATGTTACTCTATTCAACCATGATTGGGGTAATCCCGTAAAAATGATCGACTGTGAGCTTGTTTACCTTGGCAATCCAAGTTCTCGGCATGCAGTTCCATTTTCTTCAACGATTGATATTCATATGCAACTTTTTGTTACTGCTACTAATAAGAAGAAGAAGGATAAATGTTTTCAACTTTGCAATGGAGTGACTGAATTAGACATCTCAGATTTTTGGGACGAGAAATTAGTCGGTATGTGCGGTTACCTAGATGAAAAAGGTAAGGATGGCGTTATAGATGTGCATTACATATTATTGAAGGATGCTGTCGATACCACTTTGGAGGTAAGTTTTCAAACGGTGACTGTCGGTCCTAAAGTTCATGGATATATATTTGCTTCATATGGGGATGACTTTCCATATAGGTCTGATCCACATCGCTACCATGCATTACTCTTTCAAGCTAATCCTCTTGAACCTGTAGAGAATAATGTCACACTTCCGCTGATGAGATCTATGCTGGTTGTACCCTTAAATGGTCACCTGTGATTGAAGCATACTTGGAAGAAGTAGAATCTCAGAAAGTGATTATTAAGGGCAGTTGCAAATTGAAGTCGCAACGCGATGGTGTTCTCGACGGTGTTATTAAGGGGACATATTGCTCTTTAAATCTGAAAGTCCATTGGAAATACGAAGCTCAGTGTCCTTGATATCTTTCTGGTTGATATGCTATATTATTATGTTATGATATGATATGATGCCTACACAATCTTTTGATGTTAGAAAGTGGTATCTACTATGTTTAATTATATGATCTTACATAAATTATGATTTTTAAAATATGATTAGGATGACAAAATCAATATGTGGTCACCGTATTATCTTGGTGCACTTTATGAAACGATTTTTTTTCTTAAGCTTCTCACATTGTTGTCTTCAAAACCAAGTGGCCCATCTGTTTTCTGTTTTCTTTTCTTGAAATATAATACACCGTATATGATTAACCAAAACTATGATTCGTACATATCACTCTTGACATTGAGGCGAGATCAAAAGGAAAGGAAACATTGCGCAAAATACATTGATTCAAAGAAAACGCTAATAGTGAGCAGCCGGATTGTTTAGTCGACTGGTCCAAGAAAAGCTATGTTGCATGTTGTTCGACCATGTATGGATACCGTCCATAAGAGCACCTAAGAACCAACGTGGGATGATTTCAGAAGATGACAAATATATCGCCAATCAAGAGTCATATTATGCAACAGCACAGATTTAACTATAATTATACGCTAAACCATGTTTATACAAAAATGAGACTTTGGCATTTTGTTCGAAACTTATACTAGTATAATGTTTGTCTATCTACTGCAGACACATATTACTAAAGTATATTAAAATCATCATTTCACAAAAAGAGACACGACTCTTGGTAATCATACCAGTAATCACTCTAAATGAGATATTGTAATAAACTTGTGATTGCTATATTTTCTTTTGTTAAATATTTTTTTATTTTATTTTTTTTTTCTAGTACAATAGCACCTTTTGTCTACAAGCACAGAAACACTTTCATATAAAATAACATGTTCAAACAAAGATTACACAAATGAATGTAGTACAAATACATAACACTATAACAACTTGATAAATAGTAACACATTAAGACCTACTGTTTTGGATTTTAGTTAACTATGATCAAATAAGATATTTTGTTTAAGTAACCATGTGCTACAATATAATCAACAAAGTAAGGTATTTGAAATTTATAAGAAATAGAAAACAGGTTCAAATAACTTCAAAGAATGATTTATTTATCTTATAAACCGACAACCCGACCCCGACTTAACCCGACCCGATAAACACCCGAACCCGACAACCCGATTTCTTATCGGGTCGGGTTGCGGGTCACTTTTTCAAAATTCAAAACCCGACCCGATACACCAGACAACCCGACCCGGTAACACCCTTATTCAATACGGCGTATGGCAAGAGTTACATACGTCGTATGCTCTTTGCAAGATTCTTCAAATAAGCTCCAAATCACGTCTTTTCCGTTTCTTTTCCAATATTGCTCATAAATGCTGAAAACAACAAACTTATGCAATTAAGCATCAATTCAGTAATAAACATACAATAAATGAGCAATATTTGTGGGATAAATGATGTATAAATATAGTATATATTTGATGCTATCAATAATATCATTGACATAGATCAACAAATAAGTAACCTCAAGTACCACGCACATAAATAAACAGAGATGAGTCGCATCGGCTCGATGAGAAACCAACTCGCATAGCATAAACTGCAAACCGTAGATAACGACATGTGTAACTTGCAAACATGATGTGAAAACCTAGCATCCACATACACTGGTTGCTGATACATGTAAACAGTCTCGGATAGATCTCCGTTACAACCGGGCTAAAAGTATCCCAAGCTATGGATGGGTCAATAACGAGATAAAGCCACACTAAGAACAATACGAATAGTAGCATGTTTTACAACCGGGCTAAAAGTATCCTCACAATCAACACCAAACTGTTGGCTATGTCCATTGGCCACAAGATGAGCTTTAAACCGTCTTAAAGAACCATTGGCATGCTATTTATGCCGAAACAACCACACAGACCGAACCACATTAACAGTAATTGGTTTCGGAACAAGCATCCAAGTACCGTTTTTAATTAATGCATCATATTCATCATTCATAGCATTTTGAAAATTAGGATATAAGGCAACTGATGGAGATTTAGGAAGAGGAGAAATATTAGAGACGTGACCATGACAATGAGGATTGGGCTTAACTGTGCCAACTTGGGCACGTGTGACCATCGGATGAGTACGGGTAGGGGGATTAGGGGCAGTAGGGGTTTTGGCCGTGTGAGGGTTAGGCTGTAGGGGGTGAGTTTCTTGAGAGAGTTTGGGTCGTCAAAGGTTGGGCCATGGGAGGGTTTGTTGGTTTATGATCGTCTGTTGTGCCAACGGGCTGGATTGGGCCGACAGATGGGATTGGGCCGAGTGTGCTGGGGGGTCTTGGGCTCAGATGGAGCGGTATGGGTGGTGGTGACAGGTTCGGTGGTAGCAGGATGGTGCGTGGCGGTTTGATGAATGATATGGCAGGTAATGGGAGATGGCGTAGAGTCAAGAAATAAGTTTTAACTTGTGTCAAATGTCAAATTCTAATAGCAATTAATATAAATTAACACATTTCAGTTTGCTTACATAAATGACCACATTTAGACTTAAGACATAACCCACCAGAAGGCACAATGTATACATAAAGGCACAATATATATATATATATATATATATATATATATATATATATATATATATATATATATTTATATATATATATAATATATATATATATATATATATACCAGAAAGGCACAATGTATACATAAAGGCACAATATATTATAATATATATATATATATAATATATATATATATATATATATATATAACGCAAGAAATACTTGAAGCTCACTATGATAACTAATTGTGAGCCGTGAATGCTTTTATAAAATAAAGAATATACTTTGTAGACAAAAGATCGATATAGATCCTAAAATTACCATAGATCAAATGAACACATCATCACCGTCCAATCTTTTATATCTAATGGTGTAGATTAAAAGTTATTTTTAACTAATTAAACACGGAGGGGTAGTTTTGTAATTTCTCAATTCCCACCTAACACCCTCATCATTTCTCGACATTCACACTTGTTTACATACACACACTCTCTCTCACCTAACATTCCCCATTGAAACCCTATCCCTCCCAAATCCAAAGATAACCAAGTATCTACTAAATCTTGAATATATGGGATGAATTAGCATGATCTAAGGATGAATTGAGGCGTGAGTCTTCTTCTTTTGCAAGATCAGAATGAGGATCAAAACGTTGCTAATGGTAAAAAAAAAATTAATCGGATTTGATTTTTTTTGTTAATATTATTTTTATGAGTATATAATCAGAAGATTATTACTGTTATTTGTATCTTGTAAGTGTTTATGATGAACATTACATATTCAGTGTGATTTTTTTATTTACGAATTAATATTTTTGACGTTATGATTCTTAATGGTGATGTTAAAAGATTAGACTATGATGTTGCTGATGAACACGAGAAAGAGAGTATTCTACTAGAATCACATGTGACTGTCTTTTTTTTTTTTTTTTTTTTTTTTTTTTTTTTTTTTTTTCAAACTTGTAAGCTGCTTGTTTTACATTCTTAATTCATATATTTTGTTTACTGTGATCATCTGCATCTTGTGATGGACATGTAACTTAAGACCTGTATCAAATTTTGTTGATGCTACCTTCTTTTGCTTATCTGGAGTCTTTGTGATTCTACCAGAATCATATGTGATTCTACCAGAATCACATATGATTCTACCAGAATCATATTATTTTAGGTTTTTTAATCAGATAATCAACAATGCCATAAGCCCATAATGTTTTCTTAATGCATACTATAATGATGATTTTGTTCAACAAAGTACATTTGATATTTTAATGATGAGTTTTTTTTTAACAATAGATTTGTAGGTAAAAGATATATGGCGTATGAGGGCTTTTATTAAACATAGTACAGATGTTAATTTGCTAGTGAAAGATCTTACATGGTTTCTAAAACTTTTTTTATATTAGATTTCTGAGTGTGCCCATATTATTTCTCTTTTATTTTCTTGTAAAGGCGTAGACACTTTTTCTGGGACTGTTCATCCTTTTTTAATATAATGATGTCAAGTTACTTGCATCTGGTGTTACACCTGACCTTCCTATTTTGGCTGCAGTTAACTCCGGTTGAGCAGACAATTGATCATCTTCTTCAATGTACAGCAAAGGTGTACATAAGTAGTGCTTTTAAAAAGTTATGCACAGAGACACCACATTCTACTAAATGCGGGAAATAAGCACATAGAAGCATATTAGGAACAAAAGCAGATATCGAACATTGCAAAACAATTGAAAATGGCTAACCAAGTGGCTGATGCTTCTTGAATTTCATACTTTTTTTTAATATTCGGGTTTTCATTTCATTTGAACTTTTGCAAAAGTGTTGTATGGATTTTAATGCGAATATATGGAATTTTACTTGAATACTATTTTTTTTATGTTCTAGAAGATTTGGTATTACACTGGATAAAATCACTTGTGATTCATCTCAAAATTCACATGTGATTCATGTCAGAATCACATGTGATTTGTGTAAGAAATTCATACGATTTTCATATCAAAATCACATGTGATTCATGTAAAAATCACGTATGATTTTCTCAAAATCACATGTGATTCTTGCAAAAATCACGTGTGATTCATCTCAAAATCATATGTGATTCATGTCAGTTTCGAAAGCCAATCCATTCGGCCTAGACTAACCCACTCGACATAAGTTTTATTTTCAAAGCTTAACCGTTTTTACTCCGGTTTGTTTCTACGTGATTCTAATATTATTTCTATTGTAGTTCAATGTTAAAAGTCGAGTTTCAATCAACAAGAACGAAGTAATACACGATTTCTTCAAATCGTGCATAATAAAAATGTTGATCGACATATACATTGACTCACAAGACATATACCTTGTTTTGTGCTCTCACAAACTTATTCTAGAGTCCTAGGCTGTAGAAAATTCATTTAGAAACCTTACAATTACTGACAATATAGAATAGCTAGTGTTTTTGAATTATTGAACGATACGTGTTATAGAAACGTCTCTATATATATCTTTTACTCACCACCTTTTCTTTTTACCTTAAATACTATCAAGATAACTCTTATTCATCCATAAATTTATCTTTGCAAAGCCAGAAACTTTCATTCGTACGTTTGGAAGGAAAACGAGAGATCGAGTTTAATATTTATAACGTATACTATAGTTATAAAGTTAACGTGGGTTTTTACTTGTGTTTCAATCACTTCTTTCGAACCTCTACCTCCTTAACCGCGTTGTAAGTATTTTAGAAACTCTTCAATTCATCTCGTTCATATTTTCATGTCTATGCATCATTTTATAAATCATACTCGAACATATATTTTCTCACTTAATTTTCTACGTATATATATTCATTTAGAACCTTAAACGTGACACAACTCCATCTTGGAAGGCATAGAAGTCACGTATCACACTCCTTTCACGTTTATATTCAAGTATCATGCATCGTTCGACTTTATTTTGAATCATGTTAATAGCGTATGAAAATTGTCAAATACTCAGAATTATATTCTAAGTCTTTTCCCTTTATTAAACGTCTCACGTAGCCTAGAAAACGACCTCGTATCTTCAAATTTAACTTAACAATCGTATAATATTTTTACACAACCTATTAGACCACCTAGCTAGCTAACACTTTCGTTAATATAACATGAAAAAATAATGAAGTTTCGACACTCTAAATGTGCCAAGGTAGATCGCATAAACTGAAATATCAAAACAACTTAAAACAACGACTTGGGCTTTTCAGCCCATTAAGCTATTTTTAAGCTCTAGGAATAAGCTAGCTTATCAAGGCTTTTTGACATGAATTTAGAACATGAAAAATGACAATTTTGATGAGCTCAACTCGTCTCACGATGTACGGATTTTAAAACGTTAACGGGCCACTATTTGACTCGTTAAAGCCCATTATATGAAATAATAAGCTATAGACAATATAAGCTGTTAAAATAAGCTTTTTATGACTTAATTAAGCCTCATAAATTTTAATATAATTTTTCCCATTATTTTTGTGTAATTGGACTAAAAATGTAACGCGACAACACCTAGAGGGACTAAAACTGTTAACGGAGAAAAACATGGACTAAAAATGTAAAAATGATATCATTAGGGTATAAAATGACATATTATTAATTCCCAAGCTCAGATTGATATTTTGGACAAGTAGAGGACTATAATTGTAAATTATATATATAAAGGACTAACGGTGTAACGCTAACGCCGTTAGGGTAAAAAGGGTAAAAATTGGAAAAGGACAAGGACCAACGAATTCTATTTGACATTCTTAGTTTATTTTCTATTTTTGTCATTTCAATTCACGTCACATGCATATTTATTATATTTCGTTCATATATTAACTTTACGTTAATAATATATATAACAATATCTTAACTAGTTATCTTTACGTAATGTTTTATCATAATTAAAAAGGAAAACTTTGGAAATAGCATATCATGTGATATTACTTATAATCTCAAGAAATTCATTTGCACATCTTCTTTTCACCATAACGATTAATATATTATTCGTTATTCATTAATCGTTATTCGTGATTCATAAATCGTTATTCGTTACTCATTTCACATTCACCAAATAGTATTTGGTCAGATTCTCAGACATATTTATTTATCAGGTCTTGTTTTGAAGCCGTTATCATAATCTCATCTGAATTTACTTTTCATCATTCTCAGTATCACTTAAGGTGAGTCATAGCCTCACATTTACTTATTTTAAACTCCGTGAGGGAGATACATGTTATAAACAGATCACAAGCATTTTTCTGTATGCTTACCTGACTTGATATATTCCAAAGTTACCTTATTGCCACAAGACCCTTATTCATGAGCCATTTATCACTAGTAAGTGAACGCGAATATAGTGAATAGATCTATTTAAAGTTTGACAGCCTATCCCACTAATACTGGATGGAATGCCTTTTGGTTAGTCGTATTAGTCGCGATACATTATATTTGAGGAAAAATAGGAATTGGCAAATCACCTATTACTCGAGGGCATTAATATCATCATTGACTTGATGATCACCTCCGTTTTACGGTACTTTGTTAACGTTTTGCGTGTCATGAGACTTAGGGCAATATATATACTGCAATATCAATTTCTCAACTGATTGTATTTCCAATACAATCTTACTTGTGTATCGAACTGATTATCAAATTTCAAACTCTATGATATCACTCAACATTTTTGTTGACTTTTAAACATGTTTATCTCAGGTAACTAGCAGGAGCAACAAGGACATGGAGCGGGCAATTTCCTATCTTTTAATCATGGTGTAAAATAAGATGTTTAATTCAGTTTAAAACATTAATCCTTCTAAGGATTTTATTACTCTGATATGAACTTTTATAACTGAATTTCTATAATAATGGACCTATGTTTTCAAAACGTCTCTCTCGAGCCGTTTTCTATAATTATGACTTCGATCCTCACAGTAATACCCCGATTAGTCTTTGATTTGTCAATTATAGTTCAAGGAGAATTGCAAAGGAAATATGCAAAACCCCGAGTTCGTTGTCCCGATGAAGATTGAATGGAATTGTGATTCGGGATCGTGAAACGTGCAGTGAATGGTGAATAAAAGTGAGTGATAATGATTTTTAAACTAAAATGATGAAACATAAACTAAAAACAGTAAATAAGGCAAGGGAAAATTCTATTCTAAGGCAAACGTAAGGGAAATCCTAAAAAACGCGCGAATAAATCAAAACTACGTACGAGCGCAAAATAAAAAGTGATTTTGAAGCACTACTAATCCTACGGGCATGAAAATAATTTTCCCACATTCTAAATGATAAAAGAAATTTTTAGGAAAAAGAATTATATTTTTTTGATTTTTATTTTATTTTTTATGAATTTAAAACTAAAAGAAACTAATTAAATGATTTAAAAATAGAAAATGATTATGGAAAAATATATGAAAATTTGCAGGTAAATCTAAAATTAAACTATGAATCTAGGAAAAATGAAATAAGAACTTTGTTCAACCTAGATAAGCAGAATGGGCTAAAAAGCAGTAGCAAATAAGCTCAAAAATAAGCTAAACAGTCCCGAAAATTATCAAATGCTCAGGAACAGATTAACTCACTAATAGAAGCATGAAACAACTTAAAAAGACTAAATAAGCTCACAAAATAATCCAAAAAGCACTTGTGCAGATGTAAATATAGGACAGACTCAAATGGCCCAACAGCTAACTTTAAGCTGTTCTATAAGCTAGCCAAAAGCTCCTAAGGGGAAAACAAATGCATATTCTGGTAGCTTATACTAGAGGGAACTAGAAAACTGAAAATGCCCAAATTCTAACATCAATAACTACTTCAAAAGTGCCTAAGAACAGAGGCATATAGAAAGCAAAATCTGATGCAGGTTATGGAACAGCTTAATTTGGGGCTTTTGCAGACCTATTTTGAGCTATTAAATAAGCCATGAATTGCAAACTAAGTTCTGAAATCTAAAATCACTACTACTAGCTACTGATAAAAACAAAACTCATGTAAATATCTCAAAGGAATAAGCAGATTTAGCTCAACAAAAAGCTGAGGTAAGCCAACTTATGTTGCAGGTCTGCACCATCAATTCTGATGCAGCAGTAATGAAACATTCAACTCAACTCTTTCAATTCTCTATGAAACTACACCAACTCTTGGATCTATACTTAATCAACTAAATGCACCTAAAGTTGCCATAAAAAGGTCCTCAAAAGCATCAGCTTATTCAGAGCTTAAATGAGCAGTTTAGAATCTATAATTTCACTAATCAACTTATAACATCAAAATCATTAAAAACACCTTAAATCCTACTGAAAACAGCTCATATAGCTTAAAATAAACTAGATCAAACCAACTTTAAAAGCAAATGAACAGTGGTGGCTTAATCACACAGCATGAGCATCAACCAAACACCCCTTTTAGAAGCTAAAATGAACTTTTTCACTACAAATTACCAAATAAAGCTGTGGAACCTATTAACTTTTTAATATTTAACCTACTTATTAACTATTAAGCAGCTTCTAATATGGAGATAAGCATTTAACAAGCTACAAGCTACTTCTACTATTTTTGGCTTTTTACTTTGTTTTTGAGCATTAAAAAATGAAATAAACAAACACACCTAATCTAACTGATATCAACTACCAATATAACACTTATATAAGCTGAGAAAGGTGAGAACAGTACTGAAATTAGCAAATAAGCAGTTTGACTTTTGAATGACTTACATTGAAAACTTGAAACTGAGTACAAATAGAGCACTGGAAATGAAAATTACAATAAGCATTACAATAAGCTTAAATAAGCTACCACTACCACTACACTACCCTACTCCTAATTCCTAATAACTAACTACCTAACTAGCTGCCCAAATGAGGGTGAGGAAGGGCTATTTATAGCCATAAGCAGAAGCTTCCAGGCTGGTCCATGCTGGCAATCGCACCTCAAGAGCTTACTATCAACCACACGATCAATCCCCATTCATCACAGCCGTTTGATCAAAATCCATGAGGTGTCACGTCCAATAGAAAGCTGCCACGTAGCCCATTCGTGTGTTTCTGTGCTTCTCTGACAATCTGAAACCCAATGATTGGACCATTATACCCTTAATTGTAGTAATTTCGTACGGTTAAGAATTAGGGTTCTAGGAACAGTGGTAAATCTGGGTAAAAAGGATATGGGGGCGGTGTTTATGTGTGGGAATTTTTTATATTTATTTGACTCGTTTTGATATAACTTTGACCGGGTAATGAGGTTGAGTCGGGTCTTGGGTCAGGGGAATGGTTTGGGCTGTTGGGTATAACATTGAAGTGGGTTGGGTTGTGTAATGGGATTTAAAAAGTGGGTTGGATTTGTGTTTTGGATTATAAAATCCGGATAGTGGTTTTAAGGATTAATGAAAATGATAAGGACCTTTGGTGTAAATTCTGAAATCTCAAGGATTAATTTTGCCAAACTTTAAATTTAATCCAAGGGTTTGTTTTGACATTTGGTGAAACTTTGAGGGTTGATTTTGACTTTTGAGCATATCTTGATCTAATGTCGCAAATTGCTTCCCTGGCCTTGGCTTTTGACACTCTTTCCAAATCTCGTGCTCGGTATTGCCGGTTTCTCTTGATTTTGTCCCTATTTCATGATATCCATACCTGCATAGAAACAAACACAAAAACACAATATCTTTGGCATTTATGGTTAGTTTTTGGTCTATTTGGGTCCGGTTTTGGTCAAATAAAGGTATGTGATTAAGCACATACCAAAATTCCCCCAGACTAAGATATTGCTGTGTCCTCACGCAATGTTATAAAAAACACGTTTTCAAAACCAAAAATTTCCAATCTCTTTTTACTAACTTTGAGAAGTAGCAAAATTTTCAAAAGAGATTAAGAAATCTTTCGGTTCTAAAAACTCCCCGATTTTCCTTTTTATTCTATTTTTGTATTTTTCTCATTATAATGTGACGGCTTTGTTGACAATCATTATCTTTCGATAACTTTTAGGGTCATCGAGTAGGAAACACGACTCATAAAGAAGTGACCATACGGATAAAATTCGTCGTTCCTGATTTTTCACGAGTCCCCAAACTAAGCTTAAAAACGAAATCATTGTCTATTTACAAGGTAGATGCCAACACTACCCATGAAAGTTAATTGTGTATTACTTCTCGCTCCCATTTTCCTAATTTTCTTCTATTTATTTTATTTTTGGTGAGAAATGAATTTCTTCAAATTCTCATTTCGATAATTTTTAGTCCGATAAAGATACCTAGTTTAGACGCTAAGTAGTTTACAAACCTTCCCTTGAAAATCGTTGCATACAAAAATGAGGTCCACATCAAGGTCTCTGATTTAACACGATTTTGAGGATATCCCTTTTATATACGACCGAAACAACTCATCTACGAGTCCAGAGACAGAAGCTTTTATTAGGATACCCCCGGAGTCAAATTTGGCATTTTTTAACATTATTAAGCACATACTTTTTATTCCTCTGCCTTTTAAACAACCTAGACAACGGCAGCGAACCGTCAAGAATCGGGAGTCTTATTTTGACCTTGGATATTTTTCCTCTGCCTTTTTGAAGTCTGAGTCAACGGGAGCGAACCGTCAGGAAACAGAAAACTTTTATCGGCTTTGGATTATTATTATTATTATTCATCATTCATTATATATTTTGCCAAATCCCGAGTCCTACGGCTTTTATAGCAATAGAGACAATAGCACGTACTATCAGGAATCAGTTGCCTATTACACCGTAACACTGCAGTACCGTGATGTGTACCCAACTTTCATAAGCAATGATTTTCTAAGGAAGGAGTAAAAACTAATTATCGCCAAAACCAAAATACCTTTAATTATTCCTAGATTACTATTATTGGGTGAAACAAGCTTATGGGAACAAAAAGCCACAAATAACTTCGATGAGCTCTAAAGAGATCCAACTACTCCACGTTTAGCAATCTAACTTATAAACAACTCTATCATTTCTCATTCTTCGCAAATTTAAAATCTTAAATAATAAGATCCGCGAATGCTTAGCCAAATAATCAAGCCATGCATATATAAAGTCAATTATGGGAACTTGCAAACTCTTAAAAGGAATTCGCGTTTTATAGCTCCTTGTATAAAAGACTAGCACGAGCTTATAGATTATAAATGGTTAAGGGGACAAGCTAGGGCTTAACACGCCCGATCAAGTCAGAATTTTATTCCTACTCTCACCAGCAGAAAGTCAACAAAATGTCAAAATTTATTATATTTTTGCAAAAAAATTTTAAAATTTTCTCATTTTTTGGATTTTTTCAATTTTTGAGGAAAAACGGGGTTGCATGAGTAAACGGCAAAAAATTGCAAGGCAAAAATCAAATCGACAGATTACCCACCAGACTAAAACGAGACATTGTCCTCAACGTCTTAAAGGTAAGGGTTTTCCTACATAAATCTAAGGCCGTTTATTAATTATGCCAAAGATAAATGTAAAACGATAAGATTAAGGATATCGGATGAGCAACGAATGATGAAACTCGAGTGGAGAGAAGCAAACCACGAGCACGAGAGTCTTCATTATTCGGGAAAATCCTGGACATAAACAACCATGAAACACAAGAAATGGAAGAGGTATCCCTCCTCACGTCACTTATTAGAAAAGAGAAAAGAAGATAGATGGATAAGCATGGGGTGCCTCCCACGAAGCGCTTGTTTTTTAATCGAGTCGTATAGCTTAGACTCACCCCGAATTCATTTATTCCTGGGGGAGCAGGTGGAAAAGATAATCTCCATCGGACTTTCATTCTTGATGTTTGGATAAACATTGAAGCATATGAAAGTTCCACTCCTATGAGATACCCAAGGCTAAAAAGAATGAGAGATGCCGGGGTCAAAGATGGTGTCTTCACTCCCGAAGGAGTGAATAAGAGGAGAAGTCACCGGGTAGGTGAAGAAGGAGAGAAAGATCTTAATTACAATGAAGATCCATTCTTCATCCTCAAGATTACCATTTTTCTGATCTTGAATATCAACATTGAAGCTCTTATGGTTACCATCAATAAAAACCTCGGGTGGGAGGGTCGGGATGATGTCATTGACAAGCAAACTCTTAGGATAGAGTACATCTCCCCCCGGGTCAGGATCTTCCTCAAAATTATAGAAATCATACTCTGGTGGAGATATGATTTCATTCTTATGAAGTATGTCTTTGAGCTTGGGCTCAGGAAGGATATACGGAGGTGGGACATGTGCTGTACTTTGTATGCTAGAAGTTTGCACCTCGTCCATTATTGTCTCCGTATCTGACTCATCACTCTCCTTGTTATGAATATCAAAGATTTGATTGTCTGAAATTAGAGTAAATTCAGAATCAAAATCAAACAAAGGATTAGTGATAGTCATACTGAAAGTTTGTGAAGTAGAATCAGAAAGATCGAAGGGTTCCTCAGATACCCTTGGGATTGGAACAAGGTCATCAACATCCTTAAGAGGATTGATTTCTACTTCCTTGTCCCCCATTAAAAAGGTATCTGAAGGGTCTTCAATAAGCGGATTGATCTCTGAATTCTCTTCATCCTCCTCATCACTCTCCTCAAAATATGACAAGTCAATGGGAGGATTTTGTTTTCTTCGAATCAACTCCTTAAGATTGTTTATTTCAGTTTGAATGTACATGTTGACTTCATTTTGAGCAATCATCTGTTTAGTCATCAATTCAGCTCTAGTAGTTAACAACCTTTGAAGAAGAAGGTCCTGAGGGGTTGTGTAATGGGAAGGTTGGTCAAAACCGGATGAGTCATGATTGTTATAAGGAATTTTCTCATAGTGCATGTTCTTGTTTTGACAATCAGAACCATAATGGGGACCTCCGCAATACTCACAGCAGTGATACTGTTGTGGTGAACTTGGTGTATAATATGAAGATGTGTCAAATCCGGATGATGTCTGATTGTTATGAGGGTTCTGCTCATAGACAAGCATGTCTCCCGTTCGACAATCAAATTCCGGATGAGGACAACCTCCATAGAATTCACACAAGTATGTCTCCATCTGGTGTTGTGGGGGCTGGTTGAAAAAGTTGGTTGTTTCATGGTAGGAATAAGGATTTTGGTCATAGACAAACCCGCTTCCCGATTCCACCATGCTACAACCGGGACAATTCCCACCATTATGAGGACCGCCACACCATTGACAACCATAATGGTAAGATGAAGACATAGAGAAGAAGAATTAAACGGATAGAGGGTAAGAGATAAAGAATCAAACGGATAAGAGGATTAAGAAGAATATTTTTGGATTTTTAAATTTTAGAAACATGGAAAATCACAAAAGAAAAAGGAAAATAAATTTTGAAGAGAAAATCTTTTTGGGTTTTTATAATAAGAAAATATTTACAAATGAAAACGATAACTCCACGAGGAAGGGTCTTCAAAACACGAATCGATAAACGGAATCACGAACTCACTTCAACCTTCCCCGACAGCGGCGCCAAAAATTGATTTGTCAATTATAGTTCAAGGAGAATTGCAAAGGAAATATGCAAAACCCCGAGTTCGTTGTCCTGATGAAGATTGAATGGAATTGTGATTCGGGATTGTGAAACGTGCAGTGAATGGTGAATAAAAGTGATTGATAATGATTTTTAAACTAAAATGATGAAACATAAACTAAAAACAGTAAATAAGGCAAGGGAAAATTCTATTCTAAGGCAAATGTAAGGGAAATCCTAAAAAACGCGCGAATAAATCAAAACTACGTACGAGCGCAAAATAAAAAGTGATTTTGAAGCACTACTAATCATACGGGCATGAAAATAATTTTCCCACATTCAAAATGATAAAAGAAATTTTTAGGAAAAAGAATTATATTTTTTTTGATTTTTATTTTATTTTTTATGAATTTAAAACTAAAAGAAACTAATTAAATGATTTAAAAATAGAAAATGATTATGGAAAAATATGAAAATTTGCAGGTAAATCTAAAATTAAACTATGAATCTAGGAAAAATGAAATAAGAACTTTGTTCAACCTAGATAAGCAGAATGGGCTAAAAAGCAGTAGCAAATAAGCTCAAAAATAAGCTAAACAGTCCCGAAAATTATCAAATGCTCAGGAACAGATTAACTCACTAATAGAAGCATGAAACAACTTAAAAAGACTAAATAAGCTCACAAAATAATCCAAAAAGCACTTGTGCAGATGTAAATATAGGACAGACTCAAATGGCCCAACAGCTAACTTTAAGCTGTTCTATAAGCTAGCCAAAAGCTCCTAAGGGGAAAATAAATGCATATTCTGGTAGCTTATACTAGAGGGAACTAGAAAACTGAAAATGCCCAAATTCTAACATCAATAACTACTTCAAAAGTGCCTAAGAACAGAGGCATATAGAAAGCAAAATCTGATGCAGGTTATGGAACAGCTTAATTTAGGGCTTTTGCAAACCTATTTTGAGCTAGTAAATAAGCCATGAATTGCAAACTAAGTTCTGAAATCTAAAATCACTACTACTAGCTACTGATAAAAACAAAACTCATGTAAATATCTCAAAGGAATAAGCAGATTTAGCTCAACAAAAAGCTGAGGTAAGCCAACTTATGTTGCAGGTCTGCACCATCAATTCTGATGCAGCAGTAATGAAACATTCAACTCAACTCTTTCAATTCTCTATGAAACTACACCAACTCTTGGATCTATACTTAATCAACTAAAATGCACCTAAAGTTGCCATAAAAAGGTCCTCAAAAGCATCAGCTTATTCAGAGCTTAAATGAGTAGTTTAGAATCTATAATTTCACTAATCAACTTATAACATCAAAATCATTAAAAACACCTTAAATCCTACTGAAAACAGCTCATATAGTTTAAAATAAACTAGATCAAACCAACTTTAAAAGCAAATGAACAGTGGTGGCTTAATCACACAACATGAGCATCAACCAAACACCCCTTTTAGAAGCTAAAATGAACTTTTTCACTACAAATTACAAATAAAGCTATGGAACCTATTAACTTTTTAATATTTAACCTACTTATTAACTATTAAGCAGCTTCTAATATGGAGATAAGCATTTAACAAGCTACAAGCTACTTCTACTATTTTTGGCTTTTTACTATGATTTTGAGCATTAAAAAATGAAATAAACAAACACACCTAATCTAACTGATATCAACTACCAATATAACACTTATATAAGCTGAGAAAGGTGAGAACAGTACTGAAATTAGCAAATAAGCAGTTTGACTTTTGAATGACTTACATTGAAAACTTGAAACTGAGTACAAATAGAGCACTGGAAATGAAAATTACAATAAGCATACAATAAGCTGAAATAAGCTACCACTACCACTACACTACCCTACTCCTAATTCCTAATAACTAACTACCTAACTAGCTGCCCAAATGAGGGTGAGGAAGGGCTATTTATAGCCATAAGCAGAAGCTTCCAGGCTTGTCCATGCTGGCAATCCGCACCTCAAGAGCTTACTATCAACCACACGATCAATCCCCATTCATCACAGCCGTTTGATCAAAATCCATGAGGTGTCACATCCAATAGAAAGCTGCCATGTAGCCCATTCGTGTGTTTCTTTGCTTCTCTGACAATCTGACACCCAATGATTGGACCATTATACCCTTAATTGTAGTAATTTCGTACGGTTAAGAATTAGGGTTCTAGGAACAGTGGTAAATCTGGGTAAAAAGGATTTGGGGGCGCGTGTTTATGTGTGGGAATTTTTTATATTTATTTGACTCGTTTTGATATAACTTTGACCGGGTAATGAGGTTGAGTCGGGTCTTGGGTCAGGGGAATGGTTTGGGCTGTTGGGTATAACATTGAAGTGGGTTGGGTTGTGTAATGGGATTTAAAAAGTGGGTTGGATTTTTGTTTTGGATTATAAAATCCAGATAGTGGTTTTAAGGATTAATGAAAATGATAAGGACCTTTGGTGTAAATTCTGAAATCTCAAGGATTAATTTTGCCAAACTTTAAATTTAATCCAAGGGTTTGTTTTGACATTTGGTGAAACTTTGAGGGTTGATTTTGACTTTTGAGCATATCTTGATCTAATGTCGCAAATTGCTTCCCTGGCCTTGGCTTTTGACACTCTTTCCAAATCTCGTGCTCGGTATTGCCGGTTTCTCTTGATTTTGTCCCTATTTCATGATATCCGTACCTGCATAGAAACAAACACAAAACACAATATCTTTGGCATTTATGGTTAGTTTTTGGTCTATTTGGGTCCGGTTTTGGTCAAATAAAGGTATGTGATTAAGCACATACCAGTCTTCCGCTGTTAACTCGTAATTTAGGGGGTGTTACATGATCCTACAAGAATCACAGATAAAATGGAATCTACTAATATACAAAATAAGCTGGAAAAGAAAAAATTAGCTGAATCACTTGTGATTTACCTTGAATAACAACGATATTTTCTTTTTCTACCTCAGCATCCACCAATATCTCATCTTCATCCATAACCTCATCATCCATCATAACGATATAAGATCCTGTTTTTTTACAAAATCACATGTGATTCTACTAGAATCAAACACTATTTATCTCATCTTCATCCATCATAACGATCTGATCAAACACTATTTATTTCAGAACAGAATCACATGTGATTATACTAGAATCACATGTAATTCTTTTCTTATTTGTTACAAAAAACTAGATAAAACAGAAAAACATATCATTTACCTTCATTAACAGCTTAATAGTCATATCATCATCTTATTCAGATACATTAAGTTCTAATATATAATCATGTTAACCATCAGATTATCATCTTATTCAAAGACACGCCATAATCTATACAGGTTAATAAAATGCTTATTTCGAGTTCCTCTTTAACCAATTCAAACGCAAATAAAAAAAATACCAGATGGTGGTCTTGATCGGATCCAAAGGTCATAAGATAAACTGATCGATCTAGGTCATGTTTAACTAGTTGGATCACAAGGATTGTGTGGTGGCGGTGTGGTGTTAATGGTGGCGGTGGTGGCCGGAGGTGAGGTGGTGGTGGTGTCGGTTAGAGAGAGAGAGAGAAAGGGGTTTTGTGTGTGAGTGTTTTTCCTGGAAAAGAATGAACGTAATTTTTGTTTTGTTTATATAATTGTCTTTTTTACCCTTCAAGTGTAAATAGCAGATTTGATCTCAGCCTTTAGATCAAATTGGATTGTATGATTAGGATTGGTTGATTGGTTCTATGGAAAGTGTGGGTTCTTTAGGGATCTCAACTCATACTTTGTAACATGCAGCTATCACTTGCACAAGTGTATAAGAAGCGTATTTATGAGATCTATAATACTATTGAAAGATTTTGGATTGCGACATAACTATTGAAACATGACTTAAAATATCTATTCGATGCAATATGAGAAATTACATTTCATTTGTATCCTATCAATAACCTTCGACTTAAAATATCTATTCGATGCAATATGAGAAATTACATTTCATTTGTATCCTATCAATAACCTTCATTCTCATTTTTGTATAATCATGGGTAGAGGTGGCAAAACAAGCGGGCCGAGCGGGCACGGGCTAGAACGGGCATGGGCTAGAATGGGCATGGGCTTAAACGGGCATGAGCTAAACGGGCACGGGCAAAACGGGCACATGTTATACAAATCACTTTATATAAGACAGAAAATGACGAAATAAATTCCTTAAACGTAATACCTCATTTATATTTAAAAAACTAAATCTATCTATATATTCTAATATACAACACTTGAAAAAGACCCTCATTACCCCTTTAAAAAGTTAATGCTCAAATTCTATAGAGTGTCTAGCTTGGTCATTTCACATAAATATTTTAAATAATAAAGGAAATTATCAAACTAATAAATGGATTTTGCAAAGCTTATGGGAGAAGCTAATAAAGGAGAGTATAAAAAAGACGATTTTGCCCCTATATTTTAAAAAGTAATTTTGAAATTTAAGAGTGTCTAATTTGGTCATTTCATACAAAATTTTTAAATTATCAACTAATTATCATACTAATAATTAGATTTTGCAAAGCTTATGGGAGAAGCCTCATATTATTCGGATAATATGAAGTTGTAAACCACCCCAGCCCACCTATTCCTCAGCCATCATATACGATGAATTAAAACAAACGCAAACCCAAAATCATTCAAAAAATATAAACCACATCTTCGTTTTAGCTTTGGTTGATTTGAACGAGTATGTCGTAAGATTTCTGAGGTAATCTTTATCAGTCATGTTGCTTTTTTCATTTTCAAATTTATTGATTAATATGTACTACATCTAGATACTATTGGTAATGGTGCTTATGAATTTTATTGACTATTTTGAAGATTATATCTTTGATAGAAACTGGCTCAACCAAAAAAAAAAAAAATGTAAAGAGTTTTTGACATACTATTCTTTAAATTTTAGTTATTTGGTGCTTATGAAACTAAATATTGTTGTTGTCGGTTTCTTAAGGTGTATGCATGCCAAGTGTTTGATAAAATACTTAAACGAGACTTGACTTCTTCTACTTAAACAAAAATAATTCACTTTTTGCTTTCATGTTGATTCAAAATATAAAATTCTGTTAGTATGTTCTAAATTATTTAAGAGTGGAATTATACTTATGTTGCTTATGTGTCTTTGATATACATGATTTCTCAAACTTGAAAAATGGTTCTTTAAAATCGATTGTTAATGGAGTATAATTTTGCAAGAAACCAATTTATTAGTTTTCGTGTTTGTGCATCTTCTTCACATGTTCCTCTCTCTCAGACACACTATATAGCTTGAATAATGTAAATTTCAATTTATCTTCTTTTGTATTGTTTGATGTGTTACTTTGGTGCATCTCGGATTTTACGTTGATTCTGAGCGGGTGGCAAATTAGATGGTAATCTTTTTTATTTATTTCTATGGGTTATTCTTGATATGGATTTTGTTGACATAGTGATTGTGAACTCTCGAGTTTGATACTCGAGGAGTGGATTAGGGCGAAGAGTGAAATTCGTAGCTGAATCACTATAAATCTCCGTGTCTTGGTTTGGTTGTTCTTTTCCTTTATCTTTCTTGCATGCCTTTATTGTTTGCTTTGTGCATATCTATTGTGTTCATATATATTATCAATTGATATCACACAACTTCGAATCAAACAATTTTCAAAAAGAATAACAAGATTTTAAAAAGCCTTAAAACGAAATTAAAAATGGTGAAACTGTTCAACCTCCCCCCTTCTAGTTTCTATACTAATGTTTAAAAAGATCCCGAAGATTAATATCCATCGAATCACAACACGCCCGCTATTTCGGAGTTAAACCTTGAAGGTCATAAATGTCATATAGATCGTAATCTTCATCCTCATGTAAACTAGCATCATATGCACCTCCACTCGTCATGAAATGAGAAACATCTTTGATTTCATCACTATCTGAGCCTCCCCCTTGCATTTCCATAGTAAAACTAGGTCGACACACCGATGTCACATTAGCTTTCTTTTGCATAGGAAGCGGCTTTCAATCATCACCAAATAGCACAAGCTTCCCATCAATCATTTGTCTTTCTATGATATTAATCCTATCAACCAGAGATGTAGTACTTGGACTACCAAATGCATCACTAGGAGCACTCGCATGTTTATCCTTGTTCCCATTACCTTCTACTTGGCTCTTTTCTTACGAACTAGAAGATTTACGACCCTCTCCTTCACCCTCATCTACCATAGAGCTCAGAACATCAAACGTGTTCGATGTGGAAGGAACCGTAGTATCATTTTTATCATTAGTTTCATTTGGTTTCTTTGGTGCCTTAGATTTGTAAACAAATTATGACTTTGAACCAATTTGAACCCCACAAACAACTTGCCTTGGCATTTTCGTGTTCTTAATAGCATCCGTAGCAATTTTCTTAGGACATTCATTAAAAACATGACCAAATACCTTGCAACTTGAGCAACAAGGAGGTGTCCACTCGCAACCAATATGAAGAGAGTGCATAGTACCCCTCACTCACGAATTTTGGAACTGCCACCACGATGGAGTGTTTTAACTGAGTATCAGCCCTCAAATCAATCATGGCACATGCATAACTAGACGTACCCCATGACTCCATGCACATAGTGGTCGTGTAAGAATCAAGCATCAATAAGTGCCTAGTTTAGTAGCAATAGCAATCAAACCATCTTCCGTGAATGCGGTAATAGGAATATCATGGAGCTTAACCTAAACCAGAACATTACGCACATCCTCCTTCATAATATTCACATTTGGCGTCCATTTTTTCAGAATTAATGGCACGTTTCGAATTAACCACGGACCATTATCAAGCAATGCATCCTTCCTGTCTTTCTAATTAAATTTGAAATAGAATACCTCATTAGAATTCATCATAGATTTAAATAGACCAAACTTATTCCAAGTATTCCTTACATAGTTCTCGACTACTGGGGTATGCGATACGTTTGCCCAAAAAGAAACCATACACAGTGTTCCAAAAAAGATCATGAATAATGTTGACAACTAGAGTCCCTTGAAACAACAACATCAGCTCCATTGCCAGCCGGTGCTAGCAATGTCTGAAAATTGGCACTTTTCCCACTCGATTCGCCTTTAAAAAACCTTGCATATGATCCAATCTCCTTTGTGCATTCCTTCGGAGTAATTCCACTGGTTTCACTAGATGTTTGAGTAGTTTTACATGCCTCCTTAGTGGAAAACAGACTTTGCATAGATTTTGAACCACTCATGGCATTCTCAAAGCTTTTACAAGCTTCAACAGTGGCCTCGTTACCAGTAGTATTAACAGAGTCATCAGTAGACTTAGTTAGGACGATAGTAGCCCTAGTACCAGTAACCTCAGTCGGAACGACACTAGTTCCACCATTATTCCCAGCCTCATTCACAACACGACCAATACCCTTTGCTGGCAAACCAGGTTGCTTCTCCTTCACACCTCTCCCAACCCCAACCTAGAAATAACTTCTGACTCACAAACCCTCGTTCCATACCCAATACATACAACCCTACCCGAGTTCAAATCTTGCTTTCGTTTCTCTTTTATTTTTTATGCTAAACATTTTAATTATCAATGTGTGTATCTTTAATAACTGCCAAGTAGTTACCAAAATGATGATTTAGTCTGATGGATGGGAAAGACTTTGTTGAGGTGTAGGACCAAAGTTCTATTTACATAAATTGTTTTTTGGGATAGCTTATTAAGATCCCTCTTAAAATACAATTTATATCCCTCATGTTTTTTTGTTTTTTTAATTTTTTAATTTTCTTTTTATTTTTATAATTTCGTTTTTATTATACAAAACTGAAAGTACAGAACATAAATTATAAAGTTTAACAAGTCAAAATTATTGAACTGACAAAAAGTACGAAACCTAATTTATAAAAAAACTATGTGAGCCAGGGGTAACAAATAGTAGTGCCCTTGTTTTTTTTTGCTGGTTTTCACAAGTGATTTATATGTAAAAAGTACGTGTAAATTTTTCTTAGAATGCTTATAGAATATGAGCTTTAATTTATTTTACGTTAAAATAGCAATTTATATTTGCATATAATTTAAAACGTATCTCTTATTTTTTTTACTTTTCATATCTCTTCACAGAAAGCTTACCAGTTCATGAAATCCAAGATCAATGAAGTTGGACCTTTAGTTATTAACTTGGAGTTATTAACTTATATTTGTATTGATTTTGGATTCAAAAGTTAGTAATATGTAATTTATATTGAGATACTAGATATACTTGCTTCCATTTTATAAGTGTTATTTTTATAGATGCATATACATTAATTGAAGAATCAAAATTTATCAGTTTATGTCTGTTGCGAAACGCGGAAAGAACCATTTTATAAGTGTTAGTTGTATTGTCATGAATTGCTCCCCGTTGAAGTAACATTCCGCTAGGCAAGTCCGGACGACTTCTGCACGCCGTCCATCCTTACTCGCAAGCCTGATGTGTGCTACAAATACAAATAAACCCGTTAGATGGGGTCCCGAGGCCGAAGCCCCGGGAACCACCCTCCGACGGTCAAGTCAGTACCTCGTGTGTAGAGGATTTATTATAATGTATACAGTGTATTGTGTGTGTGTGAGATGATGAGAGAGTATAGAAATGAGATATGGAGTTGTATATATAAAGAGAGAAAATGGGTAGGTACCAGATGGTACCTCGATACCTGTGTTGCCTCGGGAAGGAACGTGCTAGGTTTCAGACCATATGGGAGACACAATCCCGGGAAATCTGGGATGTCAGCGGTTGATGGGACTGGTCACTGTAAATGACGTCCGGATACGTAAGTATGGTCCGGACGAAGTATGACATCCGGACACATACGCCAACATGTCCCCCCAGTATTGTAGTATCGGTTGAAGACCGATGGTGCAATACTTAAATAATATATTTATGCCTTTCGGCACAACTTCGGTCCGGCACGTGTAGTCCGGACACATATGCCAACATGTCCCCCCAGCATTGTAGTATCGGTTGAAGACCGATGGTGCAATACTTAAATAATATATTTACGGCCTTCGGCCTGTGCTCTTTCGGGCGCCAGTATTGCATTGTTGGTAAAATACTGATGATGTAATACTTTAAAGAGTACCTTATGGCCTTTCAGCCTGAGTCGTTCGGACCAGTGTTGCATTTGCCTCCCGGTGTGTGTCCTTCGGACATATACATTAACACTCCCAAGCCTTAAAACGTCAAAAAGATAGTAGTGCACTTCTTGTTTTACATTAGGGGTTAATACATACAAATGTCACTATAGTTTCCAAAAAATTTGAAAAAAGTCACTATACTTTTTTTTTGGTTGAATTAGGTTACCATTGTTTACGTGACTGGTTCAATAAGTCACTCATTCCATTGTAACTCATTACAGCTGGTTAAAGTCCTCGTTGGCATCCTAAGTGGCAATATTCCATTTTTTATAATAGCGGGTTGATCCCGATCCCCTTTCTTTAATCAGATCTTTTCATCCAAACCCTAACACACACATTTCTCTTCCATAAACACACACATTTCTCTTCAAAGTGACCTTGATTTATGGTTGTCATCTTCCCAACAAGGTAATTTGATTTATGGTTAATGTATTAAAAATTAGGGTTTTGCGCAATTTAGGGATTTGTGAAATTAACATTTTTTTTTATTTTTCTTGTCTCAGATGGCATCTTCCTCAGCAACTACCAATTTTCTCATAAAATTTCATCGTGGTGGTGTATTTGTAAGGGATCCTTTTGCTTATGACTATGAAATTTTGAGTGAAATTCCTAATGTTAATGTGTCTGAATTGGGATTTGATGGTTTAGTCAAGGTTTTAGTAAGTGAATGTTCTAGTGACATCAAACAATTTTTTTATGTTGTTCCTGGTTTTGACTTAGAGTTAGGACTGAGAACCTTAAAAAATGATGCTGACTTAAAACAATGTGTTGAATTAGGTGAAAAAAATGATAATGTCTTAGAGATATATGTGTCTCACTCTGTGTTTGAATTACATGATGCCACTTCCACTAGTGCTTTACCAGCTATTGAAAATGTCCAGCCAAATGATGATAGTGATAGTGACTTAGAGGGTGACTATAATATCTTTGAGTATGATACTGAAGAAGAGAGTGACACTGCATTAATAGATCACTTATCTGATGGTGAAGAGGAGGTTCTTGAAGCTACGACTAACAGACCAGACCCTGCTCCTAAAGCAAAAAGTAAGAAAATGTTTGATGAGAACTTTTTGACTAGGGTTTATAATGGGTTACCTAGGGATGGGTATGCTGAAGATGATGTGTCCGCTAAGTTCAAAAGTGTTTCACATGATGATCAGGATAAGTTAGGTGATCATTGGCCAGTCCATAATCCTGAGGTCAAATGGAAGTTAATGAAACCTCATTTAGGTGAAAAGTTTGAATCAATTGAACAATTAAAAGAATGTTGACATATTATGCTTTGGCTGGTGGATATAAGTTGTACTATAAAGTTAATAACCCTAAGAGACTTCTTGCTAAATGTTCTAGAGATGGGAAGGATAGAAAATGTCCATTCAGATTGTGGGCATCTTGGATGTCAAATGAAAAGACTTTTCAAATAAAGACATTGAATGATGAGCATGCATGTTCTAGGACTTATGAATATGGTAGCTTAGTCACAAGTAATTGGATTGCTTTAAACTATGCAAAAAAGATAATGATCAATCCTTGTATCAAAGTAAGAGAGCTAATTGATTTGATTCTAAAGAAATATAAATGCAAGGTGAAAATCAGTCAGGCTAGAGCAGGAAAGATGAAAGCTTTAAACCAGTATGAGACTTGTTTAGAGGATCATTATGGAATGTTGTGGTCATATGCTAAGGAGATACTTGAGTCTAATCCAGGTTCTACTTGTTTGATGGGTGTTGATGCAATGCCTGATGGTAAGAATTACTTTAGTAGATTTTATGTATGCTTTAAGGGGTTAAAGGAAGCTTGGTTGGAAGGTTGTAGCAGAGTCATAGGTATTGATGGTTGCTTTCTTAAAACTATATGCAAAGGAGAACTGTTGTCAGCAGTAGGAAGAGATGGGAATAATCAAATATTTCCTATTGCATAGGCTGTTGTTAATGTTGAGAATAAGGATAATTGGACCTGGTTCATGTCAAATTTGATGAATGACTTGGGAATTGTAGCTGGTGAAGGTCTTACCATCATTTCTGATCAACACAAGGTAAGACATTTTAAATTATAATGTCATAATACTTATCTGTTTTATTATTACTTATAACTTGTGTATTTTCAGGATATTATTGAACCTGCAAAAGATGTCATGCCTTTGGCTGAGCATAGATAATGTGCTAGACACATCTATGTTAATTTTAGAAAGAAATACACTGGGGTGCGATACAGGAATCTGTTTTGGAAAGCAGCAAAGGCAACATATCCTACCAAGTTTGAAGGGGTCATGAGACAAATACAAAATGTCAGCAAGGATGCACATAAATATTTGATAGATAGACATCCTGAAAGTTGGAGCAGAGCATTCTTCACAACTGATAGGGCTTGTGATGCTGTGGAAAATGGTATTTCAGAATGTTTCAACTCACTTTTAGTGGATGCAAGAAGGAAACCAATCATCAATATGTTAGAAGACATCAGAGTGTTATGTATGGAAAGACTACAAAAGATGAGGGAGAAGCATGCAAAGTGGAATGATACTATCTGTCCCAACATTAGAAAGAAGCTTGAAAAATTAATGGATCTACATAGGTAACTCCATATTACTTGTTTAATTATTTTAAAATTCTAATTTACATATACTCATAACATGTCTATTTACTTAGTATTTCTATTTTAATTACTTGTAGAAATTGGAAAGTGGTTCCCGCTGATGAGACCAGGTTTGAAGTAAGAAATGGTTTTGAAGGATTTGTTGTAGACGAAAGTTTAAGAACCTGTACTTGTAGGGCTTGGCAGTTATCTGGTATTCCCTGTGAGCATGGCATTGCAGCTATTTACTTTTTACACAGAGAACCAGAGGATTATGTGTCAAACTGGTATAAAAAGGATCTTTTTGTTGCTGCTTATAACCATTACATACAAGGAATGAATGGGATGGATCAATGGCCATCTACTGAATACCAAAAGCCTTTCCCACCTATCAAAAAAAGAATGTCTGGAAGACCACAACATAAAAGAAGGAGGGATGCCACTGAAGATGATGGAAAAAATAGGAAAAGGCTTAGTAGAAAGGGGCAGCTATGCCATTGCAAGATTTGTAAAAAACCAGGCCATAATCAGAGGAGTTGTCCAACACTTGGAAGTCCTACTGATGGGGCTTCCACCTCCTCCTGGGTTTGAGGTGAATGCAACAACTGGTGGTGTGAGGACAAGGGGTACCTCATGTAAATTTTGTTACTCCAAAAACATATTTTAGTACATAGGATGTGGGTGAATCCTACATCTAAACCCGTGGCAAAGATGGAAAACAAACTCACCAATTGTGCTGCAAACCAAAAATAACATAAAAAGACAAACTAATCTTATGAACAACTACTATAAGGACAAGTGATAAAGCTAATTGTTAATACAAATAATGTCAAAAACGTCATTTGCATTATTCAATCTCTATACGTTTTGATAATCATAAAATATAAGAACACGTTACGTAAAATTACACTTAATAAGTTTTTAATCGAGAAAACTCGTTCGACTACAACATCACTTAAAGTATGAACAAACACTATATCAACTTAGTTAAGTGATCAAGTAATTTATTTTTACTTAAACCTCACATTTTTATGTGACAAAATATTTTTACAAAGTACTTTTGTATTTATAAAGAAATGTGTTAATACAAATAATGTCAAAAACGTCATTTGCATTTTTCGGTCTTTATACATTTTGATAATCACAAAATATAAAAACACGTTACGTAAAACTACGCTTAATAAGTTTTTGATCGAGAAAACTAATTTTGACAACATTTAGACTACAACATCACTTAAGGTATGAACAAACACTATGGCAATTTAGTTAAGTGATCAAAGAAAATATTTTTCTTAAAACCTCACATTTTTATGTGGCAAAATATTTTTACAAAAGTATTTTTGTAATTATAAAGAATATTTTAATAAGAAAATATAAACTCTCTAACAGCTAGTTTTCCCACCCAAAATCAAATAAATTTTTATCACACTAGGACAAAAATAGGAGCGTATGCCGAGACGGTCCAGTAAACATGGCGATGATCCCTTATATGTATGGGACCGTCCAAGGTTTAAAGGACCGTCCCCACTCCTCCTAGTACCTATAAATACTGCACTATTCCTGTAGAAAAATCAACCCGTCTTGTCACAAAAACATTTTGTTCTTTCTTTCTTTCTTCTCCTTTGATCACTATAACATGTTAATATATGTTTATAAGTGATCCAGTCATCCTCTATATCAACGTGCAAGAGAAGAACACTCTTATTCCTCAAGAAACAAAGTGTTATAGATTAGTCATCACACACACGTAACTTGTGTTACGATTCTCTTATTCCTCTAAACTCTCTCATTTGTGTATATTGTATATTAGTGTATCTGACTTATGTGTGAGTCGAGATTAGGTGTGTTAGTGTAGTATTGGACAAAGTGTAAGTCCGTGTTTAGGTGTGTGAAGACTAGGACTTGGTTTGAGTCCTTGTATTGGTGTGTGAAGACTTGGACGGTGTGTACGTCCGTGTGAAGATTTGGATGGTGTGTACGTCCGTGTGAAGACATGGATTGTGTGTAAATCCAAGTGGACAAATTGTAGGTCCGTGTATTGTCGTGCATCGGTGTGTAGATTGGTTCTAACTAGGATTAGGACTCGACATTTCGCTTAGTGTCATAAATTGGTGTAAGCATTGGTGTACGGTTTTCGCCTGAAGGGAGTGCATTGACATAGTGATTGCGAAATCTCGAGTGTGACACTCGAGGAGTGGAGTAGGGTGAAGAGTGAGCTTCGTACCTAACCAATATAAATCTCCGTGTCTCGGTTTGGTTGTTTTCTTCCATTATCTCTTGTCTATACTTTGTTTACTTTAAGCATTATTATTTTGTTTGTATACATTTGATAGATATCACATAACTGCGAATCAAACGTTTTTCAAAAGGAAACAAAAAGGAACTAAAAGTTTTAAAACGTAATTGCTAAACGGTGAAACTATTCAACCGCCCTTCTAGTTTCTACAAAATGTTTTAATAAGAAAAATAAATTTGATTTTGAAATTCTCCAACAGCTATTTTTCCCGCCCAAATCAGATAAATTTTCATAGCATTAGGACAAAATTAGGAGCGTCCCATGGGACGGTCCCATAAACGTGGACGGTCCCTTATATATATGGGACCGTCCAAGGTTTATGGGGAAATCCCATGCTCCTCCTGGTGCCTATAAATACTGCACTATTCCCTGCAAAAAATAAGACCTCTTGGCACAAAAACATTCTGTTTTCTTAATCCTCTTCTTTGATCACAATAACTCGTTGATATATGTGTACAAGTGATCCGTTACCCTCTACCTCCAAATGCAAGGGAAGAACGCTCGTATTCTTCAAGAAACGTAGTGTTATAGATTAGGCATCACACACACGTAACTTGTGTTAAAATTCTCTTCTTTATCTGAACTCTCTCAATCTTCTCTTTTGTATATTAGTGTATCCGACTTATGCGTGAGTCGAGATTAGGTATGTTAGTGTAGATTTGGACAAAGTGTATGTTCGTGAAGTGTTGTATGTAGATTAGTACTTAGTGTGAGTCCGTGTAGTGGTGTGTGAAGATTAGGACTTAGTGTGAGTTCTTGCATTGGTGTGTGAAGATTAGGATGAGGTGAAAGTCCGTGAAATGTAGTGTGAAGACTTGGATCCTGTGAAAGTCCAAGTGGACTTGGTGTAAGTCCGTGCATTGATGTGTGAAGATTAGGACGAGGTGAAAGTCCGTGAAGTATAGTGTGAAGACTTGGATTGTGTGAAAGTCCAAGTGGACGAGGTGTACATCCGTGTAGCGGTGTGTGTTGTTGTGTAGATTGGTTCTGGCTAGGACTAGGACTCGACATTCTGCTTAGTGTGGTAAATTGGTGTAAGTGTTGGTTTACAGTTTTCTCCGCCTGAAAGGAGTTTGTTGAAATAGTGATTGTGAACTCTCGAGTTTGACACTCAAGGAGTAGATTAGGGTGAAGAGTGAACTTCGAAGCCGAATCATTATAAATGTCCGTGTCTCGGTTTGGTTGTTCTTTTCCTTTCACTACTAGAAAAACAGCTATTCTTGACTCCAAATGCGAGTCAAGAAGAGGCTTTATGACGCGCAAATGCGAGTCAAGGATGGACCCGTCATAAAGCTTCATGACTCGCATTTGTGCGTCATCCCTCTATGACGCGCACTTATGACCCACGTTTTATGACTCTCCTTTTTGCGTGTCATAACCTAATTTTTTTTTATGACCCACGTTTTATGACTCTCCTTTTTGCGTGTCATAACCTAATTTTTTTTAAAAAAAATTAATTTTTTCCAGTTCCTAATTTTCTATTAAATGACAATTAAAAACCTGATAATACAAAATTAAAAACACAAATATCAAAATAACGCATTTCATATATATATATATCAAAACATTGAGGTTAATTCAAGTACTAATTCACGATAAGTCACAAGTTAATTAACGACAAAAATTACATATCGATAGCAATTCACAAGTTAGTTTGACAGCTTCCACATCGACCACCGAGTATATAACAAGACTACCCGAGTCATCCGTGCAGCTCTCCTGAAGCAGTAGTTCAACCATTGCTGGTTTTGGCTCTTTTTCGTATTGCTCGACCCACGATTTAACCGCTTGAGGAATAAGTCTCCCATTCCCTTTAACCACATCTAAAAAAGAGAAAAGATAGACAAATTCAAAATACGTTACACGTCAATAGAATACTGCAGACATGCCAATTGTTCAATCAGTCTGCTGTCTAACTAGGGGCAGGGCAAAAACATGTCTGTTCAAGGCCTGAGAAAACTGCTTAGATTAAATCCTAAAATCCAAATAAAAATAAGGAAGGTAGATAAGCTGGTCAACTTACTAAGTACCAAATTACAGCTTATAACTACTATTATCTAAGAAACTAAAAATCACACAAAACTGATGAAACTGGGGAAAAACAAATTAATGATAACTAGCTAAATCAAACCACTAAGGTGTGGTGCAGGGCAGACTATGGTTCACTGAGGTCTTTTGCAGACCAAAATAAGGCACTTAAATAAGCTCCAAGATGTATCAAACAGAGGACAGCTAAGGCGTGATAACTTAAGTCGGTTAGTGAGTTCTTGAAGCTTTGGTGGGTTTAAAGCTAGATACACTGCCCTGTCTTCATACTCCTTCATACTTCATAACAGAAAAATACATAAGGTTAATCACAAGATGTATGGCTCAGTTTAGCAGAACCTTAAACTAATCAAGTAGGATATCAAAGTCAAGCGACGGTCATTTTTGCAGATTTGTGATGAATGAATATACATAAAGAAATAACAAATTGGTAATAAAACTACAACTTGGTGGTCTTTAAGTGTAGAGCCAATGCCCAAGTATCATAATTTATTTGACAATTTGATTTAGAGATTGGACCACCAACCTGTTGACAATCATCTCCTCACTAACTCCAGTGGCTAGACAGAGTGAACCAGCAACTCTAGTTGCCATTTTCTCAAGGGGGAGGGTCAGCATAGGCAACCCAGCCCAAAGAACATCAGTGCCAGTTGTATGTGCATTGCATAACGGCCTAATCGATGGGAATACGAAGTTATTATCAATCAAGGCATCATAATACAAGAACATGCAGTTGTTAACAACATTCAAAGATACAAAGAGTTTGTGTAGCATACGTGTCAAGGCAAAGATCCGCCAAAGAACTACGCCTGATGTGTTCATTCTTCATAGCAACGTCAGTGAAAATGATCTGGTCTGGCTGCACACCCTGTGCAGCGGCATCTGCAGCAGCAACATGACGTAGCTTATTAGTCAAAAGGATAGTATGGAAATAGGTTTGAAAGTTTCAACAAACAAAAAGAGCAATCATAGAAATGGTGATGCAAGTTTCGAAACATGCAGACAATAGCGTATCTGATATATAAATCACATACAGGCACGAAGTCTCATTTTCGTATGAATATGTAAAACATTTCTGCCCTAGTAAGGTTTACCTGCTTATAGTCGTTCACAAAGTAGCAATGAGGGAGATGAACAAGCTTCTCAGAGTAAATATGAGCAAACCGAGTTGGAGAGACAAACTGCCACAGAAAATCAGACAACTCAGCATACACTAGCGGGGAAGCAAACTAAGGGGAAAAGATAACAGAAGTTGTCTTACTTCATCAGTAACCAGATACTGTATATAGCTAGCACCAGTTGTACCAGGGAATCCCATATATGACACCTGAATGGGAGCAGGCTGCAGAGCAAAGATTTCATTTCTAGCCCCCTGAAATATCAAATAAAAAATGTTAAACTTGAGGTTCCTGTATACAATCTAAAACAAAATGCATAAATCAAAAAGGTTCCACAGATCATTAATAACTTTAAACAACAAATTAGCGTGGCAACGGAGTGAAAAACACAAAGGATTTTAGAAACAACAAAAACTCAAGAGATACAGAACTTTGTCTGAATTAAAATCGTCCAATTTTCTATGTTTTCCGTTATTACCCCTTTTATAACCCAGAAAATGTATGAATAATATTGACCAGTCAGTAACATCTAATCGGTTATGACAAAAAAATAACACCTTAAGCGCCAAGGTTTTTATACTTTAGATTATTGACAACTTTCTCAATAATCTCCTCTGCATCTCTCTTGCCTGAATCGTATAACACACTCATAAGCACACTAAAAAAATACTCAGCATATCTCACAGATATACAGATTCGGGTCTCATGAACCCTAATTTCAAAAGTTAACCAAACACGAAATTGACTCATGAACACCACGAATTGATGATTAAATTGAACATATAACACATTAAAGTACATGATTCATGGAAATGTGGACCTGAAATCGAGAGTGGGACTGTGGTTGACTAGCAAAGAAAACCAACAAGGTATAGCGGCAGAGAAGAGATTAGGGTTATAGCGGTTGTGTTATAGCAGCAGAGAAGAGAGATAAGTGGGGAGTAGTGAAAATAGTGGGTGACCTATATAAGTATGGAGATAAGTATGGAGGGACAATGAAAATCATTTGATTTTAGGGAAAAAAAGTGGGCGGGAGTTAGCCAAAAATGTGATTATGACCCATATGTTATGACGCTTCTTAAAGCGAGTCATCCCCAATAGAAAATTTACTCGTTATGACTCTTATTTTATGACTTTGCTATTTGCGCGTCATCTTGTAGCGTGCGTCATAAAATGCGAGTCAAGGATAGACCTTTTTCTAGTAGTGTGTTCTTTTCCTTTATCTTTATTGCATTCCTTTATTGTTTACTTTGTGCACATCTATTGTGTTCATATATATTGTCAATTGATATCACACAACTTCAAATCAAACAATTTTCAAAAAGAATAACAAGATTTTAAAAAGCCTTAAAACGGAATTAAAAACGGTGAAACTATTCAACCTCCCCCCTCTAGTTTCTACACTAATGTTTAAACGGATCCCGAAGATTAATATCCATCGAATCACAACACGCCCGCTGTTCCGGAGTTAAACCTTGAAGGTCATAAATGTCATATAGATCGTAATCTTCATCCTCATGTAAACTAGCATCATATGCACATCCACTCGTCATGAAATGAGAAACATCTTTGATTTCATCACTATCCGAGCCTTCCCCTTGCATTTCCATAGTAGAACTAGGTCCACACACCCGATGTCACACTAGCCTTCTTTTGCATAGGAAGCGGCTTCCAATCATCACCAAATAGCACAAGCTTCCCATCAATCATTTGACTTTCTATAATATTAATCCTATCAACCAGAGATGTAGTACTTGGACTGCCAAATGCATCATTAGGAGCACTCGCATGTTTATCCTTGTTCCCATTACCTTCTACTTGGCTCTTTTCATGCGAACTAGAATATTTACGACCCTCTCTTTCCCCCTCATCTACCACAGAGCTCAGAACATCAAACGGGTTCGATGTGGAAGGAACCGTAATATCATTTTTATCATTAGTTTCATTTTGTTTCTTTGGTGCCTTAGATTTATAAACTAACTGTGACTTTGAACCAATTTGAACCCCACGAACAACTTGCCTTGGCATTTTCGTGTTCTTAATAGCATCCGTAGCAATTTTCATAGGACATTCATTAAAAACATGACCAAATACCTTGCAACTTGAGCAACAAGGAGGTGTCCACTCGTAACCAATATGAAGAGTGTGCATAGTACCCCTCATCCATGAATTTTAGAACTGCCACCACGATGGAGTGTGTTAACTGAGTATGAGCCCTCAACTCAATCATGGCACGTGCATAACTAGACGTACCCCATGACTCCATGCACATAGTGGCCGTGTAGGAATCAAGCATCAATGGTGTGCCTAGTTTAGTAGCAATAGCAATCAAACCATCTTCCGTGAATGCGATAATAGGAATATCATGGAGCTTAACCTAAACTGGAACATTACGCACATCCTCCTTCATAATATTCACATCTAGCGTCCATTTTTTTAGAATTAATGGCACATTCCGAATTAACCACGGACCATTATCAAGCAATGCATCCATCCTGTCTTTCGAATTAAATTTGAAATAAAATACCTCATTAGAATTCATCATAGATTTAAATAGACCAAACTTACTCCAAGTATTCCTTACATAGTTCTCAACTACTGGGTATGTGACACGTTTGCCCAAAAAGAAACCATATATAGTGTTCCAAAAAATATCATGAATAATGCTGACAGAGTCCCTTGAAACAGCAACATCAGCTCCATTGCGAGCCGGTGCTACCAATGTCCGAAAATTGGCACTTTTCCTACTCGATTCGCCTTTAAATAACCTTGCATATGATCCAATCTCCTTTGTTCATTCCTTCTGAGCAATTCCACTGGTTTCACTAGATGCTTGAGCTGATTTACATGCCTCCTTAGTGGAAAACTGACTTTGCATAGATTTTGCACCACTCATTTCTCAAAGCTTTTACAAGCTTCAACAGTGGCCTCGTTACCACTAGTATTAATAGAGTCATCAATAGACTTAGTCAGGACGATAGTAGCCCTAGTAACAGTAACCTCAGTCGAAAAGATTGTAGTTCCACCATTATTCCCAGCCTCATTCACAACACGATCAATACCCTTTGCTGCCAGACCAGGTTGCTTCTCCTTCACACCTCTCCCAACCCCAACCTAGAAATAACTTCTGACTCACAAACCCTCATTCCATACCCAATACATACAACCCTACCCGAGTTCAAATCTTGCTTTCGTTTCTCTTTTATTTTTTATGCTAAACATTTTAATTATCAATGTGTGTATCTTTAATAACTGCCAAGTAGTTACCAAAATGATGATTTAGTCTGGTGGATGGGAAAGACTTTGTTGAGGTGTAGGACCAAAGTTCTATTTACATAAATTGTTTTTTGGGATAGCTTATTAAGATCCCTCTTAAAATACAATTTATATCCCTCATGTTTTTTTGTTTTTTTTAATTTTTTAATTTTCTTTTTATTTTTATAATTTCGTTTTTATTATACATAACTGAAAATACAGAACATAAATTACAAACTTTAACAAGTCAAAATTATTGAACTGACAAAAAGTACGAAACCTAATTTATAAAAAAACTATGTGAGCCAGGGGTAACAATAGTAGTGCCCTTGTTTTTTTTGCTGGTTTTCACAAGTGATTTATATGTAAAAAGTACGTGTAAATTTTTCTTATAATGCTTATAGAATATGAGCTTTAATTTATTTTACGTTCAAATAGCAATTTATATTTGCATATAATTTAAAACGTATCTCTTATTTTTTTTACTTTTCATATCTCTTCACAGAAAGCTTACCAGTTCATGAAATCCAAGATCAATGAAGTTGGACCTTTAGTTATTAACTTGGAGTTATTAACTTATATTTGTATTGATTTCGGATTCAAAAGTTAGTAATATGTAATTTATATGGAGATACTAGATATACTTGCTTCCATTTTATAAGTGTTATTTTTATAGATGCATATACATTAATTGAAGAATCAAAATTTATCAGTTTATGTCTGTTGCGAAACACGGAAAGAACCATTTTATAAGTGTTAGTTGTATTGTCATGAATTGCTCCCTGTTGAAGTAACATTCCGCTAGGCAAGTCCGGACGACTTCTGCACGCCGTCCATCCTTACTCGCAAGCCTGATGTGTGCTACAAATACAAATAAACCCGTTAGATGGGGTCCCGAGGCCGAAGCCCCGGGAACCACCCTCCGACGGTCAAGTCAGTACCTCGTGTGTAGAGGATTTATTATAATGTATACAGTGTATTGTGTGTGTGTGAGATGATGAGAGAGTATAGAAATGAGATATGGAGTAGTATATATATAGAGAGAAAAGGGGTAGGTACCAAATGGTACCTCAATACCTGTGCTACCTCGGGAAGGAACGTGCTAGGTGTCAGACCATGTGGGAGACACAATCCCGGGAAATCTGGGATGTCAGCGGTTGATGGGACTGGTCACTGTAAATGGCGGCGGTCCGCTCAGTAGGTGTGTCCGGAGATGAGATGTAGTCCGGACGAAATATGACGTCCGGATACGTAAGTATGGTCCGGACGAAGTATGACATCCGGACACATACGCCAACATGTCCCCCCAGTATTGTAGTATCGGTTGAAGACCGATGGTGCAATACTTAAATAATATATTTATGCCTTTCGGCACAACTTCGGTCCGGCACATGTCGTCTGGACACATATGCCAACATGTCCCCCCAGCATTGTAATATCGGTTGAAGACTGATGGTGCAATACTTAAATAATATATTTACGGCCTTCGGCCTGTGCTCTTTCGGGCGCCAGTATTGCATTGTTGGTAAAATACTGATGATGTAATACTTTAAAGAGTACCTTATGGCCTTTCGGCCTGAGTCGTTCGGACCAGTGTTGCATTTGCCTCCCGGTGCGTGTCCTTCGGACATATACATTAACACTCCCAAGCCTTAAAACGTCAAAAAGATAGTAGTGCACTTCTTGCTTTACATTAGGGGTTAATACATACAAATGTCACTATAGTTTCCAAAAAATTTGAAAAAAGTCACTATACTTTTTTTTGGTTGAATTAGGTTACCATTGTTTACGTGACTGGTTCAATAAGTCACTCATTCTATTGTAACTCATTACAGCCGGTTAAAGTCCACGTTGGCATCCTAAGTGGCAGTATTCCATTTTTTATTTGACTTGACCATGACCCGTATTTTATAATAGCTGGTTGATCCCGATCCCCTTTCTTTAATCAGATCTTTTCATCCAAACCCTAACACACACATTTCTCTTCCATAAACACACACATTTCTCTTCATTATCTTCAAAGTGACCTTGATTTATGGTTGTCATCTTCCCAACAAGGTAATTTGATTTATGATTAATGTATTAAAAATTAGGGTTTTGCGCAATTTAGGGATTTGTGAAATTAACACTTTTTTTATTTTTTTATTTTTCTTGTTTCAGATGGCATCTTCCTAAGAAACTACCAATTTTTTCATAAAATTTCATCGTGGTGGTGTATTTGTAAGGGATCCTTTTGCTTATGACTATGAAATTTTGAGTGAAATTCCTAATGTTAATATGTCTGAATTGGGATTTGATGGTTTAGTCAAGGTTTTAGTAAGTGAATGTTCTAGTGACATCAAACAATTTTTTTATGTTGTTCCTGGTTTTGACTTAGAGTTAGGACTGAGAACCTTAAAAAATGATGCTGACTTAAAACAATGTGTTGAATTAGGTGAAAAAATGATAATGTCTTAGAGATATATGTGTCTCACTTTATGTTTGAATTACATGATGCCACTTCCACTAGTGCTTTACCAGCTATTGAAAATGTCCAGCCAAATAATGATAGTGATAGTGACTTAGAGGGTGACTATAATATCTTTGAGTATGATACTGAAGAAGAGAGTGACACTGCATCAATAGATCACTTATCTGATGGTGAAGAGGAGCTTTTTGAAGCTAGGACTAACAGACCAGACCCTGCTCCTAAAGCAAAAAGTAAGAAAATGTTTGATGAGAACTTTTTGACTAGGGTTTATAATGGGTTACCTAGGGATGGGTATGCTGAAGATGATGTGTCCGCTAAGTTCAAAAGTGTTTCACATGATGATCAGGATAAGTTAGGTGATCATTGGCCAGTCCATAATCCTGAGGTCAAATGGAAGTTAATGAAACCTCATTTAGGTGAAAAGTTTGAATCAATTGAACAACTTAAAAGAATGTTGACATATTATGCTTTGGCTGGTGGATATAAGTTGTACTATAAAGTTAATAACCCTAAGAGACTTCTTGCTAAATGTTCTAGAGATGGGAAGGATAGAAAATGTCCATTCAGATTGTGGGCATCTTGGATGTCAAATGAAAAGACTTTTCAAATAAAGACATTGAATGATGAGCATGCATGTTCTAGGACTTATGAATATGGTAGCTTAGTCACAAGTAATTGGATTGCTTTCAACTATGCAAAAAAGATAATGATCAATCCTTGTATCAAAGTAAGAGAGCTAATTGATTTGATTCTAAAGAAATATAAATGCAAGGTGAAAATCAGTCAGGCTAGAGCGGGAAAGATGAAAGCTTTAAGCCAGTATGAGACTTGTTTAGAGGATCATTATGGAATGTTGTGGTCATATGCTAAGGAGATACTTGAGTCTAATCCAGGTTCTACTTGTTTGATGGGTGTTGATGCATTGCCTGATGGTAAGAATTATTTTAGTAGATTTTATGTATGCTTTAAGGGGTTAAAGGAAGCTTGGTTGGAAGGTTGTAGCAGAGTCATAGGTATTGATGGTTGCTTTCTTAAAACTATATGCAAAGGAGAACTGTTGTCAGCAGTAGGAAGAGATGGGAATAATCAAATATTTCCTATTGCATAGGCTGTTGTTAATGTTGAGAATAAGGATAATTGGACCTGGTTCATGTCAAATTTGATGAATGACTTGGGAATTGTAGCTGGTGAAGGTCTTACCATCATTTCTGATTAACACAAGGTAAGACATTTTAAATTATAATGTCATAATACTTATCTGTTTTATTATTACTTATAACTTGTGTATTTTCAGGATATTATTGAACCTGCAAAAGATGTCATGCCTTTGGCTGAGCATAGATAATGTGCTAGACACATCTATGTTAATTTTAGAAAGAAATACACTGGGGTGCGATACAGGAATCTGTTTTGGAAAGCAGCAAAGGCAACATATCCTACAAAGTTTGAAGGGGTCATGAGACAAATACAAAATGTCAGCAAGGATGCACATAAATATTTGATAGATAGACATCCTGAAAGTTGGAGCAGAGCATTCTTCACAACTGATAGGGCTTGTGATGCTGTGGAAAATGGTATTTCAGAATGTTTCAACTCACTTTTAGTGGATGCAAGAAGGAAACCAATCATCAATATGTTAGAAAACATCAGAGTGTTATGTATGGAAAGACTACAAAAGATGAGGGAGAAGCATGCAAAGTGGAATGATACTATCTGTCCCAACATTAGAAAGAAGCTTGAAAAATTAATGGATCTACATAGGTAACTCCATATTACTTGTTTAATTATTTTAAAATTCTAATTTACATATACTCATAACATATCTATTTACTTAGTATTTCTATTTTAATTACTTGTAGAAATTGGAAAGTGGTTCCCGCTGATGAGACCAGGTTTGAAGTAAGAAATGGTTTTGAAAGATTTGTTGTAGAAGAAAGTGTTAGGATCTCTGGGAAATAAGAGTTCATTGTTGCTGCCGATAGTGTAAAGTTGGTTCCTGCCGATAGCTTGGTTCCTGCTGAAAGCTCATTGCTGCCGACAGTGTTATCTTGTTTCTGCCGATAGTATTATTCCTGCGGATAGTGTTAGTTGTTATCCGCATATTTAGAATGTTTGTTAAGATTTATTTTTAGAAGAGATTGTTGTTTATCTCTTCACACGTTTACTTGTAGAACGGGTTAGGGTTAGGTGATCTTGTTAGTATAAAAGATAAACCCGTCTATGAGTTTAAGGACACGCCTTGAACATCTTTTAATATTCAATAAACGATTCTTAGTTCAATAGTTTGATCCATAGAGGATCATTGTTCTTTTAGAGTTTTCTTCTTTATAATACTT
Organism: Artemisia tridentata subsp. tridentata; assembly: GCA_021014915.2. NCBI lineage: Eukaryota > Viridiplantae > Streptophyta > Magnoliopsida > Asterales > Asteraceae > Artemisia > Artemisia tridentata. Next base: position 485,051,704 of record CP139508.1, on the reverse strand, counting down.
GCTGTTTAGTTTCCGCATAAACACTTGTATTGCAGAGGTTCTTGTTTATACCAAGCTCAATCAAGCTCGAAGTACTCGATCCTACAAGTGGTATCAGAGCCTGGTAAGGATCTCTGATAAAGAAGAAAAAGGTCGATCTCATATCTCTAAACCCTCTCTCAATGGCAGACGATAACCCTGAAACCAATGTCATTAACCCGGAAGATCAACAACCCAAACCAGAAACCACTCAAGTCCAAACACAAGTCCTCACCACCATGTCCACCAACAATGCTAAATTCCCATATCTGAAGAAAGATGAGTATGAAGTCTGGGCTATGAGAATGGAGTATTGGATCACAAACACTGATTACAATCTGTGGAATGTGATTCTTAAGGGAAATAGCAAGAAGAATATTGGAAGGGATGATGATGGCAATATTTATATAGAGCCACCTGTTACAGCAGAGGAACACATTGCTGTTCAAAGGGAAACAAAGGCAAGAACTCTTCTACTTCAAGCTATTCCAGAGGATCATATGAGTGATTTTCATCACTTGGATGATGCTAGAAAGATCTGGCATGCTGTAAAGACCAGATTTGGAGGGAATGATGAATCCAGAAAGATGCGAAAGTCTATGCTCAAGCAAGAGTTTCAAGAATTCAAGATTTCTGAGGCTGAGGGAATTCACAAAGGCTATGACAGATTCCACAAGATCTTGAGCCAACTTAACCAGTTGAAAGCTAGGCCGGACGATGAAGATTGTAATACCAAGTTTCTGAGGGCCTTGCCACCATCCTGGTCACAGGTTTCCATAACCCTCAAGGCCAAAGGAGGACTGGATTTCATGAGCTTTGATGATCTGTACAACAAACTGAAAACCCTTGAACTTGATATCAAAGGGTATTCCACCTATTCACCTTATACTTCTACCCATACTGCTTTTGTTAGTAACTCTAGTCCTAACAAAGCATTATATGGAAACAGTCCAACACCATCAACATCCTCAATCTCCTACTCATCTCCTACACCAAAAACTCAGTCCAGATCTGATAATCTTGTAGTGGATGTGCTTCACTCGTTTGTTGCTGAAAGTACACCACAGCAGAAGATTGTATATGATGATTTTAAACAGGTTGATGAATTGGATCTGGAAGAGATGGACTTAAGATGGCAGGTGGCCATGATATCGTTGAAGTTGGATAGGTTTGAAAAAAAGGCAGGAAGAAGGGTCAATTTTGATGGACAAGAGCCTGCTAGGTTTGACAGAAGGAAGGTGAGGTGCTATAAATGTTCTCAAACAGGACATTTTGCCAGGGAATGCCCAGACAAGAAGGTGGATGATAAAGCACGGTATTCTGCTTTCAGAATTCAAGAGTTGGAGTCAGACGACCCCAAGGCTTTGGTATCTGTGGATTCGCTGGTGGACTGGGAGCATCATGAGAAGGCTGCTGGGAGTGGATCAGATAAAGTCTTTGGGATGGTAGCTGGATATGGTGAAAAGAAACAAGTGGCTGGTCAGTTTGGAATGATGGGTCATCCATCTCAGGTACAAAACTGTCCATTTGGATGTGAATCTATATATGCTAAATTAAAACAGGAATTTGATGATATTGAAAGTGAAAATAAGGATAACCTTATTCAACTTAAGGCTCATAAAAAGGCTGTTAAGACATTAGAACAACAAAAGGTCTGGTATCAACAACAACTGTCTGCATATGAAGTAAAAGTAAAGGTTTTGGAAAGAGATTTAAAAAATGCCACTAATGAGTTTAAACATTCTGAAAGAGAAAAAGCTAAGGTAGAATTGGAAAATCAGGATCTTCAGTCTAAGCTTGATAACTCATTGGCTAGATTTGATAAGTGGAAAGACTCATCCAAAAATCTTAACATGCTTATTGATAGTTCTATGTCTACTAAAACTAAAAAAGGTTTAGGATTCAGTAACCTAATAGGGACAAATCAATATTATGACCCTAATGAGTATAGTGTTTTTAATCCTGAACCTGTAGATTATAGAAAACCTGTTAAGTATGTAAAGGAGGGAGGAATGAATGATGTTCCTCCACCCATAACTGGAACATTTAAACGTGCTGATCCTTTTGTTGACTTTGATGATTCACAAATGTGCTATGGCAAAAAGGCAAATGAATTGCCTAATCTTGATTGTGACTCTAATGAATTTGTCTCTTGTTCTAACAGTGACAAATCTTCAGAAATCAAGACTGATGACTATGCCACATGTGGATCAAGTGACAAGTCAGCATCAATAAAGTCAGAAGACCTCTCCTCAGAAGCAGCTACTGATGAATCTCCATCAAAGAAAGCTGCATTTGAAGATGTTTCTTTTGATAATTTTAAGAACAATAATGTTTCTAGTTGTGGTTTTGTTTCAAACAATTTTGGTTGTGGTTTTGTTTCTGTTAAGGATAATTTCGCTTCATGTGTTGGATTGAATAATTTTGTTTGCAATGAGAATGTTATTGTTAAGAAAAAGTCCCCTAGAAAGAAATCTTGCTTTGTGTGTCGTAGTTATGATCATCTTATTAAAGACTGTGACTACTATGAAAAACAGATGGGATTATATGCTTGTAAAAATAGGTCTGTATGGAAAAATGTAAATGATATTCCCCCTTATATTCCTCAAGTAGCTAGGAGAACTTCAGTTGCTTATGGCAAACCAGTTTCTGCTGGTAAGCCTGTTGCTGCTGAAAAGTTCATTCCTGCCGATAAGCCTATTCCTGCTGCTTATCCTGTTCCTGCCGACAGGAGCAATCCTGCCGGTTGGAAAAACAATAATATTAGATCTTTCAGACCTACTAGTACTTACTTTCAAAATGCTTTGAGACCTGTTTGTTTTCACACAATGCACAAGGGAGGGGGAAGATGGAACACTGCTGTTAAGTCCTCAGCAGGTTGGTCTTGGAAAATCAATAACCAACATATGAAAATGGGATCCAAGATCAATGGTGGATCTTATCAATCTCCAGGGTTTAATTCTTATTGATCCACTAGGCAGGCTCAAGTCAGCAATGGCTTGAGTCGCTCTTGTATCTAATGTTGTATATGTATTCTTTATCTCAGGATTTTCCTTTTAGAAGCAAAGATGTTGGAATTGTTGACAGTGGATGTTCCAGGAGTATGACAGGGAATTTGGAAAGGTTACATGATTTTATTCCTTTGAATGGAGGTACTGTGACATTTGGAGGAGGAGATGGAATGATCTCAGGGAAAGGAACTATCAAGACTGCCAAGCTAGACTTTGAAGATGTGCTGTATGTGAAGGAACTCCAAGACTTCAATTTGTTCTCTGTCTCTCAAATCTGTGACAAGAAGAACAGTGTTCTATTCACTGAGAATGAGTGCTTTGTGTTGTCCAAAGACTTCAAGTTGCCTGATGAAAGTCAGGTTGAACTTAAAGTTCCTAGGACTTACAATCTTTATAGCTTCAATCTTAGTGATGTTCAGCCTGAGGGGTCACTTGCTTGTCTGGTTGCAAAAGCTTCTGTGGATGAATCCAATAAATGGCACAGAAGAATGGCACATGTAAATTTCAAGACCATTAACAAGCTGGCTAAGAATGGTCTGGTGAAAGGGCTTCCTTTGAAGATCTTCTCTAATGAGCACAATTGTGTTGCCTGCAACAAAGGAAAGCAGCACAAAGCTTCATACAAGGCCATAACTGCTGTGAGCACCATCTCTGAGCCTTTGCAGCTTCTTCATATGGATCTTTTTGGTCCTACTTCTATCAGAAGTATTGACCATAAGAATTATTGCCTGGTGGTTACAGATGATTTTAGCAGGTTTTCATGGACTTTCTTTTTGAGTACTAAAGATGAATCTTATCCAGTACTTAGGGATTTTATTGCTTTAATAGAAAATCAGCTAAATAAAAAGGTTAAGTCTATAAGGTGTGATAATGGCACAGAGTTTAAGAATCTTAATCTTATTGAATTCTGTAGGTCTAAGGGGATAAAAAGGGACTATAGTAATGCTAGAACTCCACAACAAAATGGGGTTGCAGAAAGGAAAAATAGGACCTTGATAGAAGCAGCTAGGACTATGTTAGCTGAATCTAAGATGCCCACTATGTTTTGGACTGAAGCAGTTTGCACTGCTTGTTATGTGTTAAATAGGGTATCTATTACTAGTCCTCATAATAAAACACCTTATGAACTTTTGTCTGGGAAGGTTCCAAACATTAGTTACCTTAAGCCTTTTGGATGTCAGGTCACTATTTTGAACACTAGTGATTATCTAGGCAAGTTTGATGGAAAGGCTGATGAAGGGTTTATTGTTGGATATTCTGCTCATGGTAAAGCCTATAGGGTTTATAATCTGTCCTCTAAGAGAATAGAAGAGACTCTCAACTTAAGATATCTTGAAGATAAACCTAATTTGCAGGGTGCTGGTCCAGAGTGGTACTTTGATCTGGATTATCTTTCTGACTCCTTAGGGTATACTAGATTCAAATCAAATCTGTCTGGTGGTACAAATGTTTCTCAAACTAACAATGCAGGTACCTCAGATGATGATTCTGATGCAGAGAGTGATGAACGACCTATAGTTGTTCCTTCTTTTCCCTCTAACAACATTTCAGGTTCAAAGCTCAAAGATTCTTTTGATATGGCTGGAGGTGATTCTAGTTTTGCAGAAGATCTTGCTAGGCTTCAAAGACAAGAGTTTAATGCCAAAAGAGCTGCTGAGATGTTTGGATCTGGATTTTCTAAAGAGACAGAGGAGATGCTGAGAAAGGCTGAAGCTGAAGTTCGAAGGGAACTCAATACAACTAGTAGTATTTCTGTTCCTGCTGATTCTGTTCCTGCTGATAGTGGATCGGTTCCTGCCGATCCTTCTAATGTTTCTGCTGATGTTCCTGTGTCTTCTCCATCTGTTGACAAATTGGGAATTGATAACTCCCCTGAAAGATTTCCAATCCCTTCTGATCTTGGAAATTCGGTCTCTTCAAGAGATAAGCTTAATGATCCTCATCATCAGTCCAGATCTGGCATTTTCACTTCTTCCTCATATGATGATGACTTCAACCCTTCAATTACTAATCAGGCATCCTCCATTGATGTTAATCCCATTGCTACCAAGAGGATCAATACAGTTCATCCTCAGTCTTTGATTCTTGGAGATCTTAATTCTCCTGTTCAAACAAGGAGTAAAATGCATCCATCTAAATTTGGAGAATCTGCTTTTCTCAGTTATATACAGGATCAATTGAGGAGCAATCATACTGATTACTTACATTGTCTGTATGCTTGTTTCTTATCTCAAGTTGAACCAACTAGCATAGCTCAGGCACTTGCTAATGATGATTGGGTTGAGGCTATGCAAGAAGAGATGCAGCAGTTCCAGAATCAGAAAGTATGGATGTTGGTACCTTTGCCTGCTGGCAAACATGCTATTGGAACTAAATGGATTCTAAAGAATAAAAGAGATGCAAGGGGAATTGTGGTTCGCAATAAAGCTAGACTGGTTGCTCAAGGTCATAGACAAGAGGAGGGGATTGATTATGATGAGGTGTTTGCACCTGTGGCCAGAGTTGAAGCCATTCGGTTGTTTTTGGCTTTTGCTTCATTTATGGGATTTGTCGTCTATCAAATGGATGTGAAGAGTGCATTTTTGTATGGAAGGATTGAGGAAGAGGTTTATGTTACTCAACCACAGGGATTTGTAGATCCTCAGAATCCTAATTTGGTCTACAAAGTGGTTAAAGCACTTTATGGTCTTCATCAAGCACCAAGGGCTTGGTATGCAAGATTATCAGCCTTCTTGCTAAAACATGGGTACAGAAGAGGGGCTATTGATAAAACTCTTTTTATCAGAAAGGACTTCAAAGATATCATTCTGGTACAAGTATATGTAGATGATATCATCTTTGGCTCCACTAATGAAGCTTGGTGCAGGGAGTTTGAAGAATTGATGAAGAGTGAATTTGAAATGAGTGCTATGGGTGAAATGACTTTCTTCTTGGGTCTTCAGGTTAAGCAGACATCAGATGGGATCTTTATTTCTCAGGAGAAGTATGTTTATGACATGCTTAAAAAGTTTGATATGGAGAATGGGAAGATTGCTGTAACTCCATTTGAACCTCCAAAGCCTAAGTCCAATAATGAACCTGATGCTGCTGTTAATGTTCATTTATATCGATCCATGATTGGCTCCCTCATGTATTTAACAGCTTCACGTCCTGATATCATGTTTGCTGTTGGTGCATGTGCTAGACATCAGGTTACACCATTGACTTCTAACCTTAATGCAGTCAAGCGAATCTTTAAGTATTTGAAAGGACAGCCAAAATTGGGACTTTGGTATCCCAAAGACTCTCCTTTTGTGTTAGAAGCCTATAGTGACAGTGATTATGCTGGGGCTAACTTTGATAGGAAGTCTACAACTGGAGGTTGTCAGTTTCTGGGTAGAAGGTTAGTTTCTTGGCAGTGCAAGAAGCAGACTATAGTGGCTACATCTTCTACTGAGGCAGAATATGTTGCTGCTGCTAGTTGCTGTGGACAGGTTCTTTGGATGCAAAATCAGCTGTTGGATTATGGATTCAACTTCATGAACACTAAGATCTTTATTGATAATCAAAGTACTATGTGTATTGTTAAGAATCCTGTTTATCATCAAAGGACAAAGCATATTGAAATTCGACACCATTTCATAAGAGATGCTTATGAGAAGCATCTTATTCAGGTGGAAAAGATTCACACGGATGATAATGTGGCTGATTTGCTTACTAAGGCTTTTGATGGACCAAGGTTTAAGCATTTGGTGGTTCATATTGGGATGGTCAATCCCTAGCTACAGGGCTTAAGGGGAGGATTGCAGCTTAAGGGGAGGAATGAAGTTTAAGGGGAGGATTATTTCTTGTTGTTGTTGTATAATTTCGATCTTTCTTTCTTATTTTCTTTTCTTATTTTCTTTTGGAGTGTTTTTGTTTGTTTTTCTTAGTTCAAAAAAAAAAAAAAAAAAAAAAAAAAAAAAAAATAAAAATAAAAATTATTATTGTATATTTGTGTGCTAATAAGTTGGTTTTGAGCAACACCTTGCAGGTACAGTGTTGGTGTTTACACCTGCACAATAAATGGTGCTCAACTCACCATGTCTTGCAGACAAGAAAGAGTTGACTCACCATGAGGGTACGGCTCTGGTGTGATTATCAAATCCGTTGATAGCTATAATAGCTTGCTCAAAGCTATAGGGTACTTCAACTCACCCATGATTCATTTCTGAGAGTTGAAAATGGTTCTCAATTCACCATGGATGTAACCCTTATGGGATCCAAAGGATTGGCTAGTCCACAAAAGTATGGTTTGTGGTAAAGACATTTGGTATCCATATTTGGTATTCAATTCACCAAGGTTCAGTTGAAACCAAAGAATTGGCTAGTCCTGAGCAAACGGCTACAGGTAAAGACAAGTCAAATCCGTTTATAGTTGCTGATTTGCTAATAAATCAGATGGTTATCAATGTACCATGGTCTAACACACCTAAACATTGGCTACTCCAGTAGTGATGGCTATTGGTAAAGAGACATCAAATCCATTAATTTTCAATGATTCACCTCTCACAGGAGTTAACACACCTGGATGTGATGAGAATAGTATGAAACTTAAAGAGATTTGATGTACATTTTGTCATTAGTAGCAGCCAAGTTCAAGTGATGTTATGGTGACCAGTAAATCTATTTTGAAGAAGATTTCATGTTCCTGCTGCTCTATTGAAGTTGCTGCTGGATGCTATAGAAGTTGGAATCTTGAAGTTATTGCAGTTGCTGCTGGTTACTTCTTATTGTTGCTGCTAAGTCGCAATCCTCAAGCCTGAGTTTATGAAAGCTCTATCACATTGGAATCTTGCAGGTTAACCTAGTCAACCTCAAGATTAGGGGAGGATTGTTAGGATCTCTGGGAAATAAGAGTTCATTGTTGCTGCCGATAGTGTAAAGTTGGTTCCTGCCGATAGCTTGGTTCCTGCTGAAAGCTCATTGCTGCCGACAGTGTTATCTTGTTTCTGCCGATAGTATTATTCCTGCGGATAGTGTTAGTTGTTATCCGCATATTTAGAATGTTTGTTAAGATTTATTTTTAGAAGAGATTGTTGTTTATCTCTTCACACGTTTACTTGTAGAACGGGTTAGGGTTAGGTGATCTTGTTAGTATAAAAGATAAACCCGTCTATGAGTTTAAGGACACGCCTTGAACATCTTTTAATATTCAATAAACGATTCTTAGTTCAATAGTTTGATCCATAGAGGATCATTGTTCTTTTAGAGTTTTCTTCTTTATAATACTTGCTGTTTAGTTTCCGCATAAACACTTGTATTGCAGAGGTTCTTGTTTATACCAAGCTCAATCAAGCTCGAAGTACTCGATCCTACAGAAAGTTTAAGAACCTATACTTGTAGGGCTTGGCAGTTATCTGGTATTCCCTGTGAGCATGGCATTGCAGCTATTTACTTTTTACACAAAGAACCAGAGGATTATGTGTCAAACTAGTATAAGAAGGATCTTTTTGTTGCTGCTTATAACCATTACATACAAGGAATGAATGGGATAGATCAATGGCCATCTACTGAATACCAAAAGCCTTTCCCACCTATCAAAAAAAGAATGTCTGGAAGACCACAACATAAAAGAAGGAGGGATGCCACTGAAGATGATGGAAAAAATAGGAAAAGGCATAGTAGAAAGGGGCAGCTATGCCATTGCAAGATTTGTAAAAAACCAGGCCATAATCAGAGGAGTTGTCCAACACTTGGAAGTCCTACTGATGGGGCTTCCACCTCCTCCTGGGTTTGAGGTGAATGCAGCAACTGGTGGTATGAGGACAAGGGGTACCTCATGTAAATTTTGTTACTCCAAAAACATATTTTAGTACATAGGATGTGGGTGAATCCTACATCTAAACCCGTGGCAAAGATGGAAAACAAACTCACCAATTGTGCTGCAAACCAAAAATAACATAAAAAGACAAACTAATCTTATGAACAACTACTATAAGGACAAGTGATAAAGCTAATTGTTAATACAAATAATGTCAAAAACGTCATTTGCATTATTCAATCTCTATACGTTTTGATAATCATAAAATATAAAAACACGTTACGTAAAATTACACTTAATAAGTTTTTAATCGAGAAAACTCGTTCGACTACAACATCACTTAAGGTATGAACAAACACTATACCAACTTAGTTAAGTGATCAAGTAATTTATTTTTACTTAAACCTCACATTTTTATGTGACAAAATATTTTTACAAAGTACTTTTGTATTTATAAAGAAATGTGTTAATACAAATAATGTCAAAAACGTCATTTGCATTTTTCGGTATTTATACATTTTGATAATCACAAAATATAAAAAGACGTTATGTAAAACTACGCTAAATAAGTTTTTGACCGAGAATAATAATTTCGACAACGTTTAGGCTACAACATCACTTAAGGTATGAACAAACACTATACCAATTGTAGAAACCAAGATTCATGTATTTCGTGGTTCGGGTGGCCTTGGTTGGCTGTGAAAGATGAAGGTGTTCATCTTTTAGAGAGAGAGTTTAGAGAGAGGGTGGAGAATACTGGGAATGATTATCTTTTATTCAAAGAAAACAAATAAAACACACAAGTATCCACACCCCACATGGAGAGACATGTGGGGTATATATAGGACCCTTTACATCACTAGTTTGCCAATTAAACATAAGTAGTCCCTGCGTGAGCTACTTAATACAAACCTAGTCCAATTCACGTGAGTGACGACATCTTTATAAAAAAGCAAGTCTAACAATCTCCCTCCAAGATGTCGTCACAAGTGAATGGTTACAATGAGACCTATAAACAATACAAAGTAAATTACAAGAATAAACTTTTGCTGAAGTGCAGAGTCTCTGTAGTCTAGATCCTGAGGCAGACTTGAAGTTCTCTAATCCGAAGATCGCGGCATCGATCTTTGTGCTGACGGCACTAATACTTGTAGCTCTGAACTTCAACTGTAATGTACTAGTTAGGTTATTACTCCCTCCTAACTAGTGAGCCCTTTATTCTTTTCTGCTCCCTCCTGAAACGACAACTCTCTTTAGCCTTTAAGCACGCAGCGGAGACTGTAGCACAATGGTTGTCATTCGGGAGCATCAACATATCTCACAAAGTATTTGCATCTAAGTTGGTAATAAGTCGTACTTCTCCCTCCTGATGATTGCGAGGTATCGGAATCATCATCCTTTAGTGTACACGCCTTTGATTACCTTTAACTTGAAGCAATATTAAATCCATAATAGCACGTCGACAACCCGTCGAAGCTCAATTATCGTGAGAATATGTTGAAAAATACTCTCAATACGTCTCTCAAACCAACCTTAAAGTTCACCGGCTTTTATTAAATAACCACATGTGGAGACAATCAGATATGACCAATTTGAAAACGAAGTAAACATCCCCCCTCAAATGTGACTTAATCTTGTACGATAATGTGACTAAGAACCTATACTGAGCACTACAACGTAACTCCTTAAAGCATAGGTCGTTTCATATACCCATCCAACCTTCCTTATCTGTATATGAACCTCTCTCGAATTATCCACATCTTTGTGTGTCACTGAGTACTCCAGCTCAGTTTAAGTGATAGTTAGCAAGGTCTTCGTCCATCCTCCCCTTGACCTATGAAAACTAGATAATCCAAGACTTAATCACTACACCCATGAGAGCCCAAACAAGTATCTCAAAAAGTCATGCATCCAACCAACCTCTAGACTTTGAGATAAATAAGTACACACGCACGAAAAATGTTACTCCAAAATCAATTCAATAATATCATTTTTCTCCCGTAGTCATTTTCCTTAACCATAATGCTTTTAGCCGTGAACGATGTATCCCCGTGATTGTTGCGATGGTGACCCTATATCCCTCCAATTTTTTATTTATTATTTATTTTTTTATTTATTTTATTTATTTTTTTGTGTGCATAATTTGAAATATACTAGGAAATGCCGTTACAAGAAAGCTAGAAAAATTTGAGTGTAACAGATTTTGACGCCAATTTTCACCTAAAAAATTCGAATTTTGACCAAAAATTTTGAATTTTGGGCCAAAATTTTCACTATTATACCAAAATTTGAATCTCGCTTAAAAATTGAACGTTTAATCCCCTGAAAAAATTAAATTTTACTCGCATTTTCCCGCCAATTTTTTTTTTTTTTTTTTTTTTTTTTTTTTTTTTTTTTTTTTTTTTGGAAGGGATACTAAGTTGAAGGGTGTCAAAGTGGAAGGATTATAATAGTGAACATATTTCTCAACTTCGATGGAATAGAATTGCGAAGAAACCTCACAATTGCGAAAGAATCAGCAATTGCGAGACTAAACTCAATTGCGAGAAACATCATCAATTGCGAGAGAACTCCCCAATTGCGAAACCAATTCCGAAAGAGTCCAGAATTGCGAGAAAAAATGCCAATTGCGAGAGTCTCACAATTTCGAAAGAAGCATTCTTTCGCAATTCTTATACAAGAATGCGAAGGTTCACAATTGCGAAGAAATCACCATTTGCGAGACCAGAACTGAATTGCGAGACAAATGTTGAATTGCGAGACAAAGAGGCAATTTCGAAACTTGCATCAATTTCGAGATAATGTGGCAATTTCGAGATTCTGCCAGCTTTTACCCACTCTTGACTTTTGCACTCTTATCCAATAATGCATCAACTGTCACCACTCATCCCACCTCCCATCAATAATTGAGTACAATAAATGTAGTCCACTTTTCCGGCCATAAATTCCGACCAACTTTTTCGACCATCTTTTTGCAACCCAAATCTGATCATAAAACCCATTTCGAGCATAAAACTCGACCATATATTCATCAGATTTGACCATTTTCACGGATTACAGATACATAAGACCACTACTAGGCTTGTTTTTTTCATATGAAACGGAAATAAATTCCGATGACCGGAAAAAAAAATTCCGATGACTAAAAAGAAGATAAAAAACAGCCTAAAACTTGAATCGAACCACAAAAATCAGTAAACTCACCAAGAATCTCCCCTGGTTAGCTCGTGATACCAATTGTAGAAACCAAGATTCATGTATTTCATGGTTCGGGTGGCCTTGGTTGGCTGAGAAAGATGAAGGTGTTCATCTTTTAGAGAGAGAGTTTAGAGAGAGGGTGGAGAATACTGGGAATGATTATCTTTTATTAAAAGAAAACAATGAAAACACACAAGTATCCACACCCCACATGGAGAGACATGTGGGGTATTTATAGGACCCTTTACATCACTAGTTTGCCAATTAAACATAAGTAGTCCCTGCGTGAGCTACTTAATACAAACCTAGTCCAATTCACGTCAGTGACGACATCTTTATAAAAAAGCAAGTCTAACAAATATAGTTAAGTGATCAAAGAAAATATTTTTCTTAAAACCTCACATTTTTATGTGACAAAATATTTTTACAAAAGTATTTTTGTAATTATGAAGAATATTTTAATAAGAAAATATAAACTCTCTAACAGCTAGTTTTCCCGCCCAAAATCAAATAAATTTTTATCACACCAGGAAAAAAATAGGAGCATATGCCGGGACGGTCCAGTAAACATGGCGACGGTCCCTTATATGTATGGGACCGTCCAAGGTTTAAAGGACCATCCCCACTCCTCCTAGTACCTATAAATACTGCACTATTCCAGTAGAAAAATCAACCCCTCAAGGAGTAAATTGGTGTAAGTGTTGGTTTACAGTTTTCTCCGCCTGAAAGGAGTTTGTTGAAATATTGATTGTGAACTCTCGAGTTTGACACTCAAGGAGTAGATTAGGGTGACGAGTGAACTTCGAAGCCGAATCATTATAAATCTCCGTGTCTTGGTTTGGTTGTTCTTTTCCTTTATCTTTATTGCATTCCTTTATTGTTTACTTTGTGCACATCTATTGTGTTCATATATATTATCAATTGATATCACACAACTTCAAATCAAACAATTTTCAAAAAGAATAACAAGATTTTAAAAAGCCTTAAAACATAATTAAAAATGGTGAAACTATTCAACCTCCCCCCCCCCTCTAGTTTCTACACTAATGTTTAAACGGATCCCGAAGATTAATATCCATCGAATCACAACACGCCCGCTGTTCCGGAGTTAAACCTTGAAGGTCATAAATGTCATATAGATCGTAATCTTCATCCTCATGTAAACTAGCATCATATGCACATCCACTCGTCATGAAATGAGAAACATCTTTGATTTCATCACTATCCGAGCCTTCCCCTTGCATTTCCATAGTAGAACTAGGTCCACACACCGATGTCACACTAGCCTTCTTTTGCATAGGAAGCGGCTTCCAATCATCACCAAATAGCACAAGCTTCCCATCAATCATTTGACTTTCTATAATATTAATCCTATAACCCAGAGATGTAGTACTTGGACTGCCAAATGTGTAATACCCAAAATTTCAAATCATGTAAAAAGACCAAATTGCCCCTATAATCTTGAAATTTGAATTATAAGCATCCGAACCTTTGGTAATGAGCTACATATGAAGTAAGATAATTTTGCTACTACATTTTAACATTTTACAATGTACAAAAAAAGTTAATGGTCACCTACAAAAATAATATGTATGCCGAAAATTGTATATTAATGATTTAATTGTAATTATAAAACATTTAAAAGAGATAAACATCAATATTATAAGGAAATAAATTGCAAAACCAGAAAATTGATTTGTTCCTATCAATCTTGGGCCGAAATTATTGCAATCCCTCCCCCATTTTACTCGGATCTTCATTATTTCCATCTTTTCATTCGCAAAACCCTATAATCGACAAACCAAAAATCCCTTTGCCTCCATTCGATTTTCTGGACAAGAGCTAGCATTTTTATGGTGTTCATCAAGGTTTAATCTAGCCAAGAAAAATAAGTGTTGGGTCGTGGAAGGCTTGATTCGATCGTAGGTTATTTTTCTTGTTCGATTTATTCATCCGCAAGGTACATAATTACTACTCCTAATTTACACGTTCTAAATTCAAGTTAATATTTTTTTGATGTTATTTGGGTCACATATAACTCATATAAATTGATAAGAACGAATCATGCAAGCTAGAATAATCGTACGAATTTTAGAGAGCTAAAACACACTTAAATTCCAAATACGATTATACAAATTTTCTGAGGTGTGTTCATAATTTTTCTGAGTTCTATGATGATCATATAAGTTTGGAAAAATAGCCCTTTGATTTTTGGAAGCTTAAATCATGTATTCTTGAATTAATTTAGTTATCGGATTTAAAGAAAAATCAAGAAAAATTGCAAAAACCCTAGGAACGATTAGGGTTAGGGTTTTCTAGTGTCAAATCTGAGTAATAAATGCAGTACAATGATTGTGTAATGAGTTTTCAATGATTGGAAGAATTGGGGTGTAGGTTTGGTAATTAAAAGTGTAAACCGATTAGGTTTTTAAATTAGAAGGGTGTGTTTTGCCAACTTTGAAATTTATGGGATATTTTTGTAATGTTATCTAGATTTGTGGTAATGTATAAAAATTATAATATGAGGGTCCTATGTGTAAATATTGCGAGAAAAGGATTTAATGGGTAGTTATGTTGTCGAATTTAAAATAAATTAAATAGAGGGACTAAAAGTGTAAATTCTAGAAACTTAAGGTTATTCTGTGTAAATAATGATATAAAGGGTGTAATGTGTAATTTTGAATATTTAAGGGCTTAATATGTAATTATTAAAAATATATGATTTGACTTGTATTTTTGGAAACTAAAGGGACTAATTGTGTAAATTATGAAACTTGAGGATATATTCGTACCATATTTAAAGTAAGAGATATATTCTGTAGTTTTGTTAAATGGAAGGCTCGTTGTGTAAATATTAATATGTTAAAGGTTAAAATGTGATTTAATGAATTATGGGGTTTAAATTGTAAATTAAATAACTAAAGGGGTATAAATTGTAAATTGCTAAACTTAAAGGATTAAAAGTGTCGTTCTGAATAACTTCTGTATTAATTGAGTGAATTGAGATATTTTCATATTAGACCTTTGACTTTGGAATATTTACAGTTAAAACCCTAAAATATGAAAAGTTGTTATATTTAACCTAAACTTTTATAACTTGCTAAAATGAATATTAATTCCATAATGATCCTTAATAAATGACTTAACCTAATTACTTTGTAGAATTTGTCTAATTATGGAAATTTGCTAAATAAGGAAACTTTCTAAAAATGGAAACTTGCTAATTTTGGAAACCTGCTATAAATGGAAAGTTACTAAAAATGGAAAGCCGACTAAAATGAGAAATCTGATTTGAAGAAGATATTAATAATAAGACGACCGTGTATTCGTGTAGATTCGCTGAAGATGGAGTTGTTTCCGATCTTTATATTTCTAGATATGCTTGCACTTGCGGTATAAGGTACAGATATTCTACCATTTCTCAGTAAGGGTGTTCTTCTCATGACTCATTGATCTTGATTCATTTTTAAGATTCCCTAAGCCATTGCTATGTTCCCCTACACTTTGGTTCGTTTGATTGATTCATTTTGACTTTGATGTTCGATATGACCCTTTTTGCTTTGAGCCTCTATAATGATCCGTTTGATATTCGTTCGTTACCTTGGAATATTAGTATTCGTATCACTTGATGCTTCGAAGGTTCATTTGATTTTGGTAACTAGATGTGAAAACCTTTTTAATTATATCATGGAAATGCTTTGAGGAAAACTTATTTTAAAATGATGTTTATGAAATATGCGATACCACTTTTATTTGGAATCTTACTAAACTTTTATGAAAATTACTTTTAAAGACTACTTTTGTGAAAATAGTTAATAAAGATCATTTTTGATGAAAACCATTTGATAAAGATTTCTTTAAATGAACCATTTGATTATGAACCTTTGATCGGTTCGTTTGGATTCGTTTGACTTTGATATTGGATATGAACCCTTTGCCATGAACCTTTGATATTTGGACTTTGACTATGATTCGATGACTTAGACTATTTGAACCTTTGCTATGATTTGGACCTTTGACCTTTGACCCTTTAGTTTGATACCCGAGCCAAGTTCGTTTCCTAGCCATGAAGGTAACATGGCCGTGTCATTGATGCACCAGTGGCATGACTCACGTGTGGGTGAGTGATTTCTCACACCGTCCCCATTTTGACATGCGCGCTTTATTATTTATTATGGCCAATATTATTGTTCGGGGGACGTATGGGTTGCAATCCTAGGTTCGTGTCCGTGTTCGTGGACTTAACATGATTTGATATTATATATTGTTCGGTGACTGATGTAGAAGTCATTATATTTAGACTTAGTAGTTATTGATATTCCCATTTGTAACCTTGTGTATTCAGTATTTCATTTGTAACCCTTGTATTACTGTTGATGTATGCTTTGTTTTGATCTGATATGAAACCATTATTATGACATCTTTACCCTTATCGGGTTGGGGTGTTACAATTATGGTATCAGAGAGACAGGCTGCGATTCGTAATACATTTACCCTTGGCCTGTGTAAGTTAGGACCACTAAGTTTTCCCTGTAGGCGCTCGTAAGTCAACCTTTGAAAATTTGCTTTAAGATTTCCCTATAGAACGTAAGTTTTGACCAGTGAGGAATGGGTAGACTATAAGGCATTTGTTTAGGTATCATTGCTTCCGCATCACTCTGATTCGTGCCTTGCTTTTGGTTAGAACCTGTTGATACCACTTTTGGAAAGTGAAAGCTTATGCTTTGCACCACCTAAGATTTGAACCTGATTAAATCTTGAAGGCATTGAGAATTTCATAATAATTACCTGACACTATTTGATCCTCATCTTCAGATTTTGACTCTGATCTCTGATCCTTTCGTTAATCATTTTGACGCCTCTTCGGGCACTCTGAGAACCTCCATGGCAATGACGTACTGAATATGTTTTGTTATCTGTCTTTTTCTTTTGATAAGTACCTATGAATCTTTCGACACTATTTGATTTCGGTTCACCCATCTCTGTCCCTATGAGAAGTCTTGTGGCGTTTAACCACGAGTATAAGAATGTTTTTCCCTCTCACTTTTGAACGATAAGTTTTGCTATGCTGATCTGTTAATCCTTGGATAGTTAACTTCGGTTTTATTCTGATAAGGAATTGATTGATCGATCATTCAAATACTGACAACTACCTTTCTATGTCTCACCTTTGACGTTTACAACAATTTTGAACTCCCTACCATGATTACCGATTGTTAAACCCTTTGCTATTACTATTACTCTGGAGACTCGTATGTTACTTTCGTGGCTATGAAGTTTTCCTGGAACCCATTTCGTACCCCAATAAATGAATCTTACCTTGAGAGGTATTTGGCACCCTGAGTTTTCTGAATATGATTCGTGACTGAACCACATGTTTTTTCCACCGAAGTGTGAAGTAGGAATTGTCATGATACCGAGAGATTGTCTAGTCACTAAGCGAAGGTGTCTTTCAGATGTGTTCGGGATCATATAAATTGATTCGAGCAACCGGAAAGAACAGCAAACGAAGACCAGGAAGTGAGTTTACTTGAGTGTATTTCTTGGGTGTGTTTTAGTCCGTTCGTGATAAAGAAGGATGGTGACTGGAGATATGTATTGATTACAGGAAGCTGAACCGTAATACTGTTAAGAACCAATATTCCTCCACCCTGAAACGACTATGTATTTGTTTAATTTCGGAGCGCGAAGTTTCCTTCTGATGAATTGAAGTTATTCTTGAAATCACTTCCGTATTCGTAACGACTGCTATGACAGTTAGTGACGCTAATAGTATTAGCTAAAGCTGTGACTGTTTCGTGAATTTGATAAATAGTGTTTTCTCGTAAGTACTTGGGCAAATGGTCATTGTATGACTTAATAGTATGTTCGGAAACGAGGAAGAGCATGAAAATCATCTTTGCACTTTGCTAGGAAATTCGTCGATCGTTTGTGCATTCTGAGAGATTGATATTTGTAAAGACAACGATGTCCTTATTTGAGGATACCTCTTTAAATCCCGCAAGTTTTGAAAACTATCACCAATTAGTCAAGACCGATAGCAGAACGGAGAACTGAAACCTTTTGAACCTTGCAGAAGAATTCTGGAAGATGTTTGCAACTGATGATACCATGGAGAAATTTCGTGAACAGAGAGAAACAGCTTAGTTTGATTGAGAATGAAGTTTTGGAAAAGCTGAAATAGAGATTAGCTTCCATATCTTCGGGCGGAACGAATTTTGGGGCATTCCAGAAAGAGACTCGATTATACTCCCTTACAGCACAGAAGGTTTTGCGTATGCATCAAGACAACTAGAAGCGCGTCAGAAGAAGTATTTCACTGCCTGACCTGGAGTTGAAAACAATGGCGGCTACCCTGAAGAGTGAAGACATTCCTTACAAGGTAGAAGTGTTGGTGACGCAGAGGATCTAGTCAAGATGGCGAACATGGAACTGATGAAGACGTACAGTCTCACTTCCCTATTCATCTTAGTTGTACTAAGATGAATTGAGAACGGAAGCAGACTGGATGATGAAGGAATTTAAAGAGCATGCTAGGAATTCACATTACTCCATCACATTCCAAGAAGAACTGCAGGAGGCTTGATGAACCAGACAAAAGTACACGATTCTGTTTCACTTCCAGATTGACGGACCAACGAAGACAGATTAACCGGACTTGAAGAGATTGGATGTGTTGAATGAACAGATTTTTGAAACAGACCCTTTATGTTTGGAAGAATTGATTCTATGAAGACCGAAGTTCTTGGCGTCTAACTTTCATTTCCGTTGACCCTCTTCAGTTTCGTTATATCGTAATAAGATCCTCTTATGATTTAAGTTCCCTAGAAGCATTTCAATTCGTGTTTATTTTTCGTGTGTTCGGTGATGACTTTGTTTTGAGAGATTTTGGCGCATTGTGGAAGATATGATGCTTGTGACAGCGTACTTCATTTCTGCTAGGCAATCTGGGATTTTGATACTCTTGCGAATAGTTTTGTCTTTCCGCTTGACTATGACATTTGATCTTGTTGACCTTTGAGATTATAGAAGTACTAGGTGGATTAAGATAGGTTGTTTTGCTCACGACTCGAGATAAAGTATGATCATCATGAAGGCATAATTATGTGGTGCTAGTATTATGACGCCTGATCAACGTGATAATACTTACACCATATAACGTGCACTCATTGTGGACATAGGATATCTTGGGGAGTACCTAAGAAGTTTAGAATTTGATCTCCGTTGGATTATCCGTGATTAGTGAGACTTTAGGTTCATTCTACCTATGCGTATACTCTGTTGACCTCAGTTATAAATCTTGAACTCCTTGTAGAGCTCTCTACTGTTGATACAGTTAATTTGATTTGAAATCTTGTTCGTTTCTCATATGAGCTTTCCAGAAGTTTCACCTATCATCCATTTTATGTTGCATGGGCCTTTTGATCAAAATCAACCTAATTTGTCTCCTTCTGAGGAAATTTGAACCCACCTTGTTTTGATTTGAGTCATGAGAAACTATTTGGTCTGAAGATCCTTTTTGGAAGACCTCCCCGGGCGTGAGGATTGTTGAAATGATCTTTTACGATTTGCTGCGACTTCGTCTAACCTTGCGACTTCAAATTTCGAGGACGAAAATTTTCTTTAAGAGGGGAAGAAGTTGTAATACCCAAAATTTCAAATCATGTAAAAAGACCAAATTGCCCCTATTATCTTGAAATTTGAATTATAAGCACATAAAGTATCAAATAAATTCCGAACCTTTGGTAATGAGCTATATATGAAGTAAGATAATTTTGCTACTACATTTTAACATTTTACAATGTACAAAAAAAGTTAATGGTCAACTACAAAAATAATATGTATGCCGAAAATTGTATATTAATGATTTAATTGTAATTATAAAACATTTAAAAGAGATAAACATCAATATTATAAGGAAATAAATTGCAAAACCAGAAAATTGATTTGTTCCTATCAATCTTGGGCCGAAATTATTGCAATCCCTCCCCCATTTTACTCGGTTCTTCATTATTTCCATCTTTTCATTCGCAAAACCCTATAGTCGACAAACCAAAAATCCCTTTGCCTCCATTCGATTTTCTGGACAAGAGCTAGCATTTTTATGGTGTTCATAAAGGTTTAATCTAGCCAAGAAAAATAAGTGTTGGGTCGTGGAAGGCTTGATTCGATCGTAGGTTATTTTTCTTGTTCGATTTATTCATCCGCAAGGTACATAATTACTACTCCTAATCCACACGTTCTAAATTCAAGTTAGTATTTTTTTGATGTTATTTAGGTCACATATAACTCATATAAATTGATAAGAACGAATCATGCAAGCTAGAATAATCGTACGAATTTTAGAGAGCTAAAACACACTTAAATTCCAAATACGATTATACGAATTTTCTGAGGTGTGTTCATAATTTTTATGACTTCTATGATGATCATATAAGTCGGGAAAAATAGCCTTTTGATTTGTGGAAGCTTAAATCATGTATTCTTGAATTAATTTATTTATCAGATTTAAAGAAAAATCAAGAAAAATTGCAAAAACCCTGGGAATGATTAGGGTTAGGGTTTTCTAGTGTCAAATCTGAGTAATAAATGCATTACAATGATTGTGTAATGAGTTTTCAATGATTGGAAGAATTGGGGTGTAGGTTTGGTAATTAAAAGTGTAAACCGATTAGGTTTTTAAATTAGAAGGGTGTGTTTTGCCAACTTTGAAACTTATAGGATATTTTTGTAATGTTATCTAGATCTGTGTTAATGTATAAAAATTATAATATGAGGGTCCTATGTGTAAATATTGCGAGAAAAGGATTTAATGGGTAATTATGTTGTCGAATTTAAAATAAATTAAATAGAGGGACTAAAAGTGTAAATTCTAGAAACTTAAGGTTATTCTGTGTAAATAATGATATAAAGGGTGTAATGTGTAATTTTGAATATTTAAGGGCTTAATATGTAATTATTAAAAATATATGATTCGACTTGTATTTTTGGAAACTAAAGGGACTAATTGTGTAAATTATGAAACTTGAGGATATATTCGTACCATATTTAAAGTAAGAGATATATTCTGTAGTTTTGTTAAATGGAAGGCTCGTTGTGTAAATATTAATATGTTAAGGGTTAAAATGTGATTTAATGAATTATGGGGTTTTAATTGTAAATTAAATAACTAAAGGGGTATAAATTGTAAATTGCTAAACTTAAAGGATTAAAAGTGTCATTCTGAAAAACTCCTGTATTAAATGAGTAAATTGAGATATTTTCATATTAGACCTTTGACTTTGGAATATTTACAGTTAAAACCCTAAAATATGAAAAGTTGTTATATTTAACCTAAACTTTTATAACTTGCTAAAATGAATATTAATTCCATAATGATCCTTAATAAATGACTTAACCTAATTACTTTGTAGAATTTGTCTAATTATGGAAATTTGCTAAATAAGGAAACTTTCTAAAAATGGAAACTTGCTAATTTTGGAAACCTGCTATAAATGGAAAGTCACTAAAAATGGAAAGCCGACTGAAATGAGAAATCTGATTTGAAGAAGATATTAATAATAAGACGACCGTGTATTCGTGTAGATTCGCTGAAGATGGAGTTGTTTCCGATCTTTATATTTCTAGATATGTTTGCACTTGCGGTATAAGGTACAGATATTCTACCCTTTTTTAGTAAGGGTGTCTTCTTCTCATGACTCATTGATCTTGATTCATTTTTAAGATTCCCTAAGCCATTGCTATGTTCCCCTACACTTTGGTTCGTTTGATTGATTCATTTTGACTTTGATGTTCGATATGACCCTTTTTGCTTTGAGCCTCTATAATGATCCGTTTGATATTCGTTCGTTACCTTGGGATATTAGTATTCGTATCACTTGATGCTTCGAAGGTTCATTTGATTTTGGTAACTAGATGTGAAAACCTTTTTAATTATATCATGGAAATGCTTTGAGGAAAACTTATTTTAAAATGATGTTTATGAAATATGCGATACCAATTTTATTTGAAATCTTACTAAACTTTTATGAAAATTACTTTTAAAGACTACTTTTGTGAAAATAGTTAATAAAGATCATTTTTGATGAAAACCATTTGATAAAGATTTCTTTAAATGAACCATTTGATTATGAACCTTTGATCGGTTCGTTTGGATTCGTTTGACTTTGATATTGGATATGAACCTTTTGCCATGAACCTTTGATATTTGGACTTTGACTATGATTCGATGACTTAGACTATTTGAACCTTTGCTATGATTTGGACCTTTGACCTTTGACCCTTCAGTTTGATACCCAAGCCAAGTTCGTTTCCTAGCCATGAAGGTAACATGGCCGTGTCATTGATGCACCAGTGGCATGACTCACGTGTGGGTGAGTGATTTCTCACACCGTCCCCATTTTGACATGCGCGCTTTATTATTTATTATGGCCAATATTATTGTTCGGGGGATGTATGGGTTGCAATCCTAGGTTCGTGTCCGTGTTCGTGGACTTAACATGATTTGATATTATATATTGTTCGGTGACTGATGCTGGGTGCAATCCATGTCTTTCACAAGTTCGGGAGTTAGCTACTCCATTTGAAGAATGAGGACACCCCTCATATTATCTGATTATCTGAGAGGTCTCCCCTCTATATGATTATGAAGACATGGTTACTATATTTGGTTCGTGTTCGGGCTCGTGGTGGATTACTGACCTTCCCTTTTCCCTTTCTTATTTTGTACCTTTGTCTATACCTTATGTTATTCCATTGCACTATACCATATATGTTCGTTTTCTTTTGCTTTCGTTTCCGTTTATTGTATATCTGTTCACTGGGCTTTTTAAGCTCAGCCGCATTTCTTTTCCTGCGGCAGGTTTTAGTTGGAAGCTGGGTATGAGTGAAGAGAACCTCGGACTTAGAAGACTTTGATAGCTTATGGATTAGCAATGATTAGAAGCCATTATATTTAGACTTAGTAGTTATTGATATTCCCATTTGTAACCTTGTGTATTCAGTATTTCATTTGTAACCCTTGTATTACTGTTGATGTATGCTTTGTTTTGATCTGATATGAAACCATTATTATGACATCTTTACCCTTATCGGGTTGGGGTGTTACAAAATGCATCATTAGGAGCACTCGCATGTTTATCCTTGTTCCCATTACCTTCTACTTGGCTCTTTTCATGCGAACTAGAATATTTACGACCCTCTCTTTCCCCCTCATCTACTACAGAGCTCAGAACATCAAACGGGTTCGATGTGGAAGGGACCGTAATATCAATTTTATCATTAGTTTCATTTTGTTTCTTTGGTGCCTTAGATTTATAAACTAACTGTGACTTTGAACCAATTTGAACCCCACGAACAACTTGCCTTGGCATTTTCGTGTTCTTAATAGCATCCGTAGCAATTTTCATAGGACATTCATTAAAAACATGACCAAATACCTTGCAACTTGAGCAACAAGGAGGTGTCCACTCGTAACCAATATGAAGAGTGTGCATAGTACCCCTCATCCACGAATTTTAGAACTGCCACCACGATGGAGTGTGTTAACTGAGTATGAGCCCTCAACTCAATCATGGCACGTGCATAACTAGACGTACCCCATGACTCCATGCACATAGTGGCCATGTAGGAATCAAGCATCAATGGTGTGCCTAGTTTAGTAGCAATAGCAATCAAACCATCTTCCGTGAATGCGATAATAGGAATATCATGGAGCTTAACCTAAACTGGAACATTACGCACATCCTCCTTCATAATATTCACATCTAGCGTCCATTTTTTTAGAATTAATGGCACGTTCCGAATTAACCACGGACCATTATCAAGCAATGCATCCATCCTGTCTTTCGAATTAAATTTGAAATAAAATACCTCATTAGAATTCATCATAGATTTAAATAGACCAAACTTACTCCAAGTATTCCTTACATAGTTCTCAACTACTGGGTATGCGACACGTTTGCCCAAAAAGAAACCATATACAGTGTTCCAAAAAATATCATGAATAATGCTGACAAAGTCCCATGAAACAGCAACATCAGCTCCATTGCGAGCCGGTGCTAGCAATGTCCGAAAATTGGCACTTTTCCTACTCGATTCGCCTTTAAAAAACCTTGCATATGATCCAATCTCCTTTGTTCATTCCTTCTGAGCAATTCCACTGGTTTCACTAGATGCTTGAGTAGTTTTACATGCCTCCTTAGTGGAAAACTGACTTTGCATAGATTTTGCACCACTCATTTCTCAAAGCTTTTACAAGCTTCAACAGTGGCCTCGTTACCACTAGTATTAATAGAGTCATCAATAGACTTAGTCAGGACGATAGTAGCCCTAGTACCAGTAACCTCAGTCGGAACGACAATAGTTCCACCATTATTCCCAGCCTCATTCACAACACGACCAATACCCTTTGCTGCCAAACCAGGTTGCTTCTCCTTCACACCTCTCCCAACCCCAACCTAGAAATAACTTCTGACTCACAAACCCTCGTTCCATACCCAATACATACAACCCTACCCGAGTTCAAATCTTGCTTTCGTTTCTCTTTTATTTTTTATGCTAAACATTTTAATTATCAATGTGTGTATCTTTAATAACTGCCAAGTAGTTACCAAAATGATGTTTTTTGGGATAGCTTATTAAGATCCCTCTTAAAATACAATTTATATCCCTCATGTTTTTTTGTTTTTTTAATTTTTTAATTTTCCTTTTTATTTTTATAATTTCGTTTTTATTATACAAAACTGAAAGAACAGAACATAAATTATAAATTTTAACAAGTCAAAATTATTGAACTGACAAAAAGTACGAAACCTAATTTATAAAAAAACTATGTGAGCCAGGGGTAACAATAGTAGTGCCCTTGTTTTTTTTGCTGGTTTTCACAAGTGATTTATATGTAAAAAGTACGTGTAAAATTTTCTTATAATGCTTATAGAATATGAGCTTTAATTTATTTTACGTTAAAATAGCAATTTATATTTGCATATAATTTAAAACGTATCTCTTATTTTTTTTACTTTTCATATCTCTTCACAGAAAGCTTACCAGTTCATGAAATCCAAGATCAATGAAGTTGGACCTTTAGTTATTAACTTGGAGTTATTAACTTATATTTCTATTGATTTTGGATTCAAAAGTTAGTAATATGTAATTTATATTGAGATACTAGATATACTTGCTTCCATTTTATAAGTGTTATTTTTATAGATGCATATACATTAATTGAAGAATCAAAATTTATCAGTTTATGTGGGAAACTAGAAGGGGGGGTTGAATAGTTTACCGGTTTAAAATCTTTTTAAAAATCTTGTTTTAAAAGTTAGCTATTGGAAACTTTGATTCGAACTCTATGTGTAATCAATCAAACACCAATATGAACTACACACTAAACTAACTAATATAAACTAATGAAAGTAAAGAGTAGAGTTGGAAAGATCAAACCGAGACAGAGGATTTATAGTGGTTCGGCTACGAAGCTCTTCTTCGCCCTACTCCACTCCCCGAGTACCACACTCGAGAGTTTCAAACACTATATCAACAACCTCCCTTCAGGCGGAGAAAACCGTACACGTCGCTTATCCTATTACCGACACTAAGCTAGATGTCGAGTGCTAATCTTAGCTAGCACCAATCTACCAAGGTCCACGTGACCAAACACTCAAGCCCAATGGCTTCAAGAGATCACCAAGATCTCAACTCGATCACAATGATCAACACTCACTTCACTCTACTCAACTAACACTAATCTATCGACCCTTGATCTTCTTGATCAATCACACAAGCCCAATGGCTATAAGAGATGTTCACTATCTCTATAGATCACACTTGATCTTCACTCTCACTCACAAAAGATAAGAAAGCTTGATGTATGCAAAGATACAACAAGGTTGTAACAAGTGTTACAAAAACCTAACAACTATAACTCTTGTATCTTCTTGAATACTTGAGTTCTTCTCTTGCTAATGAAGAGGAATGACAACACCTTGTATCTACTTGGATACTTGTGTTCTTCTCTTGCTAATGAAGAGGGATGACAACACCTTGTATCTACTTGGATACTTGTGTTCTTCTCTTGCTAGTGAAGAGGTATGAAGAGGATCACTTGAAGGATGATTGGATCACTCTTGAAACAAAGAAAACTAATCTAAAGAAGTGAAAGGTTTGAGAGAACTAAGCTAGGGGATTTTTCTGTGTGTGAAGGGTGCCTAAAACTGTGAAAGGGGTTGATATTTATAGGCAAGAAAAATCTGAACGTTACAGAAAAAATGGTACGGACGGCTCCTTTAAATAACCCACGGCTCCGTTAAATTTAACGGTACCGTGGAGCCGTCGTAGACTAGGACGCTCCAAATTTTGTCTTTTCTGGTGAAAACTTATTTGGGGAAGGTTGGAGCTGATTTTGGGGGGAAAAATAGCTGTTGTGATTTTCAAACTTATTTTTTCATTAAAACATTTCTTAATATTTCAAAAATAATTTGTCATGTGTATTTTTGAAAAAATGTTTTGTCCCATTTGAAATGTGAATTTTCAAAACATAAATTCACTTCTTTGATCACTAGTTCAAGTTGTAACTTTGTTCAAGAGTGATTTGCGTAGAAACGGGATCTTCCGATTAAAGACTTGTTTACATTGATTTTAACGTATCGTGATTTCACATTTTGTCATCCTCAAAACGTGAAGTAATCGAAAGATATAAATAACGTTTTTAGAACATTATTTGCATCAACAATCTCCCCCTTTTTGATAATGACAAAATATAAACTCATGTTAGGTTAAAATTAGTTTTAACAAGTTTTTAATGAGTTTAATCCCATTTCTCCCCCTTTTTGTCTAATCAAAAAGGTGACGAAGGCTCCCCCTTGATGTGTACTCCCCCTCATTTGGAGAACACAAAGGAATTGAGCAATGGTTCGTGCTACAAAACAAGGTTAGACGACAAGTATACAATATCTAACAAGTAGCACATTTGACAAATATCCAACCACAAAAAAAAAAAAAAAAAAAAAAAAAAATGACTAAGTAGCCAAAATAAAAAGCCCATTTCATAAATATAAAATAAATGTCATACATAAGTATGACTACAATAGGAAAGCAAATTAAACTAACAAGAAGACACATAAACATCTAAAGTAACATGAGGCTTCTAGATTTGCTTCCAACTTCAAAAGGTTCCTAATCATTTATTTAGAGGGACTAAACATAATCATGTTTAGTTTGGGCTATTGGGTGGTGGAGGTGGTGGAAGGATGATGGGTCCCATGGGTTGTGTGAGGAGGTGTTCTAGGTATGAGAATTGAAGACTCAAGTCTTCCCTAAGGTTCATGATAAGGGTTTGGTTGTAGTTGCAACAAGGGCAATGATGACATCAAATAAGTACATTTTATTAGCATCATGTATCCTATGTATATTGCTTGTTTTTGTATTATTTTATATGGGAATTGATACTTAATCGCCTACTTTTGTAATTCTCAGTTATAAACAAGCATTTGGTGAAAGTTAGCTATTATGGACATAAAATGGAGCAAAATGATCAAGATTGGAAAAGTCTGCTGAATTGAAGAGATTAAATACCATTGCCTGACTTTGAAGCATGCGCCGCATCTGATTTTATCATGCGTCGCATATGAAACTTTGGTCAACGAAGAAGAACCAACTTGTTCTACTCCAGATACGCTGCATTACATTTCATACCTACAACGTATCACTCTCAAGACTTCACCAAACAATGATCCAAGATACAAGAGAACATGCGCCGCATAAGAGATTGAAGATACACCGCATCTTAAGGCGGTGTACGAATATTCTGGAATATAATAATCTTGGACCCCACGCGAAGTTACCTTGATACGCCGCATCGGACCAATCCGATGCGCCGTATCGGCCATACACAATCCTTACCAAGAAATCAAGTGGAGATTAGAAGCTTAATGAAGAAGTCAAGATTACAAGTCGACACTTGAAGATGATTTCGTATTTTGGCCATAAAATCTTCATCCGGACTCCGTTTTAGTTGATTCAAGCGGCCACGGAAAGAGAAAAAGGAGATCTACCTGTATCTGAAGGAGATGCGGCGCATCAGGTCTTTAGATGCGTCGTATTGGGAGATGCTCCATATCAGATTTATAGATGCGCCATATCGGGTCAGTTTCAGACTTGGAGGCTACGTTTACTTATAGATGCGGCGCATCTAACTCTCTAGATGCGCCGTATCGACCCAGAATCCAGAATCTATAAATACCGAACTCATTAACGAATTAGGGCATCTTTGGGAACCCTTAGGGCCATTCCCAGACGATCAAAGCCTCTCAAAACAGCAGAAGATCACCCTTGAAGATCCAATTATACTTGAAGAACATCTCTTATCATTGTTATTCTACTTAATCATTCGGTTAGCGTATCATATTCTTTATGTTTAATACTCTATTCGTCTTGATTATATTTTTGTATTTTGTTACAGAGATTATGGGCTAACACCCTTAGGTGTTAGCCAAGTTTATGATTATTAGATGGTTTAATTAGTTTCTAATTCGATTGGTTGCTTAGTCTTGTTTTGATTACTTTATTAGTTTATCGTGCCTTGTCGACCTTAGGCTCGCACAATTACTTCATTAATATCGTTTGCGTGATTAATGTAAGCTCCTTAAGGGCTAAATAATATATAAACATGGTAATCATTAAGCAGCTTTATGCGGGTTCTGATTAATTGTGACAGGATTAGTCAGTCAAAAAGACTTAAAATGGAATCTAGAATAGGATAGAAATTAGAGGTAGGATAGACCGCGCCTAGTCGTGAGCACCATCACTACATGTCTTAGAAACTTATCAAAATTTAATCATATATGACTGAACTTGGTTAACACGTTCTTCTTATTTTTGATACCTTCAAGCTTCTAGCGTTTGTTTAGTTTAGTTTGATTAGTTTAGTATAAAACCAAACTCGTGCCAGTCTCTCAGGCTGAACCCCCCTTTGCTTTAGTTTAGGATTAATTTAGTAGAGTTGAATACCTTTAGAATTAGTATATTAGAAATCTCACTCTTAGTGATCGACACCCTACTTACCAACTAGGCTACATTGATCGGGTACACTGCCCGTTAGTGTTGTTATAGGTTAAGTCGGCAAAATATAAATTTAAAACTTGATAAGGAATAATCACCTATACAACGACACATCAAGTTTTTGGCGCCGTTGCCGGGGAGTGAATTTATCTTTTTACTAGTTTTATTGGTATTTTTCTGTTTGTGTTTGTTTTGTTTACCTATTAGTTTGTTTATATTCTGTGTGTCTGTCTCAGAAGGGAGATACGGCGTATTCTTGTCTGTGAATACGGCGCATCTTTCTGTTTCAATACGGCGTATTCTTGTCTGTGAATACGGCATATTGACGCTCTGTGGGCAATTTTTTTTTATTATTTTATGCGTTTGTTTAATTTTTATTAGTTTAGTTTTTATTTTTATTTTTTATTTATTTTTTGTTTGATCTACTGTTGTTCTTCTTGGTTGTTTTGTTTTTCAGGAAATCATGGTGATCGAGAAAAACATTAATGAACTGACCATGGAAGAATATTTCCAATATGCAAGATACGATGAAGAAAAGTGGTACACAAGATTCAAGAGAGAAACCAGGTTTGAATTAAAAGGGCACTTTCTAAAGGAGCTACGCGATAATGCTTTCAGTGGTGCAGAAAATGAGGATGCTAATGAGCATGTTGAAAAAGTGGTCGAGATCGTTGATTTGTTTCATACACCTCATGTAGGGAAAGACCATATAATGTTACGAGTATTCCCGATTTCACTCACTGGACAAGCATATCGATGGATTAAAACTATTCCTGCTAGAAGCATCACTACATGGGCCGATCTGAAGGCTAAATTTTTGAACAAGTATTTACCTCCATTAATGACTGCAAAGAAGGTTCAAGAAATCAACAACTTTAAGCAAAGACCGGAAGAAACGCTTTATTTGGCGTGGGACAGGTTTAAAGAATTACTTTTTAAATGTCCTCAACATTATTTAATTGACATGCAGGTTGTGATTGCCTTCTATATGGGTTTGGATGTGGCTACTCGGATGATTTTAGATTCTCAGAGTTTTATACCTAAAATGAATGCTAAAGACGCCTTAACCGCTATACATGAAAGAGCTGACCACTGTTTAAGGTGGTATGATGGGGCATTCAAAAGACATACAGGTAATGATGATTCTGAAATTTTAGCTACAATTACTGTTCAAATAAATAACCTTGGCAGGGAAATAAATAAGATGAATGAAAGGATATATACCATCGATAATCGCTACAAGGGATGCAATGGACCTCACTCACCTTACCCACCAACTCCACCACCACAAAAAGAGATCTATGACTTCAAAGAAGCCGTTACTAAATTTATAAAAGATGGTGAACTATCAAGAAAAGAGTTGGTAGACACAAGTTATCATGAAGCACTTAAGAAGCACAATAAAAATACTACGGATTCGGTACATCGTATTGAAGAACATTGCCGTAATATTATAAGCATACTTAGTGTCACAACAAAAGAAAAGAGTATGGTGGAAGGATGTAATGAGATTGATGCTATTATACGTGATAATGTACAACCACAACATGATGAGATAAGTAATTCCGGAGTTAAGCATGATGACAAGGAAACAATAGATAACCTTCTTGTGGATTCTCAGGAAGAAAATAGGAATTCAGATCTCACGGACTCAGAAAGGCTAAACAGGTTTCGGGCTAACCAACATAAACCTGTCCCTTTTCCTAAGCCAAAACCGGAGGTACAATATCAGTGGGAAAAAAATGGAAGACCTTACTTTAGCAATATTCCTAGGCCAAAACCGGAGGTACAATATCAATGGGAAACCATATATCCCACCCGACCCTTTCCCTGGACGAATAAAGAGTGGATGCATACCCATTCCTTTCACTGGACGACCGAAGGTGGAAAACAAAAAGAAGCCATACAAGAAGAAAATAAAGAAGATGAAAGCTAGGAATCAACGGATAAAAGAATCAAAAACACAAGCTCATGTGGAATCTACGACACAAATAGGTAACACCCTTGATTCTCCTTTTATTTTTACTAATGACATTGTTAGTGTTTCTAAACAGGTTGCAAAGCCGAATGACGATGTGGTGGAATCTGTTACCTTACAACCTATCATAGACATCACACCACACGATGACACACAACTAGCACCTGTTAATGTTATCCACCAAATTTTGGTTGAACCTACAAAAGAAATAGATGATGAGCTCTTGGATAACACCATGGTTGAAGAGCAAGAAACTTTGGACTCTACATGGAAAGAAGAGGAGCTTGAAACGATACTCGCCATAGACTCTTTCACATCTTGTATAGAAGTTGAGGGACGCCTAACTACTGACAAGATAAATGAAGAACAATTCATGCACCCTCAATATATTAGTCTCTCATGTGGAATGTTCAAGACATCTAATTTATCAACCAAATCCGGAAAGGTAATGAGTGGAGATCACTACCCACTAAGGTACCATTTTTACTTGACATATCTTTCTACTATAGCAAATTTACACTCTTATAGTGTTTATTGCTATTTTCACCCGCACGTGATTCCAATTAGAACGTTTACTTGTCCTTATTTTTCAAAAATATGCTTAATATGTACTTAATATGCTTAAATTTAAAATTTTTCTAGCATGTTTTTGTTTAATCTAAGTTGCATAGCTGCACACATAACATTATATTCAAAAATTGTGAACTTATCAAAATTCACAAATCTATGAGTGTGCCGGTGACTTGTAAACTTTAGAACTTGGCTTGTATACTATTCGAGACCACCATAATGAGTATTATTAATATAATTGGAGTGACTTGTCTAACTTGGTAAATTTCTAGGATTACACCCAAAAAGCCTAATATATGTTGTGTTATTAACTAACTACAATGGTTAGTTAACCCTCGTATAAACCCTTTTGTTTACTCTCATTTTTAGAGTATGATACCCCTAGAAAAACCCTCAGAGCCATTCCTTTCGTTTCTTACACCAATGTTAAACGTTTCGTTACACCCTTACACCTTAGCCTACCCTGTAGATTTAAGTCCGTGGTTAGTTGCTTTTGGTAAAGTGTGTATTCCCCGCGTTTCCTGTGTTCGTGTGCGTAATTATTATCTATGGTTAGGTCGGAAATTGCACAATGCAATGGGAAGTGAAAGTAGATATTGTATATTTTTCGAGTCTTGTCATTTTTCGTGTGTTTACTACTTTCACTATTATTTTTATATCTGAAAGTTATGAAGATTTTTTGTGATGGTGAAGTGGTGAAATTTTACACCATTAGTTATTTATTTGTTTTATGTTATGAATGAAAAAAAAAAAAGTTTGAAGTCTGTTAAACCAACGATGTAAAGTTATGTAAGTGGTTCATATGGCCACTATGTGTTGTACTATATACATGGATTGCAAGGGATTTGGCCGTTATGGGAACGCCAACTAAGGTTTATTCTTTGTTTGAGATATTATTGAGTCTAATTCGTATCTACCCAAAGCGTGAGTTTCAAGCGTCAAAGCGTGAGTTAGTCAATGATATGTGTCTTATTCATGGGATGATTGGGAAAGTGATTAACCACACTAGGACTTAATCTATTTGTTTGTTGATTTTATTTTTACACCAATTTATATCCTAAATATTATCTATACACTATATCATTCTTCATCCAAACCTTTGATTTATTGAGATTAGGGATTTGAGCAATCTTAGGTATCGTAGTCGTGGATTCGGCTATGTATTTATGATTTTGTCGCCCTTTTTGATATAATATTATTGGTGAAGATTACTTGGTCCTATCTTTAGCCTATTCGAGTTAAGGAATTGAGCAATTGCAAGTATCGTGGTCGTGGATTCGATCATGTATTTGTAATTTTGTCGCCTTTTCTGGAATATGAGATCGATAGAGATTAAAAAGGATGATCAACCCATAAGCCTCAAAACCTTTTTCAATCACAACATGGGAAGATTTGAAGAGCAAATTCCTGAAAAGATATTGTCCACCTGCTAAAACTGCTAAAAAGATGGAGGCTATCAACAGTTTCAAGCAAGAGCCTGATGAAACTCTTTATCAAGCTTGGGAACGATTTAAAGACTTATTGATGAAATGCCCTCAACATTATCTAAGTCCAATGCAGGAGGTAATATTGTTCTATCAGGGATTGGACGTGCCTACTAGACAAATCTTGGATGCTAAGGGAGCTGTGCCTCAAATGAGTGCAGCCGATGCTAGAAAAGCTATCCAGGAAGCTGCTGATCACTCTCAAAAATGGCACGACGGAACCTCTACTAGATCTAAGAGCAGCACTAATTTTGACGGGTTTGCTGCAATTCAAGCTCAATTGGATAAAATTAGTAGAGAGATGAAGAAGCGTGATGAGAAAGTTTATGCTGCCCAAGTTGGATGTGAAAAATGCGAAGGACCTCACTACACTAAAGATTGCCCTAAAAAGAATGAAAGTGAGACTTTTGAAGAAGCATACTACACACAATTTGGACAACCATTCCGACCTTCAGGAAGATTTAGGGAAGCTACTCCGGGATACTATCAAAAGAACAACTATAATACCACTTATCAAGAAAGGAGGCAGACTTTGGATGACACTCTAAAGCAAATTATGGCCGATGCTGCTAAAAGACATGAAGAGAACACCGCTATGATCAAAGAAATCCGAGCCTCAACGGATACTATAACAAGAAATCAAGGAGCTTCGATCAAAGCATTGGAACAACAAATCAGACAAATGAGCAAAGTTCTTCAAGAAAGGGGATACGGAAGTTTACCTAGCTCAACTGAAACTAACCCAAGAGATCATGTCAAGGCCATATGCACTACTGAAGAAGTCACGCCTAACATACCTTTTCCTAGAAGATTGATGAATGGTAATGATGCTGCAAAGCCCGAATTTTTCTTTAATTCTTCAATCAGTTTAAGGAGGTTACTCAACGAGAAGGCAAAGATTGAAGAGGAGATCAAGGCTACAATGAAAGAAGAGAGCTCTGCAACCGACTTACGTTCCTTGCCTCATAAAGAAAAGGACCCAGGAAGTTTTACTTTACCTTGTTCAATTAATGACATATCTTTCAATAATGCATTAGCTGACTTAGGAGCTAGTGTTAGTGTTATGCCCCTTAAGACATTCACTACCCTAGGACTAGGAAAATTAGCACCAACTAAGCTGCTTATTGAATTCGCTGATAAAACGGTAAAACGACCTGAAGGGGTTGCTGAAAATGTGCTAGTTAAGATTGAGAAGTTTGTTTTCCCCGTAGACTTTGTTATATTAGATATGCCCGAGGATGTTAAGATTCCTTTAATCCTTGGAAGACCTTTCTTGTCTACCGCCCATGCTAAGATTAATGTGTTTAAAAGAAAAATCTCATTAAAGGTAGGGAATAATAAACTAGTCTATAAGTGCCAAAATCCTCCTAAGAGCATAATTAGAGGCGTCTATGTGCTAGGATTAAAAGAACGTATGGACCTCGATCTAGAAGCTAGGCTTATGGGAGAAACATTGATTCAAAACAACTCAACTAATCCTAATCATGAGAACCTCGAGGAATTTATTGACCTTAATGTACCTACCGAACTTAGGCGCGGTATTGTTAATGATTCTGATGATGAGTGGTATGATTGCGAAGTAATTAACAAACTTAGGAGAATAGTTGAGAATACAAATTTGAATAATGATATGTTTATTGAACTACCACCCCACCTTGCATATTTATGCCTATATAATAATAAGAATTTCCCGTCTATCATTTTGTCATCTCTGCCCGAAAGGGACAGAACTTTGTTTATACAGATATTAAAGAAGAATGGCGTGGATATTAAGGACGAGCAAGGAGTGTTCAATATTACTGGACTGGCGATGAGGGAGCGCGATGCTTTCAACTCTTTCAGTGTTCGGTATTAAGGAGCTGAACGTGAGTCTAACTTACACCGAGGGAGTTTTATTTTTTCTAATAACATTGTTAGTGTTTCTAAACAGGTTGCAAAGCCGAATGACGATGTGGTGGAATCTGTTACCTTACAACCTATCATAGACATCACACCACATGATGACACACAACTAGCACCTGTTAATGTTATCCACCAAATTTTGGTTGAACCTACAAAAGAAATAGATGATGAGCTCTTGGATAACACCATGGTTGAAGAGCAAGAAACTTTGGACTCTACATGGAAAGAAGATGAGCTCGAAACAATACTCGCCATAGACTCTTTCACATCTTGTATAGAAGTTGAGGGACGCCTAACTACTGACAAGATAAATGAAGAACAATTCATGCACCCTCAATATATTAGTCTCTCATGTGGAATGTTAAAGACATCTAATTTATCAACCAAATCCGGAAAGGTAATGAGTGGAGATCACTACCCACTAAGGTACCATTTTTACTTGACATATCTTTCTACTATAGCAAATTTACACTCTTATAGTGTTTATTGCTATTTTCACCCGCACTTGATTCCAAGTGGGGGGACGTACACCCTATTACCTAGTAAATAAGGGTGGAGTCAGGCTCGTGACTCGAACAAAAACAAGCGCTTCGTGGGAGGCAACACATTGCTTGTCTTTTATTTTCTTTTTAGTTTATTTTATTTTCTTGTGTTTGTTTTTATTTGTTTTTTTTTTGCATGACTGCTGTCGCTGTATTCTGCTGATACAAACGATATGGCGCATCTGTATTCTAGATGCGGCGTATGGCGTTTTAATGTTATATACAGCGCATTTAATAATTCGAGTACGGCGCATCTATCCCCTAGATACGACGTATTCTGTTTTTAATCAGAAAAATTTTAAACCATAACCGACATACGACGCATCTGTTGTACGGATACGGCGTATCTAATTATTTATTAAAAACAGTCTTCGAATTAATAAAATAAGAAGCGACACATCAATTTCTATCGATACGGCGTATTATCCCATTGCATGCAGTTTAATATTTCCTACAGGTTGTTGATGCGGCGTATCCAATATTCCATGGATGCGGCGCATCGACACTCTGACCTGTAATTTTTCATAGTTTTATTTTTATAACCAATGATTAACGAGATGTTCTCGAGTCTATTTTTCTGTGGTCTCTATATTTTTACAGGTCTGGATGATTGAAGATGTTGATGAACTCCCACATTTTATATGCTCGCATTCTTACATGGAGGATCATACCGAGCAAATCTCAGGGGAGTTTTCCGTTCTAATTCTTTTTAGTGTTCCTTAAAAGAATTAACAGGTGCTAGTTCTAATTCTAATTCTAATTCTTTTGGTAAGTATTAATGCGCATTAAACGTCCTCGGTGTTATTGATAATCGTTTTTGGTAAGTATAATATAAAAATAAATAGTATACTGACCGGGATCGAAACCTGTCTCTGATACCAAATATCCCCCCACTTGAACTTTACTTGTCCCCAAGTAAACCTTAGAATTAATCGTATGAAAATGTATCCTAAAAGATATTAGGATTTATTTTTATATTTAAACATGTATTCGTTTTGTCATAATCACACAACCAAACACTTAACGAAGTAGAAACCAAAATAATTTTTAATGTAAAACAATTCTAAATCGTTTAGTTGCTTAGTCGTGATGAATGTTCTATCATAGGCTTGGCAAGTATACGCATCTCCCCCACTAAAGCCAAGGAGTAACAAGTCTAAAGCGGTAAAAAGGGTTTGTTGGTTAAGGGTTGATCATCCTTTTTAATCTCTATCGATCTCATATTCCAGAAAAGGTGACAAAACTACAAATACATGATCGAATCCACGACCACGATACTTGCAATTGCTCAATTCCTTAACTCGAATAGGCTAAAGATAGGACCAAGTAATCTTCACCAATAATATTATATCAAAAAGGGCGACAAAATCATAAATACATAGCCGAATCCACGACTACGATACTTAAGATTGCTCAAATCCCTAATCTCAATAAATCAAAGGTTTGGATGAAGAATGATATAGGGTATGGATAATATTTGGGATACAAATTGGTGTAGAATAAAAAAATTAAACAAAACAGATAAATTAAAATCCTAAGTGTGGTTAATCACTTTCCCAACCATCCCATGAATAAGACTCATATCATTGAATAACTCACGCTTTAACACTTGAAACACACGCTTTAGGTAGACACGAATTATACTCAACAAAATCTCAATCAAAGAATAACCTTAGTTGGCGTTCCCATAACGGCCAACTCCCATTCAATCCATAAATATAATATACAACAACAAATAGTGGTGATATCTCCCACTTAATACAAAACTTTACATAAGTTGGTTAAAACAAACTTCCAACTTTTTCCTTTTTCTTTTTCTTTTCTATTTTTTTTTCGATCTTTTTTTTGACATCACATATATGTGTAAAATTTCACAACTTTTCTATCACTATTTTTCCGGATAATTTTTCCAAACTCTTCATACTTTCAGAAATAACTGTATAGTGAAAGTAGCAAACACACGAAAAATAAACTAAAAGTTATACAATATTTACTTTCATACCAATTGCATTGTGCAATTTCCCGACCTAACCAAAGATAATGAATTACGCACGCGAACACAGGAAATGTAAGGAAACACACTTTGCCTAAAGCAATTAACCACGGATTTTAATCTACAAGGTAGGCTAAGGTGTAAGGGTGTATCGAAACATTATATAACAAAGGTGTAAGAAACAAAAGGAATGGCTCTGAGGGTTTTTCTAGGGGTATCTTACTCTAAAAGTGAGAGTAACAAAGGGTTTATACGGGGGTTAACTAACCAGTGTAGTTAGTTAATATCACATAACATATAAAGGCTATTTGGGTGTAATCCTAGAAATTTACCAATTTAGACAAGTCACTCCAATTATATAGATAATACTCATTATGGTGGTCTCGAATGGTATACAAGCCAAGTTCTAAAGTTTACAAGTCACCAGCACACTAAAGTTTTAATATTTTTGAAAGAATAGAGTTATGTGTGCGGTTATGTAATTTAGACTTTAAACAAAAACATGCAAAAAAATTTTAATTTTGATATATTAAGCGCATTTTAAGCATATTTTGAAAAAGTTTAGGACAAGTAAGTATTCTAATTCTCCATCCCCCACTTAAGTTAAACAACATCCTCGTTGTTTGTGTCAAAGGTTAAAAACTAGAAAATAATAGAATTAGAACAGAAAAACTCCCCTGAGATTTGCTCGGTATGATCCTCCATTATTCGTATAAGAGCAAAAATCAACTTTCTTGTGGATGAGAACGTTTAAGCTTCATAAATTATGTATCCACAAAAATGCAGGAATCTATAATACCATTTAGACTTTAACACACCTGAGTTAAGAAGGTTCAAACTTGCATAATACATTAGTAGTTAGTAAAAATAAAACCTAAAAAATTTAAACTGTAAATCATCAGGTCAGTCGATACGCCATATCTTATGGAAGAAGATACGCCGTATCGAGCCTGGAATAAATAGGAATCAGAATAAAAGATGTGTCGTATCCTTAACCAGGGATGCGCCGCATTAAATAAACTGACAGAAAGTTTTAAAGTCAAAAATAAAAATGCAGAAAATAAAATAAGATATGACCAGTGCAGGTGATGCGTCGCATCTTATGATGGAGATGCGCCGCATCTTCTGCAGGTCTTACAGACTCGACACAGAACAGAAAAGTAAAAAATTTTCCTTCGGGTTGTCTCCCGGTCAGCACTTGTCTTTGTTCCAGAGTCTTCAAGTTAGACTCATGTTCAGCTCCTTAATACCGATCACTGAAAGAGTCGGAAGCATCGCGCTCCCTCATCGCCAGTCCAGTAATATTGCACACTCCTTGCTTGTCCTTAATATCCACGCCATTCTTCTTTAATATCTGTATAAACAAAGTGCTGTCCCTTTCGAGCATAGATGACAAAATGATAGACAGGAAATTCTTATTATTATATAGGCATAAATATGCAAGGTGGGGTGGTAGTTCAATAACCATATCATTATTCAAATTTGTATTCTAAAC
This sequence comes from Artemisia tridentata subsp. tridentata, assembly GCA_021014915.2. Classification (NCBI taxonomy): domain Eukaryota; kingdom Viridiplantae; phylum Streptophyta; class Magnoliopsida; order Asterales; family Asteraceae; genus Artemisia; species Artemisia tridentata. The sequence goes on along the minus strand of CP139508.1, from coordinate 485,012,673 downwards.
TATTCTCCTACATTTGTTAATCACTTCGCAATCATACCACTCATCATCAGAATCATTAACAATATCGCACCTAAGTTTGGTAGGTACATTAAGGTCAATAAATTCCTCGAGGTTCTTATGATTAGGATTAGTTGAGTTGTTTTGAATCAATGTTTCTCCCATAAGCCTAGCTTCTAGATCGAGGTCCATACGTTCTCTTAATCCTAGCACATAGATGCTTCTAATTATGCTCTTAGCAGGATTTTGGCACTTATAGACTAGTTTATTGTTCCCTACCTTTAATGAGATTTTTCTTTTAAACACATTAATCTTAGCATGGGCGGTAGACAAGAAAGGTCTTCCAAGGATTAAAGGAATCTTAACATCCTCGGGCATATCTAATATAACAAAGTCTACGGGGAAAACAAACTTCTCAATCTTAACTAGCACATTTTCAGCAACCCCTTCAGGTCGTTTTACCGTTTTATCAGCCAATTCAATAAGCAGCTTAGTTGGTGCTAATTTTCCTAGTCCTAGGGTAGTGAATGTCTTAAAGGGCATAACACTAACACTAGCTCCTAAGTCAGCTAATGCATTATTGAAAGATAAGTCATTAATTGAACAAGGTAAAGTAAAACTTCCTGGGTCCTTTTCTTTATGAGGCAAGGCATGTAAGTCGGTTGCAGAGCTCTCTTCTTTCATTGTAGCCTTGATCTCCTCTTCAATCTTTGCCTTCTCGTTGAGTAACCTCCTTAAATTGATTGAAGAATTAAAGAAAAATTTGGGCTTTGCAGCATCATTACCATTCATCAATCTTTTAGGAAAAGGTATGTTAGGCGTGACTTCTTCAGTAGTGCATATGGCCTTGACATGATCTCTTGGGTTAGTTTCAGTTGAGCTAGGCAAACTTCCGTATCCCCTTTCTTGAAGAACTTTGCTCATTTGTCCGATTTGTTGTTCCAATGCTTTGATCGAAGCTCCTTGATTTCTTGTTATAGTATCCGTTGAGGCTCGGATTTCTTTGATCATAGCGGTGTTCTCTTCATGTATTTTAGCAGCATCGGCCATAATTTGCTTTAGAGTGTCATCCAAAGTCTGCCTCCTTTCTTGATAAGTGGGATTATAGTTGTTCTTTTAATAGTATCCCGGAGCAGCTTCCCTAAATCTTCCTGAAGGTTGGAATGGTTGTCCAAATTGTGTGTAGTATGCTTCTTCAAAAGTCTCACTTTCATTCTTTTTAGGGCAATCTTTAGTGTAGTGAGGTCCTTCGCATTTTTCACATCCAACTTGGGCAACATAAACATTATCATCACGCTTCTTCATCTCTCTACAAATTTTATCCAATTGAGCTTGAATTGCAGCAAACCCGTCAAAATTAGTGCTGCTCTTAGATCTAGTAGAGGTTCCGTCGTGCCATTTTTGAGAGTGATCAGCAGCTTCCTGGAAAGCTTTTCTAGCATCGGCTGCACTCATTTGAGGCACAGCTCCCTTAGCATCCAAGATTTGTCTAGTAGGCACGTCCAATCCTTGATAGAACAATATTACCTCCTGCATTGGACTTAGATAATGTTGAGGGCATTTCACCAATAAGTCTTTAAATCGTTCCCAAGCTTGATAAAGAGTTTCGTCAGGCTCTTGCTTGAAATTGTTGATAGCCTCCATCATTTTAGCAGTTTTAGCAGGTGGACAATATCTTTTCAGGAATTTGCTCTTCAAATCTTCCCATGTTGTGATTGAACTAGCAGGTTCATTCCTTAGCCACTTATTAGCAGCTCCTTTAAGCTAAATTGGAAAGATTCTTAGCATAAGTTGATCGTCAGAGACTCCTTCTGTAATAAACAAATCTGCAATCTCAAGGACTTTTTCAACATGTTCATTAGCATCTTCATGTTCTGTTCCACTGAAAGCATTTTCTCTTAGCTCCTTGAGAAACTGACCCTTCAACTCAAACTTTTACTTTTCATCAAACTTCGGTCTAGCAACTCCTAAACTGTAATCAGCACGGGTTTTGTTCATGTATTCCTCCATAGTAGTGTTTTCCGTCATTGTTTCTATTTCTTCTGTCTCCTTCTCTTCAGAAAAGTAATCAAGCTCGAACGAACTTGAAATTTCAAAGCTTTTTGTGTTGAAAAGCCTTTTAAGCGAATGTAAGGCTCGTTCAGGATCTTCGAAAGGTTTAATCAAGTTCTTAGTTGAACTCCTGGTCATGCACTTCCTGAAATCATCACAAAAGCATCAGTAGGGTATGTTCAAGAAAGTATGATATCAGAAAATTAACAACGAAAACGGAATACGAAAAATAAAAGTTGCTGATATCTGCAAACGATGCGCCGTATCCAGAAAGTTGGATACGCCGTATCTTATTTTGTTAAAATTTAATCAGACTTTTATTCAGAAAACAGATACACCGCTTATGAATTAGAATGCGCCGTATCAAGTTTAAATTATCAAAAATTGATTATATTTATTAAAATGAAATGCGTCGTATTAACAAAAGCTAATGCGCCGTATTTTCGTTACGTTTCAAAATACAAGATTTTTGATTTAGTAGATGCGCCGTATCGATAAAGATCGATGCGTCGCTTCTGTTTAAGAATTCAAAAAACTGTTTTTAATTTAAATAGAAAATACGTCGTATCTGTTAAAACAGATGCGTCGTATGGCGTTAGGGTTTAGAAAAATTTCTTATTAAAAACAGAATACGCCGTATCTTGGGGAAAGATGCGTCGTACTCGAATTTATTAAATGCGTTGTATTTTATAAAAATTAAACGCAATACGCCGTATCTGTGAAAACAGATGCGCCGTATCGTTTGTATTAGCACAATACAACGATAGCAGAATGCGGAAAAATAGAAAAAAGAAAAACAAAAATAAGAACAAACAAAAAGAAACAAAAATTACAGAAAACAAAAAAACACACAAAAAACAGAAAATATGCAAATTATACAATGAATGCAATCTATCTAATATATAACAGGGTTAGTGGTTAGAATCTAAAAAAAAAAACTAAAAAGAAAAACCTAATGAAAATACTAAATCAAATTAACAGATAATAACAATTCACTCCCCGGCAGCGGCGCCAAAAACTTGGTGCACATGATGTGTCGTTGCGGTTTAGTAGTATTAATGCCTACTCAAGTTTTAAATTTATATTTAGCCGACTTATCAATAACACACACACTTAACGAGCAGTGTACCCGGTCAGTATGAATATAATGGTAAGTAGAGTGTCGATCACTAAGAGTGGAACGTATTATCTAGTTATTCTAATCAGTATTTTAATATCCTAAGTTAGTTATACAACCTAATCTAACGCAAGGGGGTTTAGCCTGAGAGACTGGCACGGTTTGGTTATAATTAAGTGGAAAACTAAACTAATGAGCACGAATCAGCGATTAGCACACACGTACACAGATAGATACTCGAGACAATAAGAAGACCTGTCCTGATAATTAAATAGCTTGTCACTTGTTTTATTGCCAGATTTATATGAAGTGTATATAATTAAACCTTTCTCGTTGGCTCTAATCTTATCGGCGAGTAAACTCTTAATGATTACTTATGTCTATCCTATTTATTCAAGAGACGCTAGAATAAATAGGCGAGGAAGGGGCATGGCGACCCAAGCAAGACTCAGCTAGACACAGAGGTTATCAATGCACTAATAAAAGTCACCAAAGACATCAACATATAAACTTTAATTAATGGGAAAGCAATATTAAGGGGAGTGCATGATCTTCCGTAGTCACATGACACAAGCCCATCAATCCTGATGAATTAAAGTGTACTAAAACAATAAAACAAAACTACTTAATGAATTGAATACATGCAGGATCTTCTTACAGCTCTTGTATCTTTGTTTGAGGGGTGTCTTGTGCTGCTTGGTCGTCTGAATTCGGCTCTAGGGTTATGTCTAGGTCTAAAGTCTCTTAAATTCATCTGGCCTTGGGGTATTTATAGTTTCTGTCTGAGGGATCGATGCGGCGCATTGACTTGATAGATGCGGCGCATTGACTTAACTTCGCGTGGGGTCCAAGATTAATATATTCAGGAATATTCGTACACCGTCTTCAGATGCGGCGTAACTTGATCTTTGTATGCGGCGCATGTACTTTAGCTGTCTTGGATTGTAACTGGTGAAATCTTGATAGTGATACGCCGTATGTTAGAAGTATATTGCGGCGTATCTGGAGTAGAACAAGCTTGATCTTCTTCTTTGACCAAAGTTTCATATGCGGCGCATGACAGAATTGCATGCGGCGCATTCTTCAAAGTCAGGCAATGGTCTTCGAATTCATCTAAGTATGATATTGCATCGTATCTGTTGAGTAAGATACGGCGCATCTTCTGGATTTCAGTAGACTTTTAACATCTCGCTTGTTTTGCTCCATAATTAGTCCAAAATCGCCAAGTTTCACATAATGCTTGTTTTTACCTGAGAATTACTAAAGTAAACATTAATGTATCGATTCTCATGTATAATATAATAAAACAAGTCAAATAAATAGGATAAATGATGATAATAAAATACCTTTATTATCACGCGCATCAAGTTCATATGATTAAGATAAATTTATTAGAGACGCTTAAATAAATAGGATAGACATAAGTAATCATTAAGGGTTTACTCGCCGATAAGATTAGAGCCAACGAGAAAGGTTTAATTATATACACTTCATATAAAACTAGCAATAAAACAAGTGACAAGCTATTTAATTATCAGGAAAGGTCTTATTATTGTCTCGAGTATCTATTTGTGTACGTGTGTGTTAATCGCTGATTCGTGCTCATTAGTTTAGTTTTCCACTTAATTATAACCAAACCGTGCCAGTCTCTCAGGCTGAACCCCCTTGCGTTAGATTAGGTTGTATAACTAACTTAGGATATTAAAATACTGATTAGAATAACTAGATAATACGTTCCACTCTTAGTGATCGACACTCTACTTACCATTATATTCATACTGACCGGGTACACTGCTCGTTAAGTGTGTGTGTTATTGATAAGTCGGCTAAATATAAATTTAAAATTTGAGTAGGCATTAATACTGCTAAACCGCAACGACACATCACGCGCATCAAGTTTTTGGCGCCGTTGCCGGGGAGTGAATTGTTGATGCGTGCGTGCGTATGCTCTAATTTATACCCACGGTATGTCGTTGTGGTTTTAGCAGTATTCAAGTTTTAAATTTATATTTAGCCGACTTATCAATAACACACACACTTTAACGAGCAGTGTACCCGGTCAGTATGAATATAATGGTAAGTAGAGTGTCGATCACTAAGAGTGGAACGTATTATCTAGTTATTCTAATCAGTATTTTAATATCTTAAGTTAGCTATACAACCTATTCTAACGCAAGGGGGGTTCAGCCTGAGAGACTGGCACGGTTTGGTTGCAATTAAATAATAAACTAAACTAATAGGCACGAATCAGCGAATAGCACACACGTACACAGATAAATACTCGAGACAATAAGAAGACCTGTCCTGATAGTTAAGTAGCTTGTCACTTGTTTTATTGCTAGTTTTATATGAAGAGTATAGTTCGATGCAACGCACCGAGATTAAGTCCTTTCTCGTTGGTTCTAATCTTATCGGCGTGTAAACCCTTAATGATTACTTATGACTATCCTATTTATCTTTCTTCCTACTTTTCTACAGACGATAGAATGCATAGGCGATCTAATAAATAGGCGAGGGCAGAGGCATGGCGACCCGATCAACGCTCAGCTAGATACAGAGGTTATCAATGCACTAATAAAAGTTACCAAAGACATCAACATATAAACTTTAATTAATGGGAAAGCAGTTTTAAGGGAGTGCAACCTTTCCGTTGTCACGTTACACAAGCCACCAATCCTGATGAATTAAAGTTTACTAATGCAATAAAACAAAACTACTTAATGAATTGAATACATGCAGGACCTTCTTACAGCTCTTGTATCTTCGTTCAAGGTGTGTCTTGTGCTGCTACTTCGACTGAATTCGGCCTTAGGGTTTCTGTCTTCTCGTACTTAGCTAAATTGTCGAACTTTGAAATTCGTCTGGTCTTGGGGTATTTATAGTTTCTGTCTGAGGGTAAGATGCGGCGCATCTAATAAGTAGATGCGGCGCATTGACTTAACTTCGCGTGGGGTCCAAGATTAATATATTCAGGTATATTCGTACACCGCCAGAAGATGCGGCGTAACTCCATTCTTAGATGCGGCGCATGTCCTTGCTGTCTTGGATCGTATCTTGTGAAATCTTGATAGTGATGCGCCGTATGTAATAAGCAAGATGCGGCGTATCTGGAGCAGAATGTCTTGATCTTGTACATTTCAGTAGACTCTTATCTTCTTGCTTGTTTTGCTCCATAATTAGTCCAAAATCGCCAAGTTTCACATAATACTTGTTTTTACCTGAGAATTACAAAAGTAAACATTAACGTATCAATTCTCACAGATAATATAATAAAACAAGTCAAATAAATAGGATAAATAATGGTAATAAAATGTACTTATTTGAGTTCATCAAATATCCCCCCACTTGAACTTTACTTGTCCCCAAGTAAACCTTAGAATTAATCTTATGAAAATGTATCCTAAAAGATATTAGGATTTATTTTTATATTTAAGCATGTATTCATTTTTGTCATAATCACACAACCAAACACTTAACGAATTAGAAGTAAAATAAAATATTCTGATAAAAGCAAATCTAATCGTTTAACTGTCCAGTCGTGACGAATATTCTATCATAGGCTTGGCAAGTATACACATCTCCTCCACTAAAGCCAAGGAATAACAAGTCTAAAGCGGTAAAAAGGGTTTTGAGGTTTAAGGGTTAATCATTCTCCTTAATCTCTATCGATCTCAAATTCTAGAAAAGGCGACAAAATCACAAATACATGATCGAATCCACGAACGCGATACTTGCAATTGCTCAAATCCTTAACTCGAATAGGCTAAAGATAGGACCAAGTAATCTTCACCAATAATATTATATCAAAAAGGGCGATAAAATCATAAATACATAGCCGAATCCACGACTACGATACTTAAGATTGCTCAAATCCCTAATCTCAATAAATCAAAGGTTTGGATAAAGAATAATATAGGGTATGGATAATATTTGGTATACAAATTGGTGTAAAATGAAAAATAAACGAAACAGATAAATTAAAATCCTAAGTGTGGTTAATCACTATCCCAACCATCCCATGAATAAGACTCATATCATAGAATAACTCACGCTTTAACACTTGAAACACACGCTTTTAGGTAGACACGAATTATACTCAACAAGATCTCAATCAAAGAATAACCTTTAGTTGGCGTTCCCATAACGTCCAACTCACATTCAATCCATAGATATAATATATAACAAATAGTGGTGATATCGACCACTTAATACAAAACTTTACATAAGTTGGTCAAAACAAACTTCCAACTTTTCCTTTTTCTTTTTTTATTTTTTCGATTTTTTTTTATTTTTATTTTTTTACTTTAAACATAAACATAGATGTGTAAAATTTCACCACATCACTATAACGATAACTCTGGATAATTTTTCCATACTTTTCATGACTTCAGAAATAACGGTAATAGTGAAAGTAGTAAACACACGAAAAATAAACTCAAAGATATACAATATTTACTATCACTCCAATTGCATTGTGCAATTTCCCGACTTAACCAAAGATAATGAATTACGCACGCGAACACAGGTAATGTAAGAAAACACACTTTGCCTAAAGCAATTAACCAACCACGGATTTTAATCTACAGGGTAGGCTAAGGTGTAAGGGTGTAACGAAACATTATAACAAAGGTGTAAGAAACGAAAGGAATGGCTCTGAGTGTTTTTCTAGGGGTATCTTACTCTAAAAGTGAGAGTAACAAAAGGGTTTATACGGGGGTTAACTAACCAGTGTAGTTAGCTAATAACATATAACATATAAAGGCTATTTGGGTGTAATCCTGGAATTTTACCAATTTAGACAAGTCATTCCAATTATATAAAATAATACTTATTATGGTGGTCTCGTATAGTATACAAGCCAAGTTCTAAAGTTTACAAGTCACCGGCACACTCATAGATTTGTGAATTTTGAAAAATCACAATTTTTGAAAATAACGTCATGTGTGCAGCTATGCAACTTAGATCTTAAACAAAAACATGCTAAAAAATTTTAATTTTGATATATTAAGCGCATTTTAAGCATAATTTTTGAAAAGTTTAGGACAAGTAAGTGTTCTAATTCTCCAATCCCCCACTTAAGTTAAACAACGTCCTCGTTGTTTGTATAAAAGGTTAAAAACTGGAAAATAATAGAATTAGAACAGAAAAACTCCCCTGAGATTTGCTCGGTATGATCCTCCATTATTTGTATAAGAGCAAAAATCATCTTTCTTGTGGATGAGAACGTTTAAGCTTCATATTTGATGTATCCACAGGAAATGCAGGAATCTATAATACCACCAAGGCTTTAAACACACCTAAGTTAAGAAGGTTCAAACTTGCATAATACATTAGTAGTTAGCAAAAATAAAACATAAAAATTAAAATGAAAATCATCAGGTCAGTCGATACGCCGTATCTTATGGAAGAAGATACGCCCTATCGAGCCTCGAATAATTACGAATCATAATAGAAGATGCGCCGCATCCTTAACCAGGGATGCGCCGCATTAAAATAAACTGATAATAAGTTTTAAAGTCAAAAGTAAAAATGCAGAAAAATAAAGTAAGATATGACCAGTGCAGGAGATGCGTCGCATCTCAGGATTGAGATGCGCCGTATCCTCTGCGGGCCTGACTGACTCGAAACATAACAGAATAGTAAAAATTCTTTGGGTTATCTCCCGGTCAGCACTTGTCTTTATTCCAAAGTCTTCAAGTTAGACTCACGTTCAGCTCCTTAATATCGATCATTGAAGGAGTCGGAAACATCGCGCTCCCTCATCGCCAATTCAGTAACATTGAACACTCCTTGCTCGTCCTTAATTTCCACGCCGTTCTTCTTTAATATCTGTATAAATAAAGTTCTGTCCCTTTCGGGCAGAGATGACAAAATGATAGACGGGAAATTCTTATTATTAAATAGGCACAAATAAGCAAGGTGGGGTGGTAGTTCAATAAACACATCATTATTCAAATTCATTTTCTCAACTATTCTCCTACGTTTGTTAATCACTACGCAATCATACCACTCGTCATCAGAATCATTAACAATATCGCGTCTAAGTTCGGTGGGTACATTAAGGTCAATAAATTCCTCAAAGTTCTCATTATTAGGATTAGTTGAGTTGTTTTGAATCAATGTTTCTCCCATGAGCCTAGCTTCAAGATCGAGGTCCATACGCTCTCTTAATCCTAGCACATAGACGCCTCTAATTATGCTTTTAAAAGGATCTTGGCACTTATAGACTAGTTTATTATTCCCTACCCTTAATGAGATTTTTCTTTTAAACACATCAATCTGAGCATGGGCAGTAGACAAGAAAGGTCTTCCAAGGAGTAAAGGAATCTTAACATCCTCGGGCATATCTAATATAACAAAGTCTACAGGGAAAATAAACTTCTCAATCTTAACTAGCACATTATTAGCAATCCCTTCAGGTCGTTTTACCGTTTTATCAGCCAATTCAATAAGTAACTTAGTTGGTGCTAATTTTCCTAGTCCTAGGGTAGTGAATGTCTTAAGGGGCATTACACTAACGCTAGCTCCTAAGTCAGCTAACACATTATTGAAAGATATATCATTAATTGAACAAGGTAAAGTAAAACTTCCTGGGTCCTTTTCTTTATGAGGCAAGGCATTTAAGTCGGTTGCAGAGCTCTCTTCTTTCATTGTTGCCTTGATCTCCTCTTCAATCTTTGTCTTCTCTTTTAGTAGTCTCCTTAAACTGATTGAAGAATTAAAGAAAAATTCGGGTCTTGCACCATCATTACCATTCATCAGTCTTCTAGGAAAAGGAATGTTAGGAGTGACTTCTTCAATGGTGCTTATGGCCTTGACATGATCTCTTGGGTTGGTTTCAGTTGAGCTAGGTAAACTTCTGTATCCCCTTTCTTGAAGAACTTTGCTCATTTGACCAATTTGTTGTTCCAAGCTTTGATCGAAGCTCCTTGATTTCTTGTAATAGTGTCCGTTGAAGCTCGGATTTCTTTGATCATAACAGTATTGTCCTCATGTCTTTTAGCAGCATCGGCCATAATTTGCTTTAGAGTGTCATCTAAAGTCTGCCTCCTTTCTTGATAAGCGGGATTGAAGTTGTTCTTTTGATAGAATCCCGGGGTGGCTTCCCTACATCTTCCTGAAGGTCGGAATGGTTGTCCAAATTGGGTGTAATATGCTTCTTCAAACGTCTCACTTTCATTCTTATTCGGGTAATCTTTAGTGTAGTGAGGTCCTTCGCATTTTTCACATCCAACTTGGGCAGCATACACTTTTTCATCACGCTTCTTCATCTCTCTACTAATTTTATCCAATTGAGCTTGAATAGCAGCAAACCCGTCAAAATTAGTGCTGCTCTTAGATCTAGTAGAGGTTCCATCGTGCCATTTTTGAGAATGATCAGCAGCTTCTTGGATAGCTTTCCTAGCATTGGCTGCACTCATTTGAGGCACAGCTCCCTTAGCGTCCAAGATTTGTCTAGTAGGCACGTCCAATCCTTGATAAAACAATATTATCTCCTGCATAGGGGTTAGATAGTGTTGAGGACATTTCACCAGTAAGTCTTTAAATCGTTCCCAAGCTTGATAAAGAGTTTCATCAGGCTCTTGCTTGAAACTGTTGATAGCCTCCATCTTTTTAGCGGTTTTAGCAGGTGGACAATATCTCTTCAGGAATTTGCTCTTCAAATCTTCCCATGTAGTGATTGAACTAGCAGGTTCATTCCTTAGCCACTTGTTAGCAGCTCCTTTTAGCGAGATTGGAAAGATTCTTAGCATGAGTTGATCGTCAGTGACTCCTTCTGAAGTAAACAAATCCGCAATCTCGAGGACCTTTTCAACATGTTCATTAGCATCTTCATGTTCCGATCCACTGAAAGCATTTTCTCTTAGCTCCTTGAGAAACTGACCCTTCAATTCAAACTTTGACTTTTCATCAAACTTTGGTCTAGCAACTCCTGAAGTGTAATCAGCACGGGTTTTGTTCATGTATTCCTCCATAGTTGTGTTTTCCGCCATTGTTTCTGTTTCTTCTTCCTCTTTCTCTTCAGAAAAATAATCAAGCTCGAATGAACTTGAAATATCAAAGCTTTTTGTGTTGAAAAGCCTTTTAAGCGAATGAAAGGCTCGTTCAGGATCTTCGAAAGGTTGAATCAAGTTCTTCGTAGAACTCCTGGTCATGCACTTCCTGAAATCAACACAAAAGCATCAGTAGGGTATGCTCAAGAAAGTAATATATCAGAAAATTAACAACGAAAACGGAATACGAAAAATTAAAGTTACTGATATCTGCAGACGATGCGCCGTATCCAAAAAGTTGGATACGCCGTATCTTATAATCGTTAAAATTTAATCAGACTTTTATTCAGAAAATAGATACGCCGCTTATAAAGTAGAATGCGCCGTATCAGTTTTAATTATCAAATATCGATATTTATTTAAAATTAAATGCGTCGTATTAACAAAAGTTAATGCGCCGTATTTTCGTTACGTTTCAAAATACAATATTTTTGATTCAGAAGATACGCCGTATCGACAGAGATCGATGCGTCGTATCTGTTTAATAATTCGAAACTGTTTTTAATTAAAATAATAGATATGCCGTATCTGTAAAAACAGATGCGTTGTATCGCGTTATCGCTTAGAAAAAATTTCTTATTAAAAACAGATACGCCGTATCTTGGGGAAAGATGCGTCGTATCGAATTAATTAAACGCGTTGTATTTTATAAAAATTAAACGCAATACGCCGTATCTATGAAAATAGATGCGCCGTATCGTTTATATTAGCTTAGTACAACGATAGCAGAATACAGAAAATACGAAAAATAAAAACACAAATAAAAACAAACGAAAATAAACACAAATAAAAGAAAATAAAAACACACGAAAACAGAAAAATATGCAAATAATACAATGAATGCAAATTACCCTATTATACAACAGAGTTAGCGGTTAGATTAAAAATTAAAAAGAAAAACCTAATTAAAATACTAATCAAATTAACAGATAATAACAATTCACTCCCCGGCAACGGCGCCAAAAACTTGATGCGTGCGTGCGTATGCTCTAATTTATACCCACGGTATGTCGTTGTGGTTTTAGCAGTATTGAAGTTTTAAATTTATATTCAGCCGACTTATCAATAACACACACACTTTAACGAGCAGTGTACCCGGTCAGTATGAATATAATGGTAAGTAGAGTGTCGATCACTAAGAGTGGAACGTATTATCTAGTTATTCTAATCAGTATTTTAATATCTTAAGTTAGCTATACAACCTATTCTAACGCAAGGGGGTTCAGCCTGAGAGACTGGCACGGTTTGGTTGCAATTAAATAATAAACTAAACTAATAGGCACAAATCAGCGAATAGCACACACGTACACAGATAAATACTCGAGACAATAAGAAGACCTGTCCTGATAGTTAAGTAGCTTGTCACTTGTTTTATTGCTAGTTTTATATGAAGAGTATAGTTCGATGCAACGCACCGAGATTAAGTCCTTTCTCGTTGGTTCTAATCTTATCGGCGAGTAAACCCTTAATGATTACTTATGACTATCCTATTTATCTTTCTTCCTACTTTTCTACAGACGATAGAATGCATAGGCGATCTAATAAATAGGCGAGGGCAGAGGCATGGCGACCCGATCAACGCTCAGTTAGACACAGAGGTTATCAATGCACTAATAAAAGTCACCAAAGACATCAACATATAAACTTTAATTAATGGGAAAGCAGTTTTAAGGGAGTGCAACCTTTCCGTTGTCACGTTACACAAGCCACCAATCCTGATGAATTAAAGTTTACTAATGCAATAAAACAAAACTACTTAATGAATTGAATACATGCAGGACCTTCTTACAGCTCTTGTATCTTCGTTCAAGGTGTGTCTTGTGCTGCTACTTCGACTGAATTCGGCCTTAGGGTTTCTGTCTTCTCGTACTTAGCTAAATTGTCGAACTTTGAAATTCGTCTGGTCTTGGGGTATTTATAGTTTCTGTCTGAGGGTAAGATGCGGCGCATCTAATAAGTAGATGCGGCGCATTGTCTTAACTTCGCGTGGGGTCCAAGATTAATATATTCAGGAATATTCGTACACCGCCAGAAGATGCGGCGTAACTCCATTCTTAGATGCGGGCGCATGTCCTTGCTGTCTTGGATCGTATCTTGTGAAATCTTGATAGTGATGCGCCGTATGTAATAAGCAAGATGCGGCGTATCTGGAGCAGAATGTCTTGATCTTGTTCATTTCAGTAGACTCTTATCTTCTTGCTTGTTTTGCTCCATAATTAGTCCAAAATCGCCAAGTTTCACATAATACTTGTTTTTACCTGAGAATTACAAAAGTAAACATTAACGTATCAATTCTCACAGATAATATAATAAAACAAGTCAAATAAATAGGATAAATGATGGTAATAAAATGTACTTATTTGAGTTCATCAATTGTTATTATCTGTTAACTTGATTTAGTATTTTAATTAGGTTTTTCTTTTTAGTTTTTTTTTTAGATTCTAACCAGTAACCCTATTATATATTAGATAGATTGCATACATTGTATAATTTGCATTTTTTTTTTTTTTTTTTTTTTTGTGTTTTTTTTGTTTTCTGTAATTTTTGTTTCTTTTTGTTTGTTCTTATTTTTGTTTTTCTTTTTTCTATTTTTTCGCATTCTGCTATCGTTGTATTGTGCTAATACAAACGATACGGCGCATCTGTTTTCACAGATACGGCGTATTGCGTTTAATTTTTATAAAATACAACGCGTTTAATGAAATCGAGTAAGACGCATCTTTCCCCAAGATACGGCGTATTCTGTTTTTAATAAGAAATTTTTCTAAACCCTAACGCCATACGACGCATCTGTTTTAACAGATACGGCGTATTTTCTATTTAAATTAAAAACAGTTTTTTGAATTATTAAACAGAAGCGACGCATCGATCTTTATCGATACGGCGCATCTACTAAATCAAAAATCTTGTATTTTGAAACGTAACGAAAATACGGCGCATTAGCTTTTGTTAATACGACGCATTTCATTTTAATAAATATAATTGATTTTTGATAATTTAAACTTGATACGGCGCATTCTAATTCATAAGCGGTGTATCTGTTTTCTGAATAAAAGTCTGATTAAATTTTAACAAAATAAGATACGGCGTATCCAACTTTCTGGATACGGCGCATCGTTTGCAGATATCAGCAACTTTTATTTTTCGTATTCCGTTTTCGTTGTTAATTTTCTGATATCATACTTTCTTGAACATACCCTACTGATGCTTTTGTGATGATTTCAGGAAGTGCATGACCAGGAGTTCAACTAAGAACTTGATTAAACCTTTCGAAGATCCTGAACGAGCCTTACATTCGCTTAAAAGGCTTTTCAACACAAAAAGCTTTGAAATTTCAAGTTCGTTTGAGCTTGATTACTTTTCTGAAGAGAAGGAGACAGAAGAAACAGAAACAATGACGGAAAACACTACTATGGAGGAATACATGAACAAAACCCGTGCTGATTACAGTTCAGGAGTTGCTAGACCGAAGTTTGATGAAAAGTCAAAGTTTGAGTTGAAGGGTCAGTTTCTCAAGGAGCTAAGAGAAAATGCTTTCAGTGGAACAGAACATGAAGATGCTAATGAACATGTTGAAAAAGTCCTTGAGATTGCAGATTTGTTTACTACAGAAGGAGTCTCTGACGATCAACTTATGCTAAGAATCTTTCCAATTTCGCTTAAAGGAGCTGCTAATAAGTGGCTAAGGAATGAACTTGCTAGTTCAATCACAACATGGGAAGATTTGAAGAGCAAATTCCTGAAAACATATTGTCCACCTGCTAAAACTGCTAAAAAGATGGAGGCTATCAACAATTTCAAGCAAGAGCCTGACGAAACTCTTTATCAAGCTTGGGAACGATTTAAAGACTTATTGATGAAATGCCCTCAACATTATCTAAGTCCAATGCAGGAGGTAATATTGTTCTATCAAGGATTGGACGTGCCTACTAGACAAATCTTGGATACTAAGGGAGCTGTGCCTCAAATGAGTGCAGCCGATGCTAGAAAAGCTATCCAAGAAGCTGCTGATCACTCTCAAAAATGGCACGACGGAACCTCTACTAGATCTAAGAGCAGCACTAATTTTGACGGGTTTGCTGCAATTCAAGCTCAATTGGATAAAATTAGTAGAGAGTGAAGAAGCGTGATGAGAAAGTTTATGCTGCCCAAGTTGGATGTGAAAAATGCGAAGGACCTCACTACACTAAAGATTGCCCTAAAAAGAAAGAAAGTGAGACTTTTGAAGAAGCATACTACACACAATTTGGACAACCATTCCGACCTTCAGGAAGATTTAGGGAAGCTGCTCCGGGATACTATCAAAAGAACAACTTTAATCCCACTTATCAAGAAAGGAGGCAGACTTTGGATGACACTCTAAAGCAAATTATGGCCGATGCTGCTAAAAGACATGAAGAGAACACCGCTATGATCAAAGAAATCCGAGCCTCAACGGATACTATAACAAGAAATCAAAGAGCTTCGATCAAAGCATTGGAACAACAAATCAGACAAATGAGCAAAGTTCTTCAAGAAAGGGGATACGGAAGTTTACCTAGCTCAACTGAAACTAACCCAAGAGATCATGTCAAGGCCATATGCACTACTGAAGAGGTCACACCTAACATACCTTTTCCTAGAAGATTGATGAATGGTAATGAAGCTACAAAGCCTGAATTTTTCTTTAATTCTTCAATCAGTTTAAGGAGGTTACTCAACGAGAAGGCAAAGATTGAAGAGGAGATCAAGGCTACAATGAAAGAAGAGAGCTCTGCAACCGACTTACGTGCATTGCCTCATAAAGAAAAGGACCCAGGAAGTTTTACTTTACCTTGTTCAATTAATGACATATCTTTCAATAATGCATTAGCTGACTTAGGAGCTAGCGTTAGTGTTATGCCCCTTAAGACATTCACTACCCTAGGACTAGGAAAATTAGCACCAACTAAGCTGCTTATTGAATTGGCTGATAAAACGGTAAAACGACCTGAAGGGTTGCTGAAAATGTGCTAGTTAAGATTGAGAAGTTTGTTTTCCCCGTAGACTTTGTTATATTAGATATGCCCGAGGATGTTAAGATTCCTTTAATCCTTGGAAGACCTTTCTTGTCTACCGCCCATGCTAAGATTAATGTGTTTAAAAGAAAAATCTCATTAAAGGTAGGGAATAATAAACTAGTCTATAAGTGCCAAAATCCTGCTAAGAGCATAATTAGAGGCGTCTATGTCCTAGGATTAAAAGAACGTATGGACCTCGATCTAGAAGCTAGGCTTATGGGAGAAACATTGATTCAAAACAACTCAACTAATCCTAATCATGAGAACCTCGAGGAATTTATTGACCTTAATGTACCTACCGAACTTAGGCGCGATATTGTTAATGATTCTGATGATGAGTGGTATGATTGCGAAGTAATTAACAAACGTAGGAGAATAGTTGAGAATACAAATTTGAATAATGATATGTTTATTGAACTACCACCCCACCTTGCATATTTATGCCTATATAATAATAAGAATTTCCCGTCTATCATTTTGTCATCTCTGCCCGAAAGGGACAGAACTTTGTTTATACAGATATTAAAGAAGAATGGCGTGGATATTAAGGACGAGCAAGGATTGTTCAATATTATTGGACTGGCGATGAGGGAGCGCGATGCTTTCAACTCTTTCAGTGTTCGGTATTAAGGAGCTGAACGTGAGTCTAACTTACACCGAGGGAGTTTTATTTTTTCTAATAACATTGTTAGTGTTTCTAAACAGGTTGCAAAGCCGAATGACGATGTGGTGGAATCTGTTACCTTACAACCTATCATAGACATCACACCACATGATGACACACAACTAGCACCTGTTAATGTTATCCACCAAATTTTGGTTGAACCTACAAAAGAAATAGATGATGAGCTCTTGGATAACACCATGGTTGAAGGGCAAAAAACTTTGGACTCTACATGGAAAGAAGAGGAGCTCGAAACGATACTCGCCATAGACTCTTTCACATCTTGTATAGAAGTTGAGGGACGCCTAACTACTGACAAGATAAATGAAGAACAATTCATGCACCCTCAATATATTAGTCTCTCATGTGGAATGTTAAAGACATCTAATTTATCAACCAAATCCGGAAAGGTAATGAGTGGAGATCACTACCCACTAAGGTACCATTTTTACTTGACATATCTTTCTACTATAGCAAATTTACTCTCTTATAGTGTTTATTGCTATTTTCACCCGCACTTGATTCCAAGTGGGGGGACGTACACCCTATTACCTAGTAAATAAGGGTGGAGTCAGGCTCGTGACTCGAACAAAAACAAGCGCTTCGTGGGAGGCAACCCATGCTTGTCTTTTATTTTCTTTTTAGTTTATTTTATTTTCTTGTGTTTGTTTTTTTTTTTTTTTTTTCTGCATGACTGCTGTCGCTGTATTATGCTGATACAAACGATATGGCGCATCTGTATTCTAGATGCGGCGTATGGCGTTTTAATTTTATATACAGCGCATTTAATTATTCGAGTATGGCGCATCTATCCCCTAGATACGACGTATTCTGTTTTTAATCAGAAAATTTTTAAACCATAACCGACATACGACGCATCTGTTGTACGGATACGGCGTATCTAATTATTTATTAAAAACAGTCTTCGAATTAATAAAATAAGAAGCGACACATCAATTTCTATCAATACGGCGCATTATCCCATTGCATGCAGTTTAATATCTCCTACAGGTTGTTGATGCGGCGTATCCAATATTCCATGGATGCGGCGCATCGACACTCTGACCTGTAATTTTTCGTAGTTTTATTTTTCTAACCAATGATTAACGAGATGTTCTCGAGTCTATTTTTCTGTGGTCTCTATATTTTTACAGGTCTGGACGATTGAAGATGTTGATGAACTCCCACATTTTATATGCTCGCATTCTTACATGGAGGATCATACCGAGCAAATCTAAGGGGAGTTTTCCGTTCTAATTCTTTCTATTTCCTGTTTTTAATTTCAAATTAAACACCGAGGATGTTGTTTATCTTAAGTGGGGGGATGGAGAATTAGAACGTTTACTTGTCCTTATTTTTCAAAAATATGCTTAATATGTACTTAATATGCTTAAATTTAAAATTTTTCTAGCATGTTTTTGTTTAATCTAAGTTGCATAGCTGCACATATAACATTATTTTCAAAAATTGTGAACTTATCAAAATTCACAAATCTATGAGTGTGCCGGTGACTTGTAAACTTTAGAACTTGGCTTGTATACTATTCGAGACCACCATAATGAGTATTATTAATATAATTGGAGTGACTTGTCTAACTTGGTAAATTTCTAGGATTACACCCAAAAAGCCTAATATATGTTGTGTTATTAACTAACCACATTGGTTAGTTAACCCCCGTATAAACCCTTTTGTTTACTCTCATTTTTAGAGTATGATACCCCTAGAAAAACCCTCAGAGCCATTCCTTTCGTTTCTTACACCAATGTTAAACGTTTCGTTACACCCTTACACCTTAGCCTACCCTGTAGATTTAAGTCCGTGGTTAGTTGCTTTTGGTAAAGTGTGTATTCCCCGCGTTTCCTGTGTTCATGTGCGTAATTATTATCTACGGTTAGGTCGGAAATTGCACAATGCAATGGGAAGTGAAAGTAAATATTGTATATTTTTCGAGTCTTGTCATTTTTCGTGTGTTTACTACTTTCACTATTATTTTTATATCTGAAGTTATGAAGATTTTTTGTGATGGTGAAGTGGTGAAATTTTACACCATTAGTTATTTATTTGTTTTATGTTATGAAAAAAAAAAGGTTGGAAGTTTGTTAAACCAACGATGTAAAGTTATGTAAGTGGTTCATATGGCCACTATTTGTTGTACTATATACATGGATTGCAAGGGAGTTGGCCGTTATGGGAACGCCAACTAAGGTTTATTCTTTGTTTGAGATATTATTGAGTCTAATTCGTGTCTACCCAAAGCGTGAGTTTCAAGCGTCAAAGCGTGAGTTAGTCAATGATATGTGTCTTATTCATGGGATGATTGGGAAAGTGATTAACCACACTAGGACTTAATCTATTTGTTTGTTGATTTTATTTTTACACCAATTTATATCCTAAATATTATCCATACCCTATATCATTCTTCATCCAAACCTTTGATTTATTGAGATTAGGGATTTGAGCAATCTTAGGTATCGTAGTCGTGGATTCGGCTATGTATTTATGATTTTGTCGCCCTTTTTGATATAATATTATTGGTAAAGATTACTTGGTCCTATCTTTAGCCTATTCGAGTTAAGGAATTGAGCAATTGCAAGTATCGTGGTCGTGGATTCGATCATGTATTTGTAATTTTGTCGCCTTTTCTGGAATATGAGATCGATAGAGATTAAAAATGATGATCAACCCATAAGCCTCAAAACCCTTTTTACCGCTTTAGACTTGCTACTCCTTGGCTTTAGTGGGGGAGATGCGTATACTTGCCAAGCTTATGATAGAATATTCGTCACGACTGGACAGTTAAACGATTAGATTTGCTTTTATCGAAATATTTTATTTTATTTCTAATTCGTTAAGTATTTGGTTGTGCAATTATGATAAAACGAATAAGTGCTTAATTATAAAAATACATCCTATTTAGGATACATATTCATAAGTTTAATCTAAGGTTTACTTGAGGACAAGTAAAGTTCAAGTGGGGGGATATTTGATGACATCAAATAAGTACATTTTATTAGCATCATGTATCCTATGTATATTGCTTGTTTTTGTATTATTTTATATGGGAATTGATACTTAATCGCCTACTTTTGTAATTCTCAGTTATAAACAAGCATTTGGTGAAAGTTAGCTATTATGGACATAAAATGGAGCAAAATGATCAAGATTGGAAAAGTTTGCTGAATTGAAGAGATTAAAGACCATTGCCTGACTTTGAAGCATGCGCCGCATCTGATTTTATCATGCGTCGCATATGAAACTTTGGTCAACGAAGAAGAACCAACTTGTTCTACTCCAGATACGCCGCATTACATTTCATACCTACGACGTATCACTCTCAAGACTTCACCAAACGATGATCCAAGATACAAGAGAACATGCGCCGCATAAGAGATTGAAGATACACCGCATCTTAAGGCGGTGTACGAATATTCTGGAATATAATAATCTTGGACCCCACGCGAAGTTACCTTGATACGCCGCATCGGACCAATCCGATGCGCCGTATCGGCCATACACAATCCTTACCAAGAAATCAAGTGGAGATTAGAAGCTTAATGAAGAAGTCAAGATTACAAGTCGACACTTAAAGATGCTTTCGTATTTTGGCCATAAAATCTTCATCCGGGCTCCGTTTTAGTTGATTCAAGCGGCCACGGAAAGAGAAAAAGGAGATCTACTTGTATCTGAAGGAGATGCGGCGCATCAGGTCTTTAGATGCGCCATATTGGGAGATGCTCCATATCAGATTTATAGATGCGCCATATCGGGTCAGTTTTAGACTTGGAGGCTACGTTTACTTATAGATGCGGCGCATCTAACTCTCTAGATGCGCCGTATCGACCCAGATTTCAGAATCTATAAATACCGAACTCATTAACGAATTAGGGCATCTTTGGGAACCCTTAGGGCCATTCCCAGACGATCAAAGCCTCTCAAAACAGCAGAAGATCACCCTTGAAGACCCAATTATACTTGAAGAACATCTCTTATCATTGTTATACTACTTAATCATTCGGTTAGCGTATCATATTCTTTATGTTTAATACTCTATTCGTCTTGATTATATTTTTGTATTTTGTTACAGAGATTATGGGCTAATACCCTTAGGTGTTAGCCAAGTTTATGATTATTAGATGGTTTAATTAGTTTCTAATTCGATTGGTTGCTTAGTCTTCATTTTGATTACTTTATTAGTTTATCGTGCCTTGTCAACCTTAGGCTCGCACAATTACTTCATTAATATCATTTGCATGATTAATGTAAGCCCTTTAAGGGTTAAATAATATATAAACATGGTAATCATTAAGCAGCTTTATGCGGGTTCTGATTAATTGTGACAGGATTAGTCAGTCAAAAAGACTTAAAATGGAATCTAGACTCTAAAAGAAATTAGAGGTAGGATAGACCGCGCCTAGTCATGAGCACCATCACTACATGTCTTAGAAACTTATCAAAACTTAATCATATATGACTGAACTTGGTTAACACGTTCTTCTTATTTTCGATACCTTCAAGCTTCTAGCGTTTGTTTAGTTTAGTTTGATTAGTTTAGTATAAAACCAAACTCGTGCCAGTCTCTCAGGCTGAACCCCCCCTTTGCTTTAGTTTAGGATTAATTTAGTAGAGTCGAATACCTTTAGAATTAGTATATTAGAAATCTCACTCTTAGTGATCGACACCCTACTTACCAGCTAGGCTACATTGATCGGGTACACTGCCCGTTAGTGTTGTTATAGGTTAAGTCGGCAAAATATAAATTTAAAACTTGATAAGGAATAATCACCTATACAACGATACATCAGGAAAGTAAAGGTATGTGGTTGTAGTGGATAAAGGATGGGGTGACTCATTAAAGGTTGAGGTGATGGTGATAGGGATAGTGATGGTGATGAGGATGATGTGTTGGTGGCTAGTTCATGAGGTGATATAGGTGATAGGGTTAGTGTGAGAGCCAAAGGTTGTGGTGATGGTGATGATGATGGGGTGAAGGTTAAAGGTGTGTTGGTTCTCATAGTTGTGGAGGATGAGGATGTTGGTTTGGTTGAAGTTGCCTTGGATGAAGTTTGGGGTATAGTGAAGGAAGATGATGAATTGGTTGAGGTTATAGGTGTGTGTGTATCATCTTCATCATCCAAGGTGAGATCAATGAAAATTGTCTCTTTGGTGTATGGTGAGGCTTGTGGTGGGTGAGCATTCTTGATCCATTGATCAATTTGATTGGTTTCATTTGTTGGTTTGATGTAGAATCTTTGTTTCTTAAATACCCTTGATCCCATGATGATTGTATGGTGAGTGTGAAGGTGTAAGGATGGGTGTAAGGATGCCAATGTATGATGTTAGCTTAAATAGCTAAATCAAAGGCATGCAAGGTTGAAAAGGATTTTGGGTTTGGGGATTTGGGTGCATGGGAATCAGGTTTTGTTTGCAGATTTTTAGGAAAAGAAAGTCAAAAAGTGAAAGAGAATTGTTAAATTCGTCTTCCAGAGGCACGGTACCATTAAAGGTACGACGACACCACTAAATTTAGTGGAGCCGTGGCCTATTTAATGGAGCCGTGGGCTCTTTTGACCTTCTTTCCAGGTCTGCAGGTTTTAGGCAGCCTAAATGGGGAAATTTCTGGGGAATCCATTGGCTGCAAATCTCAAAGCCTCAAATCACTAAACACATAGAATTCCTAAAGCTAGTTTCAACTAGCAACTAACATGATCATGTGATCATCTATGTATTTAGGTAACTATTAAGCATGCATGAATCCAAGCATTTTTAACATCTAGTGCATGTAATAAAATAAGCTAACATGCATGAGTTAGGCAAGATAAACCAATCATGAGGATTAATTAACAAGAGAATTAATCATGTTCAAGTGTTAAAAGGAAACACATCAAGCTAGTTAATGTATTAAGCAACAATGCCACAAACTATTAGTAGTATTTTAATCATAATACTTATATTAATAATACTACTTAAGTTATTTCCATCTAATCCTTTCTTTTCCCCAACTTCTTAATTTTGTTCCCAAGTCCTTTGATCGCCTTGCCGATGGACTTGAATCCCCCGATAGTTTGCTCATGCATCTCCACTTGTCTATTGTACATTGTAGTTTGCCTTCTCATCACGTGGGATAGGTTGACCATCCCGTTTTCGAGGTCGGATGTACGTCGAAATGATGAGGTGTCAAGGTTGTCAAAGTAGATGTCGGGAGAAGGAGAACGTGGACACGACGTTCCTTCTTCGTTCACCTCATCATCATCCGCATGCATATGTTGAGATGATGATTCGTGACCGATGGAAGAGGATGAGATAGGAATGTCGGAAGTGGATTTACGACCACGCTTGGACCCTTTGTCCTTACGTTGCTTTGTGCGACGTCGTGGTCCACCAAGGGGTTTCATAACAGGATTGACTAGGACATAGTCAACACTTTGGAGATTGGGAAAATGTTCCATGACCCAATGGAAAAGACGAGTAAGCAGCATACCATATGGCATGAGCTTATCCGAACGACTGTGAATATTGGCCATCCTTTTGACCATATAGTATGCGAGGTTATATGGTTCCTCGATACTAAGACAGTAAAGCATATGGGCGAGACTCGCAGAGACGTGATCACGGTTGCCAGCAAGGCTCAACACGTTCTCACGAAGAAGGAGTTCCCAACTTCTAAGGTCGGGAAGGAGCTCTTTGAGGTAGATACGGTTTGGGTCAAGGTGGACAATTGAACCATCACGCTTTTGATACGTGTGGACGACTCGAGGTGTTTGGATGACTTGTTTGATGGAATTGAGGTCGGGAATTTCAGTGCGATAGGCACCTACATCCTCAAGATTATAGAAGAGAGACTCAAGAGAATGGTCTTCAGTGTATGCACACTGACCATATGCAGGAACACCGAGAATTTGTCCAATCTCGGAGACAGACAGGATGATATTTTGGTTTTGAATCCAAAAATCAAGAAAGACATTACCATCATCATCAGTGAAGGTACGGACTCGACTATAAAACTCGAGAACAAAACGAGGACAGACTTGATCGTTTATTTTGTATAAAAAATCGAACTCGATAGAAGGGAAACAGGCACGGATGTTGTCTGTCGTGACATAGAGTGCATCGACTACACGCCCTTCGTGTATATATCGATTTTGGACTTTTGCGAAATAAGCTCTTTGCTCATCAGGAATGTTTAGATTTTCAAGAGTACTAAGAATGTATTGTCTGGTATCTTGATAATCATTTCGAGGCATTGTTGTCTACAAAAAAATAATTTTTGTATATGTTAGTTCGTTGCATTTTAATGATTACACTTCTAGTGTGTGTGCCTAAATGCAAACAATGTGGAGGTGCGGCAATCTCGACTCTAAAACTATCCTAATGAGATTACCCAAACGCTCCTAACTTCACTTTTGCTCAATCAAATATGTCGAACAATACATATCAATTATGTACTTCGACCCATATTTGAGAGTTCATGTATGCATGCAACAACGTTTTTAATTTGCATCAACAATGCATGAAAAAGGTTTCATGATCCTAGACTTGTGAAGTTTTTCGAAAAATGATCGAATTGGGGTGTTTGGCAAACGCCTCAACATGGCGCCAACGAACTTTTAGTTTGAAAAGCTTTAATGCAGAACGTTCCTAATCCAATTTTAGTAATCCTAAACATGATTCCATTGCAAATAATCAATCATAATCCGAATTTAGTGATTAATTTCGGATTAGGTTTTGCAACATGAATGGGTTTTTGGAAATCCTAGGTTTAGGGAATCATGTGAATGCTACATTGTCTAATCCTAGTCTTAATTTCACAAGGGTTTAACTAATTTTGAAAATCTCCAATTCGGATTTATACTCAAGAACAAACCCTAGACTCAAATTAAATGAAATTAAGAGTGATTTACTTACAATTAGTGATGTTGTGATTAGCATTTGTTGATTCCAATGCCTCAATCTTGATTTGCAAGAGTTTAGTTGAATTAAGGTGTTATGGTTCGGTTTTGACAGCAAGTGAAAGTGTTTTTGGGTGTGTTAGGAAAGTCTGTGCAGAAGAAAGGGAAATGGGCGCATTTTTCAGATGCACGGCTCCACGGTTCCATTAAACATTAATGGAGCCGTGGCTCTTTAATGGAGCCGTTTATCTGATGGTCCAATTTTTCTTCCGTTTTGACTTTTGGCTGATTAATCTTACTTATTTAGTAAGACTTTTTGACACGAGGAAAAAGTTTATACCTAATAAACTTTTTGACGAAAGACGATTAAATGGGATGACCGGAAATGACCTTAGTGTTTCCAAGGAAATTGACTAAGTTGTCATTGGATGAGGATTTGCTTCTAGTATTTCCCGTGAAATAAAATAGAAGTTATGAGTTGTGTTTTGAAGGATGACTATAATATTTCCTATGAAATATTTAATTAGTCGGAATACGAGACGCTAGGAATGACTTAATATTTCCCGTGAAATATTCAAGAAGTCATGTGACGAGTTGTGAGGGAATGACTTAGAACTTCTAGAGGAATTTCTAAAAGTCATGAGATGAGTTAGATAGATGACTTAAGAAGTCATGGGTGATTCATGGAGAATGACTTCAATATTTCCCGTGAAATATTTGAGGAGTCACAGAAGGGATAAAACGTACATAAGATATGACGCGAGAGATGACTTTAATATTTCCATTGAAATATCGAAATAGTCATAAGCGGGATGAGAGGAATGACTTAAGAGTCATGACGCGATGTGAGTGAAATGACAAATGAGTCATGAAACAAGACGTGAGAAATGACGTTAATATTTCAAGTGAATTATTAAGAGGTCATGAGGAGAGAGGTGGACGATGACTTTAATAATTCAAAAGAATTATCTAAATAGTCATGAGTGGGGTGACGAGAACGTATTAGTTGGTGAATTGACAATGTTGTCATTCAAGAGACGGAGGAGATGACGTACTTCGACGAGCTTCGTTCATGAGCAAACTACAGGGTTCCCGGTCAAGTCTAATGGCATCTTGACTGCTACTCTTCATAGGGGGTTGCCTCATCTATAGTGTTTGTTGTCATGCCTTTCCTGCGCTTACGTACTCGGCTTTGGTCGTGGAGACAATAAGAGTAGTTTGTTTCTTGGGGAACCAAGATGTTTGTAAATCAACCTATGAAGGTACAAACATTACTCTTTATGTTTCAATTCACATTAACTCTCACATTATCAGAGTTGTATAGAAACATTTTCTACATCAATCTCCTCAAGATATTGTAATCTCAAGTGTGTAGTATCTTTAATGTATGGTATGATACATTAAACACTTTGATGTAAGAGGTTTTGGGACACTTCTTACAAGTGGGCACAAAGCCAACACTATTCATGATAATGGACCTACTTGCCGTTAGGTAAACTACTTTACCTATTATGCCCCTAACCTAGTTATATCCGCTCACTCACCTTCTTCGTCTCTTGTGAGTTTCGTTTTTGCGGATATGGGCATCAGTGTCAATTAAGACTATTACTTAAACTATGTATCTCATACATATAGTATACATAAGTTTAAACAGATACTTAATTTAGGCAACATTACTTATGTGCAAGGAAGGAAACTTGATTCACTCATCAATGCTTAATTCAAACTTGTCACGCATGATCTTCAAGCGATCATCGAACATTTCTGGACAAGTTGTGTTTGACATGATGAGATGTGAATATAGTTTCTGTGTTATAGTGCCTACCATGTTAGATTCTAACTCCACTATTTCATGCCAAACATTGCTACTAACAAAGGGTGTTTTAAGAAAGCGTACCTGTGCCTGAGGTATTGCTCTTTAAACTAGAGGATAAGACTACCTTTGTTGAATGTTTAGCATATAAGACACGACTTGACATTTGCGTCACCAGACTTGTTTGATGACACATCATACTCCTTTTGTTAGACTCCGAAATTTATTTACACTCATGTTTTCCTAGCAAAACAAATGTTCAAACATCTGGTCCCCAATATCTCATGGGTCCAAAGTTGTTAGAGTCAAACATCCTACGCATTTGTTGCGTTAGTTTAGGATGTGAGAATGGAGGACACATTTCCCATGGTAAGTAACCTTTTGGTGGACGATCATTCCAAGTTACGGGAAAGTTACTTGGATGATTTTGTCTTCTAAAGTTACCTCTCGGTAGAGGAGTTCTAGACCGAGGTTTGGGAGAGTTCACCTTTCTAGGCGAAGGAGTAGTCGACCTAGTGTCACGCTTTACAAATCCATGTTCGGGAGATGACAATGGTTTGTAAGAGCTTTTGACCTCCCCTTTACTTGGAGTAGACACACTAGAACTATTTTTAACTATGTGACTCGGTTTAGGACTTAGGCTACTTTTTAAAATTGACCCAGTTTCGTCTTCAGCACCAAACGGTACTACGGTACCACTAAATTTAGTGGTGTCGTCTGTACCTTTAGTGGTGCCGTCCCCTTCAGACTTAGACGTTTCAGGCATTACAAATTTAACTTTTTTGGTACCACTTGTAGAAGCCTGATTTGGGTTAAAACCTAAACCCGCACGGTCATGTTCACTATATCTAATGTTTTCAAGTATATCATTAAGTGTTTTAGTTCCTTCATCAAACTTAATGATTCTTAAAGCATTTTCTTTAAGTTTTTCATTTTCTACTTGAAGACTTATACATGACCCGCATCCTAAGTCTACTTCCTTGTTTTTCTCAAGTCTTTTGACTTGATCTTTTAGTTCTAGAACTTGTAGTTCTAGTTCTTGTAGTTTTAACTTAAGTTTTGTGTTTCTACCTAAGATCTTAGTACTAACTACGCATAGTTTGTTGTATTCATCTTGCAATTCAGTATCATCTATTGAAGAATTATTATCACTATAATAAGAAGAGTCGGAATGTACCTCGTTAGAAGCTTGAGCCATTAGGCACTTTTCATCGTTAGGCTTCTTCTCTTCTTCTTCACCGCTATCACTCCAAGAACCTCCTACAAAGGCTCTTTGGTTGTTGGATTTTGGTGGCTTAGGACATTCACCTATGAAGTGATTAGGATCTTCGCATCTATAGCATTTCCTATCACTTGTCCCTTTTCTTTCATCATGATTTCTTTGGGATGACCTCTTCTCATCGCGAGGTTGTCTAGGAAATCTACCTTTCCTCCTAAAGAACTTTCTAAAGTTTCTAACGGCTAGTGCGTACTCTTCATCTTCACTACCGGAACTCGAACATTCCTCATCACTGGACTCTTTCTTGGCTTTTAATGCTAGAGATCTAACTCTCTCACTTTTGCCTTTGACAATGTCGAAGTCCTTCTTGATGATCATCTCGTGAACTTTCAAATTTCCTATAAGTTCATCGAGAGATAATGTCGCCAAGTCCTTTGACTCTTCTATGGCGGTGACCTTTGCTCTCCATTTAGTATGTAGAGCTCTAAGAAACTTCCTGACATAGTTCTTACTAGAATAACCTTCATCAAGAGCTTTAAGACTAGTGATAATAGTAATAAATCTAGCAAAAGTATTATCAATTGACTCATCCTCCGAAATGGATAATTGTTCATATTGTTGAACAAGAAGATCTATCTTGTTCTCTTTGACTTGGTTATTACCTTGGTGAGTGACTAACAAAGTTTTCCAAATATCTTTTGCCATATTACACATGAAAATTCTTTCGAATTCCTTTTTAGGCAAAGCATTATAAATCATCATTTTAGCCTCATTATTTTTGGCTAATTTCCTTTTAAGTTCATCACTTTGTTTATCATAAGAAACTATTTCATCCTTTTTAGTTTCCGGATTCATTTGAATAGGTTGAAAGTCACCCTCGGTAATAATATGCCAAAGATCAATGTCTTTTGATTTCACATACGTTTCGAATCTTGTTTTCCAATATATAAAACAATCGGTTTCGAAAAGTGGTGGTCTTTGCATAGATTGCCCTTCTAGATATTTGTCGGAATCCATTGATCGATTCAAGCTTTAAAATACAATATACTTTAAAAACTTGACTGACGTGGCTTCTGATACCAATTGTGGGAAACTAGAAGGGGGGGTTGAATAGTTTACTGGTTTAAAATCTTTTTAAAAATCTTGTTTTAAAAGTTAGCTATTGGAAACTTTGATTCGAACTCTATGTGTAATCAATCAAACACCAATATGAACTACACACTAAACTAACTAATATAAACTAATGAAAGTAAAGAGTAGAGTCGGAAAGATCAAACTGAGATAGAGGATTTATAGTGGTTCGGCTACGAAGCTCTTCTTCACCCTACTTCACTCCCCGAGTACCACACTCGAGAGTTTCAAACACTATATCAACAACCTCCCTTCAGGCGGAGAAAACCGTACACGTCGCTTATCCTATTACTGACACTAAGCTAGATGTCGAGTGCTAATCTTAGCTAGCACCAATCTACCAAGGTCCACGTGACCAAACACTCAAGCCCAATGGCTTCAAGAGATCACCAAGATCTCAACTCGATCACAATGATCAACACTCACTTCACTCTACTCAACAAACACTAATCTATCGACCCTTGATCTTCTTGATCAATCACACAAGCCCAATGGCTATAAGAGATTTTCACTATCTCTATAGATCACACTTGATCTTCACTCTCACTCACAAAAGATAAGAAAGCTTGATGTATGCAAAGATACAACAAGGTTGTAACAAGTGTTACAAAAACCTAACAACTATAACTCTTGTATCTTCTTGAATACTTGAGTTCTTCTCTTGCTAATGAAGAGGAATGACAACACCTTGTATCTACTTGGATACTTGTGTTCTTCTCTTGCTAATGAAGAGGGATGACAACACCTTGTATCTACTTGGATACTTGTGTTCTTCTCTTGCTAGTGAAGAGGTATGAAGAGGATCACTTGAAGGATGATTGGATCACTCTTGAAACAAAGAAAACTAATCTAAAGAAGTGAAAGGCTTGAGAGAACTAAGCTAGGGGATTTTTCTGTGTGTGAAGGGTGCCTAAAACTGTGAAAGGGGTTGATATTTATAGGCAAGAAAAATCTGAACGTTACAGAAAAAATGGTACGGACGGCTCCTTTAAATAACCCACGGCTCCGTTAAATTTAACGGTACCGTGGAGCCGTCGTAGACTAGGACGCTCCAAATTTTGTCTTTTCTGGTGAAAACTTATTTGGGGAAGGTTGGAGCTGATTTTGGGGGGAAAATAGCTGTTGTGATTTTCAAACTTATTTTTCCATTAAAACATTTCTTAATATTTCAAAAATAATTTGTCATGTGTATTTTTGAAAAAATGTTTTGTCCCATTTGAAATGTGAATTTTCAAAACATAAATTCACTTCTTTGATCACTAGTTCAAGTTGTAACTTTGTTCAAGAGTGATTTGCGTAGAAACGGGATCTTCCGATTAAAGACTTGTATACGTTGATTTTAACGTATCGTGATTTCACATTTTGTCATCCTCAAAACGTGAAGTAATCGAAAGATATAAATAACGTTTTTAGAACATTATTTGCATCAACAGTTTATGTCTGTTGCGAAACGCGGAAAGAACCATTTTATAAGTGTTAGTTGTATTGTCATGAATTGCTCCCTGTTGAATTAACATTCCGCTAGGCAAGTCCGGACGACTTCTGCACGCCGTCCATCCTTACTCGCAAGCCTGATGTGTGCTACAAATACAAATAAACCCGTTAGATGCGGTCCCGAGGCCAAAGCCCCGGGAACCACCCTCCGACGGTCAAGTCAGTACCTCGTGTGTAGAGGATTTATTATAATGTATACAGTGTATTGTGTGTGTGTGAGATGATGAGAGAGTATAGAAATGAGATATGGAGTAGTATATATAGAGAGAGAAAAGGGGTAGGTACCAAATGGTACCTCGATACCTGTGCTGCCTCGGGAAGGAACGTGCTAGGTGTCAGACCATGTGGGAGACACAATCCCGGGAAATCTGGGATGTCAGCGGTTGATGGGACTGGTCACTGTAAATGGCGGCGGTCCGCTCAGTAGGTGTGTCCGGAGATGAGATGTAGTCCGGACGAAATATGACGTCCGGATACGTAAGTATGGTCCGGACGAAGTATGACATCCGGACACATACGCCAACATGTCCCCCCAGTATTGTAGTATCGGTTGAAGACCGATGGTGCAATACTTAAATAATATATTTATGCCTTTCGGCACAACTTCGGTCCGGCACGTGTCGTCCGGACACATATGCCAACATGTCCCCCCAGCATTGTAGTATCGGTTGAAGACCGATGGTGCAATACTTAAATAATATATTTACGGCCTTCGGCCTGTGCTCTTTCGGGCGCCAGTATTGCATTGTTGGTAAAATACTGATGATGTAATACTTTAAAGAGTACCTTATGGCCTTTCGGCCTGAGTCGTTCGGACCAGTGTTGCATTTGCCTCCCGGTGCGTGTCCTTCGGACATATACATTAACACTCCCAAGCCTTAAAATGTCAAAAAGATAGTAGTGCACTTCTTGCTTTACATTAGGGGTTAATACATACAAATGTCACTATAGTTTCCAAAAAATTTGAAAAAAGTCACTATACTTTTTTTTGGTTGAATTAGGTTACCATTGTTTACGTAACTGGTTCAATAAGTCACTCATTCCATTGTAACTCATTACAGCCGGTTAAAGTCCACGTTGGCATCCTAAGTGGCAATATTCCATTTTTTATTTGAGTTGACCATGACCCGTATTTTATAATAGCTGGTTGATCCCGATCCCCTTTCTTTAATCAGATCTTTTCATCCAAACCCTAACACACACATTTCTCTTCCATAAACACACACATTTCTCTTCATTATCTTCAAAGTGACCTTGATTTATGGTTGTCATCTTCCCAACAAGGTAATTTGATTTATGATTAATGTATTAAAAATTAGGGTTTTGCGCAATTTAGGGATTTGTGAAATTAACACTTTTTTTTTCTTGTTTCAGATGGCATCTTCCTCAGCAACTACCAATTTTCTCATAAAATTTCATCGTGGTGGTGTATTTGTAAGGGATCCTTTTGCTTATGACTATGAAATTTTGAGTGAAATTCCTAATGTTAATATGTCTGAATTGGGATTTGATGGTTTAGTCAAGGTTTTAGTAAGTGAATGTTCTAGTGACATCAAAAAAAATTTTATGTTGTTCCTGGTTTTGACTTAGAGTTAGGACTGAGAACTTTAAAAAATGATGCTGACTTAAAACAATGTGTTGAATTAGGTGAAAAAAATGATAATGTCTTAGAGATATATGTGTCTCACTCTGTGTTTGAATTACATGATGCCACTTCCACTAGTGCTTTACCAGCTATTGAAAATGTCCAGCCAAATAATGATAGTGATAGTGACTTAGAGGGTGACTATAATATCTTTGAGTATGATACTGATGAAGAGAGTGACACTGCATCAATAGATCACTTATCTGATGGTGAAGAGGAGCTTTTTGAAGTTAGGACTAACAAACCAGACCCTGCTCCTAAAGCAAAAAGTAAGAAAATGTTTGATGAGAACTTTTTGACTAGGGTTTACAATGGGTTACCTAGGGATGGGTATGCTGAAGATGATGTGTCCGCTAAGTACAAAAGTGTTTCACATGATGATAAGGATAAGTTAGGTGATCATTGGCCAGTCCATAATCCTGATATCAAATGGAAGTTAATGAAACCTAAGAGACTTCTTGCTAAATGTTCTAGAGATGGGAAGGATAGAAAATGTCCATTCAGATTGTGGGCATCTTGGATGTCAAATGAAAAGACTTTTCAAATAAAGACATTGAATGATGAGCATGCATGTTCTAGGACTTATGAATATGGTAGCTTAGTCACAAGTAATTGGATTGCTTTCAACTATGCAAAAAAGATAATGATCAATCCTTGTATCAAAGTAAGAGAGCTAATTGATTTGATTCTTAAGAAATATAAATGCAAGGTGAAAATCAGTCAGGCTAGAGCGGGAAAGATGAAAGCTTTAAACCAGTATGAGACTTGTTTAGAGGATCATTATGGAATGTTGTAGTCATATGCTAAGGAGAAACTTGAGTCTAATCCAGGTTCTACTTGTTTGATGGGTGTTGATGCAATGCCTGATGGTAAGAATTACTTTAGTAGATTTTATGTATGCTTTAAGGGGTTAAAGGAAGCTTGGTTGGAAGGTTGTAGCAGAGTCATAGGTATTGATGGTTGCTTTCTTAAAATTATATGCAAAGGAGAACTGTTGTCAGCAGTAGGAAGAGATGGGAATAATCAAATATTTCCTATTGCATGGGCTGTTGTTAATGTTGAGAATAAGGATAATTGGACCTGGTTCATGTCAAATTTGATGAATGACTTGGGAATTGTAGCTGGTGAAGGTCTTACCATCATTTCTGATCAACACAAGGTAAGACATTTTAAATTATAATGTCATAATACTTATCTGTTTTATTATTACTTATAACTTGTGTATTTTCAGGGTATTATTGAAGCTGCAAAAGATGTCATGCCTTTGGCTGAGCATAGACAATGTGCTAGACACATCTATGCTAATTTTAGAAAGAAATACACTGGGGTGCAATACAGGAATCTGTTTTGGAAAGCAGCAAAGGCAACATATCCCACAAAGTTTGAAGGGGTCATGAGACAAATACAAAATGTCAGCAAGGATGCACATAAATATTTGATAGATAGACATCCTGAAAGTTGGAGCAGAGCATTCTTCACAATTGATAGGGCTTGTGATGCTGTAGAAAATGGTATTTCAGAATGTTTCAACTCACTTTTAGTGGATGCAAGAAGGAAACCAATCATCAATATGTTAGAAAACATCAAAGTGTTATGTATGGAAAGACTACAAAAGATGAGGGAGAAGCATGCAAAGTGGAATGATACTATCTGTCCCAACATTAGAAAGAAGCTTGAAAAATTAATGGATCTACATAGGTAACTCCATATTACTTGTTTAATTATTTTAAAATTCTAATTTACATATACTCATAACATGTCTATTTACTTAGTATTTCTATTTTAATTACTTGTAGAAATTGGAAAGTGGTTCCCGCTGGTGAGACCAGGTTTGAAGTAAGAAATGGTTTTGAAGGATTTGTTGTAGACGAAAGTTTAAGAACCTGTACTTGTAGGGCTTGGCAGTTATATAGTATTCCCTGTGAGCATGGCATTGCAGCTATTTACTTTTTACACAGAGAACCAGAGGATTATGTGTCAAACTGGCCATCTACTGAATATAAAAAGCCTTTCCCACCTATCAAAATAAGAATGCCTGGAAGACCACAACATAAAAGAAGGAGGGATGCCACTGAAGATGATGGAAAAAATAGGAAAAGGCTTAGTAGAAAGGGGCAGCTTCGCCATTGCAAGATTTGTAAAAAACCAGGCCATAATCAGAGGAGTTGTCCAACACTTGGAAGTCCTACTGATGGGGCTTCCACCTCCTCCAGGGTTTGAGGTGAATGCAACAACTGGTGGTGTGAGGACAAGGGGTACCTCATGTAAATTTTGTTACTCCAAAAACATATTTAGTACATAGGATGTGGGTGAATCCTACATCTAAACCCGTGGCAAAGATGGAAAACAAACTCACCAATTGTGCTGCAAACCAAAAATAACATAAAAAGACAAACTAATCTTATGAACAACTACTATAAGGACAAGTGATAAAGCTAATTGTTAATACAAATAATGTCAAAAACATCATTTGCATTATTCAATCTCTTTACGTTTTGATAATCATAAAATATAAGAACACGTTACGTAAAATTACACTTAATAAGTTTTTAATCGAGAAAACTCGTTCGACTACAACATCACTTAAGGTATGAACAAACACTATACCAACTTAGTTAAGTGATCAAGTAATTTATTTTTACTTAAACCTCACATTTTTATGTGACAAAATATTTTTACAAAGTACTTTTGTATTTTATAAAGAAATGTGTTAATACAAATAATGTCAAAAACGTCATTTGCATTTTTCGGTCTTTATACATTTTGATAATCACAAAATATAAAAACACGTTACGTAAAACTACGCTAAATAAGTTTTTGATCGAGAAAACTAATTTCGACAACGTTTAGACTACAACATCACTTAAGGTATGAACAAACACTATACCAATTTAGTTAAGTGATCAAAGAAAATATTTTTCTTAAAACCTCACATTTTTATGTGGCAAAATATTTTTACAAAAGTATTTTTGTAATTATAAAGAATATTTTAATAAGAAAATATAAACTCTCTAACAGCTAGTTTTCCCGCCCAAAATCAAATAAATTTTTATCACACCAGGACAAAAATAGGAGCGTATGCCGGGACGGTCCAATAAACATGGCGACGGTCCCTTATATGTATGGGACCGTCCAAGGTTTAAAGGACCGTCCCCACTCCTCCTAGTACTGATGAACTCAAATAAGTACATTTTATTACCATCATTTATCCTATTTATTTGACTTGTTTTATTATATTATCTGTGAGAATTGATACGTTAATGTTTACTTTTATAATTCTCAGGTAAAAACAAGTATTATGTGAAACTTGGCGATTTTGGACTAATTATGGAGCAAAACAAGCAAGAAGTTAAGAGTCTACTGAAATGTACAAGATCAAGAACATTCTGCTCCAGATACGCCGCATCTTACTTATTACATACGGCGCATCACTATCAAGATTTCACAAGATACGATCCAAGATAGCAAGGACATGCGCCGCATCTAAGAATGGAGTTACGCCGCATCTTCTGGCGGTGTACGAATATTCTTGAATATATTAATCTTGGACCCCACGCGAAGTTAGAAGCTTAAACGTTCTCATCCACAAGAAAGATGATTTTTGCTCTTATACAAATAATGGAGGATCATACCGAGCAAATCTCAGGGGAGTTTTACTGTTCTAATTCTTTTATTTTCCAGTTTTTAACCTTTGATACAAACAACGAGGACGTTGTTTAACTTAAGTGGGGGGATTGGAGAATTAGAACACTTACTTGTCCTAAACTTTTCAAATTATGCTTAAAATGTGCTTAATATATCAAAATTTAAAATTTTTAGCATGTTTTTGTTTGAGATCTAAGTTGCATAGCTGCACACATGACGTTATTTTCAAAAATTGTGAACTTTTAAAAATTCACAAATCTATGAGTGTGCCGGTGACTTGTAAACTTTAGAACTTGGCTTGTATACTATTCGAGACCACCATAATAAGTATTATTTTATATAATTGGAATGACTTGTCTAAATTGGTAAAATTCTATGATTACACCCAAATAGCCTTTATATGTTATGTGTTATTAGCTAACTACACTGGTTAGTTAACCCCCGTATAAACCCTTTTGTTACTCTCACTTTTAGAGTAAGATACCCCTAGAAAAACACTCAGAGCCATTCCTTTCGTTTCTTACACCTTTGTTATAATGTTTCGTTACACCCTTACACCTTAGCTTACCCTGTAGATTAAAATCCGTGGTTGGTTAATTGCTTTAGGCAAAGTGTGTTTCCTTACATTACCTGTGTTCGCGTGCGTAATTCATTATCTTTGGTTAGGTCGGGAAATTGCACAATGCAATTGGAGTGAAAGTAAATATTGTATATCTTTGAGTTTATTTTTCGTGTGTTTACTACTTTCGCTATTACCGTTATTTCTGAAAGTATGAAAAGTATGGAAAAATTATCCGGAAAGAAAGTGATAGAAAAGTTGTGAAATTTTACACATCTATGTTTATGTTTCAAGTTAAAAAAAAAAAAAAAAAAAAAAAAAAAAAAAAAAAAAAAAAAAAAAATCGAAAAAAATAAGAAAAGAAAAAGAAAAAGGAGGAGTTGGATGTTTGTTTTAACCAACTCATGTAAAGTTTTGTATTAAGTGGTCGATATCACCACTAGTTGTTGTATATTATATCTATGGATTGAATGGGAGTTGAACGTTATGGGAACGCCAACTAAAGGGTATTCTTTCATTAAGATCTTGTTGAGTATAATTCGTGTCTACCTAAAGCGTGTGTTTCAAGTGTTAAAGCGTGAGTTATTCTATGATATGAGTCTTATTCATGGGATGGTTGGGATAGTGATTAACCACACTTAGGATTTTAATTTATTTGTTTCGTTTATTTTTCATTTTACACCAATTTGTATCCCAAATATTATCCATACCCTATATTGTTCTTTATCCAAACCTTTGATTTATTGAGATTAGGGATTTGAGCAATCTTAAGTATCGTAGTCGTGGATTCGGCTATGTATTTATGATTTTGTCGCCCTTTTTGATATAATATTATTGGTGAAGATTACTTGGTCCTATCTTTAGCCTATTCGAGTTAAGGATTTGAGCAATTGCAAGTATCGTGTTCGTGGATTCGATCATGTATTTGTGATTTTGTCGCCTTTTCTGGAATTTGAGATCGATAGAGATTAAGGAGAATCATTAACCTTTAAGCCTACAAACCCTTTTTACCGCTTTAGACTTGTTATTCCTTGGCTTTAGTGGGGGAGATGTGTATACTTGCCAAGCCTATGATAGAATATTCGTCACGACTGGACAGTCAAATGATTAGATTTGCTTTTATCAAATTATTTTATTTTACTTCTAATTCGTTAAGTGTTTGGTTGTGTGATTATGACAAAATGAATACATGCTTTAATATAAAAATAAATCCTAATATCTTTTAGGATACATTTTCATAAGATTAATTCTAAGGTTTACTTGGGGACAAGTAAAGTTCAAGTGGGGGGATATTTGATGAACTCAAATAAGTACATTTTATTACCGTCATTTATCCTATTTATTTGACTTGTTTTATTATATTATCTGTGAGAATTGATACGTTAATGTTTACTTTTGTAATTCTCAGGTAAAAACAAGTATTATGTGAAACTTGGCGATTTTGGACTAATTATGGAGCAAAACAAGCAAGAAGTTAAGAGTCTACTGAAATGTACAAGATCAAGAACATTCTGCTCCAGATACGCCGCATCTTACTTATTACATACGGCGCATCACTATCAAGATTTCACAAGATACGATCCAAGAAAGCAAGGACATGCGCCGCATCTAAGAATGGAGTTACGCCGCATCTTCTGGCGGTGTACGGATATTCCTGAATATATTAATCTTGGACCCCACGCGAAGTTAAGTCAATGCGCCGCATCTACTTATTAGATGCGCCGCATATTACTCTTAGATAGAAACTATAAATACCCCAAGACCAGACGAATTTCGGGAGGCTAATAGAGAAAAAGACCGAAGACCACAGAAACCCTAGGCCGAATTCAGTCGAAGTAGCAGCACAAGACACACCTTGAACGAAGATACTAGAGCTGTAAGAAGGTCCTGCATGTATTTAATTCATTAAGTAGTTTTGTTTTATTGTATTAGTACACTTTAATTGGTCAGGATTGATGGGCTTGTGATCATGGATTAACCATGCACTTCGACTCCCCTTAAAATTGCTTTCCCATTAATTAAAGTTTATATGTTGATGTCTTTGGTGACTTTTATTAGTGCATTGATAACCTCTGTGTCTAGCTGAGCGTTGATCGGGTCGCCATGCCTCTGCCCTCGCCTATTTATTAGATCGCCTATGCATTCTATCGTCTGTAGAAAAGTAGGAAGAAAGATAAATAGGATAGTCATAAGTAATCATTAAGGGTTTACTCGCCGATAAGATTAGAACCAACGAGAAAGGACTTAATCTCGGTGCGTTGCATCGAACTATACACTTCGTATAAAACTAGCAATAAAACAAGTGACAAGCTACTTAACTATTAGGACAGGTCTTCTTATTGTCTCGAGTATTTATCTGTGTACGTGTGTGCTACTCGCTGATTCGTGCTCATTAGTTTAGTTTATTATTTAATTGCAACCAAACCGTGCCAGTCTCTCAGGCTGAACCCCCTTGCGTTAGATTAGGTTGTATAGCTAACTTAAGATATTAAAATACTGATTAGAATAACTAGATAATACGTTCCACTCTTAGTGATCGACACTCTACTTACCATTATATTCATACTGACCGGGTACACTGCTCGTTAAAGTGTGTGTGTTATTGATAAGTCGGCTAAATATAAATTTAAAACTTGAATACTGCTAAAACCACAACGACATACCGTGGGTATAAATTAGAGCATACGCACGCACGCATCAAGTACCTATAAATACTGCACTATTCCTGTAGAAAAATCAACCCCTCTTGTCACAAAAACATTTTGTTCTTTCTTTCTTCTTCTTCTTTGATCACTATAACATGTTAATATATGTTTATAAGTGATCCAGTCATCCTCTATATCAACGTGCAAGAGAAGAACACTCTTATTCCTCAAGAAACAAAGTGTTATAGATTAGTCATCACACACACGTAACTTGTGTTACGATTCTCTTATTCCTCTAAACTCTCTCATTTGTGTATATTGTATATTAGTGTATCTGACTTATGTGTGAGTCGAGATTAGGTGTGTTAGTGTAGTATTGGACAAAGTGTAAGTCCGTGTTTAGGTGTGTGAAGACTAGGACTTGGTTTGAGTCCTTGTATTGGTGTGTGAAGACTTGGACGGTGTGTACGTCCGTGTGAAGATTTGGATGGTGTGTACGTCCGTGTGAAGACATGGATTGTGTGTAAATCCAAGTGGACAAATTGTAGGTCCGTGTATTGTCGTGCGTCGGTGTGTAGATTGGTTCTAACTAGGATTAGGACTCGACATTTCGCTTAGTGTCGTAAATTGGTGTAAGCATTGGTGTACGGTTTTCGCCTGAAGGGAGTTTGTTGACATAGTGATTGCGAAATCTCGAGTGTGACACTCGAGGAGTGGAGTAGGGCGAAGAGTGAGCTTCGTACCTAACCACTATAAATCTCCGTGTCTCGGTTTGGTTGTTTTCTTCCATTATCCCTTGTCTATACTTTGTTTACTTTAAGCATTATTATTTTGTTTGTATACATTCGATAGATATCACATAACTGCGAATCAAATGTTTTTCAAAAGGAAACAAAAAGGAACTAAAAGTTTTAAAACGTAATTGCTAAACGGTGAAACTATTCAACCGCCCTTCTAGTTTCTACAAAATGTTTTAATAAGAAAAATAAATTTGATTTTGACATTCTCCAACAGCTATTTTTCCAGCCCAAATCAGATAAATTTTCACAGCATTAGGACAAAATTAGGAGCGTCCCATGGGACGGTCCCATAAACGTGGACGGTCCCTTATATATATGGGACCGTCCAAGGTTTATAGGACAATCCCATGCTCCTCCTGGTGCCTATAAATACTGCACTATTCCCTGCAGAAAATAAGACCTCTTGGCACAAAAACATTCTGTTTTCTTAATCCTCTTCTTTGATCACAATAACTCGTTGATATATGTGTATAAGTGATTCATTACCCTCTACCTCCAAATGCAAGAGAAGAACGCTCGTATTCTTCAAGAAACGTAGTGTTATAGATTAGGCATCACACACACGTAACTTGTGTTACAATTCTCTTCTTTATCTGAACTCTCTCAATCTTCTCTTTTGTATATTAGTGTATCCGACTTATGTGTGAGTCGAGATTAGGTGTGTTAGTGTAGATTTGGACAAAGTGTATGTTCGTGAAGTGTTGTATGTAGATTAGGACTTAGTGTGAGTCCGTGTAGTGGTGTATGAAGATTAGGACTTAGTGTGAGTCCGTGCATTGGTGTGTGAAGATTAGGATGAGGTGAAAGTCCGTGAAATGTAGTGTGAAGACTTGGATCGTGTGAAAGTCCAAGTGGACTTGGTGTAAGTCCGTGCATTGATGTGTGAAGATTAGGACGAGGTGAAAGTCCGTGAAGTGTAGTGTGAAGACTTGGATCGTGTGAAAGTCCAAGTGGACGAGGTGTACATCCGTGTAGCGGTGTGTGTTGTTGTGTAGATTGGTTCTGGCTAGGACTAGGACTCGACATTCTGCTTAGTGTGGTAAATTGGTGTAAGTGTTGGTTTATAGTTTTCTCCGCCTGAAAGGAGTTTGTTGAAATATTGATTGTGAACTCTCGAGTTTGACACTCAAGGAGTAGATTAGGGTGAAGAGTGAACTTCGAAGCCGAATCATGAAGGTCATAAATCTCCGTGTCATATAGATCGTAATCTTCATCCTCATGTAAACTAGCATCATATGCACATCCACTCGTCATGAAATGAGAAACATCTTTGATTTCATCACTATCCGAGCCTTCCCCTTGCATTTCCATAGTAGAACTAGGTCCACACACTGATGTCACACTAGCCTTCTTTTGCATAGGAAGCGGCTTCCAATCATCACCAAATAGCACAAGCTTCCCATCAATCATTTGACTTTCTATAATATTAATCCTATCAACCAGAGATGTAGTACTTGGACTGCCAAATGCATCATTAGGAGCACTCGCATGTTTATCCTTGTTCCCATTACCTTCTACTTGGCTCTTTTCATGCGAACTAGAATATTTACGACCCTCTCTTTCCCCCTCATCTACCACAGAGCTCAGAACATCAAACGGGTTCGATGTGGAAGGAACCGTAATATCATTTTTATCATTAGTTTCATTTTGTTTCTTTGGTGCCTTAGATTTATAAACTAACTGTGACTTTGAACCAATTTGATCCCCACGAACAACTTGCCTTGGCATTTTCGTGTTCTTAATAGCATCCGTAGCAATTTTCATAGGACATTCATTAAAAACATGACCAAATACCTTGCAACTTGAGCAACAAGGAGGTGTCCACTCGTAACCAATATGAAGAGTGTGCATAGTACCCCTCATCCACGAATTTTAGAACTGCCACCACGATGGAGTGTGTTAACTGAGTATGAGCCCTCAACTCAATCATGGCACGTGCATAACTAGACGTACCCCATGACTCCATGCACATAGTGGCCGTGTAGGAATCAAGCATCAATGGTGTGCCTAGTTTAGTAGCAATAGCAATCAAACCATCTTCCGTGAATGCGATAATAGGAATATCATGGAGCTTAACCTAAACTGGAACATTACGCACATCCTCCTTCATAATATTCACATCTAGCGTCCATTTTTTTAGAATTAATGGCACGTTCCGAATTAACCACGGACCATTATCAAGCAATGCATCCATCCTGTCTTTCGAATTAAATTTGAAATAAAATACCTCATTAGAATTCATCATAGATTTAAATAGACCAAACTTACTCCAAGTATTCCTTACATAGTTCTCAACTACTGGGTATGCGACACGTTTGCCCAAAAAGAAACCATATACAGTGTTCCAAAAAATATCATGAATAATGCTGACAGAGTCCCTTGAAACAGCAACATCAGCTCCATTGCGAGCCGGTGCTAGCAATGTCCGAAAATTGGCACTTTTC
The DNA here is from genome assembly GCA_021014915.2 of Artemisia tridentata subsp. tridentata. NCBI lineage: Eukaryota > Viridiplantae > Streptophyta > Magnoliopsida > Asterales > Asteraceae > Artemisia > Artemisia tridentata. The sequence goes on along the minus strand of CP139508.1, from coordinate 484,970,469 downwards.
CTACTCGATTCGCCTTTAAAAAACCTTGCATATGATCCAATCTCCTTTGTTCATTCCTTCTGAGCAATTCCACTGGTTTCACTAGATGCTTGAGTAGTTTTACATGCCTCCTTAGTGGAAAACTGACTTTGCATAGATTTTGCACCACTCATTTCTCAAAGCTTTTACAAGCTTCAACAGTGGCCTCGTTACCACTAGTATTAATAGAGTCATCAATAGACTTAGTCAGGACGATAGTAGCCCTAGTACCAGTAACCTCAGTCGAAACGACTGTAGTTCCACCATTATTCCCAGCCTCATTCACAACACGATCAATACCCTTTGCTGCCAAACCAGGTTGCTTCTCCTTCACACCTCTCCCAACCCCAACCTAGAAATAACTTCTGACTCACAAACCCTCGTTCCATACCCAATACATACAACCCTACCCGAGTTCAAATCTTGCTTTCGTTTCTCTTTTATTTTTTATGCTAAACATTTTAATTATCAATGTGTGTATCTTTAATAACTGCCAAGTAGTTACCAAAATGATGATTTAGTCTGGTGGATGGGAAAGACTTTGTTGAGGTGTAGGACCAAAGTTCTATTTACATAAATTGTTTTTTGGGATAGCTTATTAAGATCCCTCTTAAAATACAATTTATATCCCTCATGTTTTTTTGTTTTTTTTATTTTTTAATTTTCTTTTTATTTTTATAATTTCGTTTTTATTATACAAAACTGAAAGTACAGAACATAAATTATAAAGTTTAACAAGTCAAAATTATTGAACTGACAAAAAGTACGAAACCTAATTTATAAAAAATCAATGTGAGCCAGGGGTAACAATAGTAGTGCCCTTGTTTTTTTGCTGGTTTTCACAAGTGATTTATATGTAAAAAGTACGTGTAAATTTTTCTTATAATGCTTATAGAATATGAGCTTTAATTTATTTTACGTTCAAATAGCAATTTATATTTGCATATAATTTAAAACGTATCTCTTATTTTTTTTACTTTTCATATCTCTTCAAAGAAAGCTTACCAGTTCATGAAATCCAAGATCAATGAAGTTGGACCTTTAGTTATTAACTTGGAGTTATTAACTTATATTTGTATTGATTTTGGATTCAAAAGTTAGTAATATTTAATTTATTTCAATATTTTCTGGTTCAAAAGGAAGAAATTCGCCAAAAATAAGACGAAAGAGGAATGACTAACTGATAATAGTATACAGTGTCAGGAAGAACTGACATCACTGACGCAAAATGCATTTCAAAAGAGCAATATGTAAGTAGTTCACATAAATATATTCTAGTTTGAGCAATATACTACTAAAATTGAATCAAAATAGAAATAAGTGTCACATTCCATTTGAGTTTTCAAGTTTCCCTAAAATAATTCCTTGTGGGAAACTAGAAGGGGGGTTGAATAGTTTACCGATTTAAAAACTTCTTTTAAAAATCTTGTTTTAAAAGTATGCTATTGGAAACTTTGATTCGAACTTTATGTGTAATCAATCAACACCAATATGAACTAGACACTATTCTAACTAATGAAAAATAATAAAAGTAAAGAGTATAGTTGGAAAGATCAAACCGAGACAGAGGATTTATAGTGGTTCGGCTACGAAGCTCTTCTTCGCCCTACTCCACTCCCCGAGCACCACACTCGAGAGTTTCAAGCACTATGTCAACAACCTCCCTTAAGGCGGAGAAAACCGTACACGTCGCTTATCCTTTTACCGACACTAAGCTAGATGTTGAGTGCTAATCTTAGCTAGCACCAATCTACCAAGGTCCACGTGACCAAACACACAAGCCCAATGGCTTCAAGAGATCACCAAGATCTCAACACGATCACAATGATCAACACTCACTTCACTCTACTCGACTAACACTAACCTAACGACCCTTGATCTTCTTGATCAATCACACAAGCCCAATGGCTTCAAGAGATGTTCACTATCTCTATAGATCACACTTGATCTTCACTCTCACTCACAAAAAGAAAATAAACTTGATGTATGCTAAGACACAACAAGGTTGTAACAAGTGTTACAAAAACCTATCAACTATAACTCTAGTATCTTCTTGATTACTTGAGTTCTTCTCTTGCTAATGAAGAGGGATGACAACACCTTGTATCAACTTGGATACTTGTGTTCTTCTCTTGCTAGTGAAGAGGTATGAAGAGGATCACTTGAAGGATGATTGGATCACTCTTGAAATAAAGAAAAACTAATCTAAATGACCCTAAGAAGTGAAAGGTGTGAGAGGATTTAGCTAAGGGATTTTTCTGTGTGTGAAGGGTGCCTAAAACTGTGAAAGAGGTGGGTATTTATAGGCAAAGAAAATCTGAACCTTACAATTCAAAATGGTACGGACGGCTCCGTTAAATACCATACGGCTCCACTAAATTTAGTGGAACCGTGGAGCCGTGGTAGACTAGGACGCTCCAAATTTTGTATTTTCTGGTGAAAACTTATTTGGGGAAGGTTGGAGCTGATTTTGGGGGGGGGGGGCGAAATAGCTATTGTGATTTTCAAACTAATTTTTCCATTAGAACATTTCTTAATATTTCAAAAATAATTTGTCATGTGTATTTTTGAAAAAATGTTTTGTCCCATTTAAAATGTGAATTTTCAAAACATAAATTCACTTCTTTGATCACTAGTTCAAGTTGTAACTTTGTTCAAGAGTGATTTGCGTAGAAACGGGATCTTCCGATTAAAATCTTGTTAACGTTAATTTTAACGTAACGTGAGTTCACATTTTGTCATCCTCAAAACGTGAAGTAATCGAAAGATATAAATAACGTTTTTAGAACATTATTTGCATCAACAATCTCCCCCTTTTTGATGATGACAAAATATAAACTCATTTTAGGTTAAAATTAGTTTTAACAAGTTTTTAAAGAGTTTACTCCCATTTCTCCCCCTTTTTGTCAAATCAAAAAGGTGGTTAAGGCTCCCCCTTGATGTGTACTCCCCTCATTTGGAGAACACAAAGGAATCGAGCAATGGATCGTGCTACAAAACAAAGTTAGACGACAAATATACAATATCTAACAAGTAGCACATTGTGACAAATAACCAATCCCTTAAAAGGAAAACCTCCACATAAAAACATTCATTCATAAAACAAACAAGTGTCATAGTAATGTATGACTACATAGAAAGCACTAAGGAAGATAACAAGAAGCCTAAATTCCTAATGACTAAAGACAAGCTTCATTTCCAAGAGGGGTCCTAAGAGTTTATTGTGGAGGACTAAACAAGCAAGTGTTTAGTTTTTTTGGTTAGGAGGTGGTGGAGATTGGGGCCCCATTTGAGGTGGTGGAGGTGTCAAGAGATGTTCTATAAAGTAGAACATGAAATGAATCTCGTCTCTTAGGAAGTAGATGAGATTACGGTTATGGAGTCAACATAGGCAATTAGCACTATGTAACTCAAAGGGATGTGGTTGGTTGGGTTGTGCCATGATAGGAGATGGTGATTGTGGTAGGTTTGTTGGAGGTGAAATTGGCATGGCATTATCCAATGGGGTGAAGGGGGATGGTGTGTACTCCATTGATGATGTAGTGTAATAGGATGATGAAGATGTTGTGTAGGTAGATGATGTTTTAGATGGTGCATAAGGTGGTGATGGTGAGTATGGAGTGGCTTGGGAAGGTGGTGTCATAGCTTTATCATCTCTTGTGAGATCCACAAAGAGTGGTTTCGAGGGTGGTTTTACGGTTATCCTAGGTTTCTTGGAGATTTGATAGGTTGAACCATGTGTGGAGGACATGGTGTTTGTGTGATGGGAGGTTGAAGGTGAAGTGCAAGATAAGCTTGCAAGGGTGAGGCCTTAAATAGGCAAGTTGGGTGAAATTTGAATTAAAGTTGATCCTATGGTGTAGGAGAGGAATCCTAAGGTGAAGGTGAGGGTGCAAGGTTTGCAGGTTTGAGGCTAGGGTGATAGGGAAGTAGGAGCAATAGGAAAAATCCGTTATACAGGGTCACGGCTCCGTTAAATACCCCACGGTACCGTTAAATTTAACGGTGCCGTCCCTATTTAGTGGTGCCGTGACACTGTTGGCACGAAAATTTCCTTGCAGGCTAGTTTTGGGCAGCTAGGGGGAATTTTCTAGGGGATCTAATTCCTGGAAATGAGAGTGCCTCAACTCACTAGGTACTTATTTTCCTAATATATCCATACAATGCTACATCTAGCACATAAGGATGATCATGCAATGTTCTTAAATAATCATAAGCATGCAAGCATAAAAGGACAAGATAAAATATCATTCAAATATCACATAGAATATTCATGTAAGCATGTAAGATAATTTGAACATTAATTCCTAAAATTATCTAATAGTAATAAACCCTAGTGAGAGACATAAATCTCTTCCTAACTACTTATGACTTGAGCATTCCCCCTTCTTGTCACACTCTCGTCTTAAGTATTTGTCTCATTCTCATGATTAGGATCATCAAAGGGTGCATAGTGGGTGGTGAATTCGGAAATGAGGATGGTTGAGACATATGACTCGGTTATGGGTTTCATGACAGGTGTGAAGAGGGAGTATTGAGGACCATGAAGGTAAGGGTGAAAGGTCATGAAGTGATGATAGAGACGGGTTAGGAACATCCCATAGGGTATCAATTTATTCTTGTTACCCTTGAGATGAACAATTCGCTTAGCGAAGAAGTAAGCAAGATTGTAAGGTTGTTGGGTTAAGAGACAGTAAATCATATGAGCACAACACGCCGGGAGTTGCTCGCGATTTCCTGTGAGACTTAGAACATTTTCTCGCAGGATGACTGCCCAAGAAAGTAGTTCATGACGCACTTCTTCCAAACGAATTTTCGTTGGATGTAGGTGAGGGTGAGTACGGATGATTTTGGTTAGTTCGGTTGGAGAGGGTATGTACGAACAGTACGGACTATTCTCCTCACGATAGTGAAAGAGAGACTCAAGACACCAATCTTCAGTATAGGCACATTGCCCATGATTGGGTATTCTAAGGATTTGAGCAAATTGCTCAAGAGTTAGAACGTATTTGAAGTTTTTGACCCAAAACCAAAGTGACAAGGATTGATCCTCGTTACGTACGAGTTCAACTTGTCGAAAGAACTCCAACACAAAGCGAGGACAAATGTACTCATTAATGTGGAGTATACAATCGAATCCTATAGCTCTAAAGGAAGTGTTGATGTCCCAGTGGTAAACTAGGGATGGATCAACGACACGGCCTTCATGAAACCGACGGGTTTCAAGATTGACATAGGCACGAATGTGGTTACCGGGTGTAGTGGGTTCACGTGAGATTTCGGGTGTATCGGTATCGGTTAGGAGATGATCAAAATCATATTCATGATACATTTTTGTGTCCTATAAGAAAATTTTAAGAAAAATTTAGAATAAAAACCAGTTGCATACAACACGTGCCTAGTGTGTGCCTATATGCAGACTATGTGGAGATGCGGTAATCTCGACTCAAAAGAAAAATAATGAGATTACCCAAACACTCCTGATTTCACTTTAGCTCAAACAAATATGTCGAAAAGTACATATTGATTATGTGCATCGAATAATATTTGTGAGATCATGAATGCATGAGAAAGTGTTTTTAGTTTGCATCAACAATGTATGAAAAAGAATAATTTCATGATCCTAATTTTGTGAGATTTTGAAATTGATGGAATTGGGGTGTTTTAGTGTTGATGACTTCTAATTTTGAAACATTCCTAGAAAAAGGTGGAAATCCCCAATTCAATTTTCATCAATGAACAAACCCTAGACTCAAAATTAGATATAAATAAGAGTAAGATAACTTACAACTTATGTAGAAAATGGTAAAATGATTGAAGATCTTGAAATCAATGTCTTGAATATGATCTTGAAGAGGTGTAATTGAGTTTTGGGTTATGAGGTTAGGTTATGACAGCAGTTGCTGAGATTGAGAGGGTTTGTGATGAGTAATGTGGAAAAAGGGAACTGAAATCCTGAATGTTCCAGATGCACGGTTCCACGGTACCATTAAATTTAATGGTGCCGTGCCACATTTAGTGGAGCCGTGATCTGCTGGGACTGTTTTCTGTCCCATTTTGATTTTTGACGAATAAGTCTCGCTGTTTAAGTGAGATCTTATGACACGAGGAAAGAATTTGTACCTAACAAATTCTTATGACTAGGGGTTCCTAAACTTGACTAGACAAGATACACGGGATGACTTCAAGAGTCATGAGATTTATGGAATATGTTCCATCATTCCTAGACCTAGACGGAGGTAGTTAAAGGATTCTCGTTTGAGAGGTTTGGTTAGTATGTCAGCGATGTTGTCCTGAGAAGGAACTTTCTCAATGGAAATATTTCCTTTCTGAACATTATCGCGAAGGAAGTGGTGGCGAATTTCAATGTGTTTAGTACGGGAGTGTTGGACAGGGTTTTTGCTCAAGTCAATAGCACCTTTATTGTCACACATAATAGGAACATCATCTAAGTGTATGCTATAGTCGTTAAGGGCTTGTTTCATCCATAGTGCTTGCTGACATGCCTTTCCGGCGCTTACGTACTCGGCTTCGGTAGTGGAGATGGCAAGAGCCATTTGTTTCTTGGAGAACCAAGAAGTTAGACAACAACCCATGAAGGTAAAAACGCCACTCGTGCTTTTTCGATCCACGTAATCTCCCGCATGATCAGAGTCGGCATAGACAACAGTTTCTATACCGGTCCCCTTGGGATAAAATAATCCCAAGTGTATAGTGCCTTTAATGTATCGGAAGATACGCTTAACCGCTTCAAGATGAGAGGTTTTGGGATCCTCTTGGAAGCGAGCACAAAGGCAGACACTAAACATGATGTCGGGCCTACTTGCCGTGAGGTATAGTAAACTACCTATCATACCTCTATACTTAGTGCTATCCACGGACTCACCTTCTTCATCTCTCGTGAGTTTTATTTCCGTGGACATGGGAGTTTTCATGGGCTTAGACTCTTCTAAACTAAACTTCTTAATTATTTCCTTACTATACTTAGATTGATTAAAGAAGATACCATCTTCCATTTGCTTAATTTGTAAACCAAGGAAGAAATTTAATTCGCCCATCATGCTCATCTCAAACTCATCATGCATGATCTTAGAAAAATCATTGCACAGTTCTGGACAAGTTGAGCCAAATATGATGTCGTCGACATATATTTGAACAATGATGAGATGTGAATCTCTTTTCTTTGTGAAAAGTGTGTTATCAACAACTCCCATGGTATATTCATGTTCAATCAAGAATGCTTTAAGTCTATCATACCAAGCTTTGGGAGCTTGCTTAAGACCATAGAGTGCTTTCTTGAGTTTATAAACATGATTCGGATGTTCGAAATCAACGAATATCGGAGGTTGTGCAACATATACCTCCTCGTTGATATAACCATTTAGGAATGCACTTTTCACGTCCATTTGGTACAATTTAAAGTCTAAGGCACACGCATAGGCAAGGAGTATTCTAATAGATTCTAATCTAGCTACGGGTGCATAGGTTTCATCATAATCTATTCCTTCTTGTTGGTTATAGCCTTGTGCTACCAACCTTGCCTTATTCCTAGTCACGACGCCATTTTCGTCGAGTTTATTCCTAAACACCCACTTAGTTCCTATGATGGTTTGATTCCTAGGAGGAGATACCAACTCCCAAACTTGGTTTGCAGTGAATTGATTAAGTTCCTCTTGCATGGCAAGTATCCAACTTTCATCCTTAATCGCTTCACTGACATTCTTAGGTTCTACGGTTGATATAAAACAAAAGAAATTACTTTTGTTTTGGGCTTGTGACCTAAGGGTTCTTTGGTTTAGGTTTCCTATGAAAATTTCAATAGGATGGTTCTTGGATTCCTTAATGTTGACAGTTTCGTCAATTACAACTATTTCATCCTCAATGTCATCATCTAAGGTTTTCTTGCCATTATCCTTAACGGCTTCTTCCTCATCTAAGTCATCATCCACCAAGGGTGATGTCTTAGTTGGTGGAGGGCTTTCATCGAATGTCACGTTGAGTGACTCTTCGACTTTCATTGTTTCCTTATTTAGGACAATGTAAGCTTTACTATTTAGGGAGTATCCTAGGAAGACACCTTCGTAAGACTTTGGGTCAAACTTGGTGAGGTAATCTTTAGTGTTTAGTATGAAGCACTTGCTTCCAAACACTCTAAAGTAATCAAGAGTAGGTTTTCTACCTTTCATGATTTCATATGGGGTTTTTCCTAAGATAGGCCTAATTAAAATCCTATTAAGTATGTAAGTTGAGGTGTCCACCGCATTACACCAAAACTTTTGCGGAATTGATTGTTCATTCAACATCGTTCTACTCATTTCTTGTAGAGTACGATTTTTCCGCTCTACTACCCCATTTGATTGTGGAGTGCGTGGAGCTGAGAAATTGTGAGTAATACCATTAGCATCACAATATACTCCAAATTGCACTTCATTATCAAATTCCCGACCATGATCCGTCCTAATGGAAACTATTGTACATCCTAGTTGATTTTGGACTTTCTTACTAAAAACCTCGAATTCCTCAAAGGCTTGAGTCTTATTCTTAAGAAATCTAGTCCAAGTGTACCTAGAGTAGTCATCAACTATTACTAAGGTGTAGTAGTTTCCTCCGTAGCTCCGTACGGCGGATGGACCGAATAAGTCCATATGAAGGAGTTCTAGGCATCTAGAGGTCGAGACTATATTCTTAGCTTTGTGACTAGAATGGGCTTGTTTTCCAACTTTACAAGTGTCACAAAAGTGTTGATCAAACTTAATCTTAGGTAGATCTCTAACTAGTTCCTTAGATGCCAATGATTGTATCAAGCGCATATTGGCATGACCTAATCTCCTATGCCATAGAGTGGAGTTATCATCTATGGTTGCTAAGCATATCCTGTCCTGAGGCTTATTTCCTATTTTCATAACAAATAGGCCATTTCTTCTAACTCCTTTGCCTATGGTTTTACCATCCTTAATGATCTCACTACCCTCTTCAGAGAATATAACTCTACACTTATTATCTACCATTTGACTAATGCTAAGCAAATTAAATCCTAAGTTATCTACATGCTCGACATTTCTAATAGTGAGGGAGTTTTGAGTGATCGTACCTTTGCCAATAATTTTGCCCTTAAGTTTGCTACCGAAAGTGACATTACCTCTGTTGTATGCCTTGTATAATGAGAATAGACTTTGGTTGCCCGTCATGTGGTTAGTGCATCCACTATCCTTGACCCATTCATCAGGCTCCAAGTCGATTCCCAAGCATATCTATTGCATAAGATAAACATTCAAACGTTTGGTCCCCAATATCTCATGGGTCCAAAGTGGTTAGCATTAAACATCCCATGCATCATTTGCATGTGGTTAGGATGTTGAAATGGTGGGCAAATTTCCCATGGCAAGTAACTTTGTAGTTGACGGTCATTCCAAGTTATGGGATATTCACTTGGAAAGCTTTGTCTTCTGAAGTTACGTCTCGGTAGAGGAGTTCTTGACCGAGGTTTGGGAGTGTTTGTTTTACTAGGTGGAGGAGTCTTAGACCTAGTGTCAGATTTTACAAATCTAGGTTTGGGTTTTGACATAGGTTTGTAGAATCTTTTAACTTCCTCTATACTAGCAATAGAGACCTTTGTACCATTAACAACAATATGGGTTGGTTTAGGACTTGATTCATTTTTGAAATTTGACTCAGTTCTGTCTCCAGTGTCGGACGGTACCACGGTTCCATTAACTTTAATGGAGCCGTTGGTACCTTTAGTGGTGCCGTCTGGAGTTTTGACAGAGTTTGAGGTTTTAACAGATTTTGCTTGATTAGTTTTAATCTGTCAAAGCATTTTCTGTTTCCTTTTCAAAACTAGTAATTCTAATTGTGTTTTCCTTGAGTTTTTCATTTTCTACTTTAAGATTTATGCATGACTCACATCCTATGTCTGATTCTTTATATCTTTCAAATCCTTTGACTTGATCCTTTAGTTCTAACATTTTCACTTCTAGTTCATGCAATTTTGATTTTAGTGATTTGTTTCTACTTAACATTTTTTAGACAATTTTGCATAGATTATTATGTTCGTCATTTAGTTTGTTATCATCTATTGACGAATTATCATCTATGAAATCAGGGTAGTCGTAACGTACCTCATTTGAAGCGTGAGCCATTAGACATGTTTCGTCCTTGGGCTTCTCTTCTTCATCATCACCGCTATCACTCCATGAGCCTCCTATGAGAGCTCGTTGGTTGTTGACTTTCGGTGGCTTGGGACACTCTCCTATGAGATGATTAGGATCTCCGCATCTAAAGCATTTCCTATCACTTGTCCCTTTCTTTTCAACATGGTTCTTTTGTGATGTCTTCTTCTCATCACGAGGTTGCCTAACGAACCTACCTCTTCTCCTAAAGAACTTTTTAAAGTCCCTAACCGCTAATGCATATTCCTCATCTTCACTATCGGAACTCGAACATTCCTCATCACTAGACTCCCTCCTGGCTTTTAATGCTAGAGATCTAACTCTCTCACTTTTGCCTTTGACAATGTCGGAGTCTTTCTTGATGATCATCTCGTGAACTTTCAAGTTTCCTATAAGTTCATCGAGTGACAATGCCGCCAAGTCCTTTGACTCTTCAATGGCGGTGACCTTTGCTCTCCATTTAGGATGTAGAGCTCTAAGAAACTTCCTAACATAGTTCTTACTAGAATAACCTTCATCAAGAGCTTTAAGACTAGTGATAATAGTATTAAAATCTAGCAAAAGCATTATCTATTGACTCATCCTCCGAAATGGAGAATTGTTCATATTGTTGAACAAGAAGATCTATCTTGTTCTCTTTGACTTGGTTATTACCTTGGTGAGTGACTAACAAAGTTTTCGAAATATCTTTTGCCGTATTACACATGAAAATTCTTTCGAATTCCTTTTTAGGCAAAGCATTATAAATCATCATTTTAGCCTCATTATTTTGGGCTAATTTTATTTTTAGTTCATCACTTTGTTTATCATAAGAAACAATTTCATCCTTTTTAGTTTCCGGATTCATTTGAATAGGTTGAAAGTCACCCTCGGTAATAACATGCCAAAGATCAATGTCTTTTGATTTCACATACGTTTCGAATCTTGTTTTCCAATAAATAAAACAATCGGTTTCTTAAAGTGGTGGTCTTTGCATAGATTGCCCTTCTAGATATTTGTCGGAATCCATTGATCGATTCAAGTTTTAAAATACAATATACTTTAAAATCTTGACTGATGTGGCTCTTGATACCAATTGTGGGAAACTAGAAGGGGGGTTGAATAGTTTACCGGTTTAAAAACTTCTTTTAAAAATCTTGTTTTAAAAGTATGCTATTGGAAACTTTGATTCGAACTTTATGTGTAATCAATCAACACCAATATGAACTAGACACTATTCTAACTAATGATAAATAATAAAAGTAAAGAGTAGAGTTGGAAAGATTGAAACCGAGACAGAGGATTTATAGTGGTTCGGCTACGAAGCTCTTCTTCGCCCTACTCCACTCCCCGAGCACCACACTTGAGAGTTTCAAGCACTATGTCAACAACCTCCCTTAAGGCGGAGAAAACCGTACACGTCGCTTATCCTTTTACCGACACTAAGCTAGATGTCGAGTGCTAATCTTAGCTAGCACCAATCTACCAAGGTCCACATGACCAAACACACAAGCCCAATGGCTTCAAGAGATCACCAAGATCTCAACACGATCACAATGATCAACACTCACTTCACTCTACTCGACTAACACTAACCTAATGACCCTTGATCTTCTTGATCAATCACACAAGCCCAATGGCTTCAAGAGATGTTCACTATCTCTATAGATCACACTTGATCTTCACTCTCACTCACAAAAAGAAAATAAACTTGATGTATGCTAAGACACAACAAGGTTGTAACAAGTGTTACAAAAACCTATCAACTATAACTCTAGTATCTTCTTGATTACTTGAGTTCTTCTCTTGCTAATGAAGAGGGATGACAACACCTTGTATCAACTTGGATACTTGATGCGTGGTTTTGTAACCTTACAACAGGTTTTACCTCTCGAGGGATCTCAAGAGGCTTACAACCCCACCAGGCAGTGTACCTGACCGATGTAGTATAGTGTAGTGGTAAGTACGGGGGATTGATCGTTCTCCACAGGGAATAGTGTTCGTTAGGCGTGAAAGACTACTCTAATTAGGTCTAAGGGTTGAGGAAGATTCTTTTTATGTTTTTATAATTTTTATGAAAGCAAGTAAAATCTCGGGTTTGAAAGAGTGGGCGGAATTAGTTGCTAGTCAACTAACCCAAATTACTACGAATGCAATAAAATAAAATAACTGAAATGAAAATGTTGGTGAGAAACTTATGTGTAGAGAAATGTGTTTACTTAGATTTCCTTACTCCCTAACTATCTTTTACCGGTTAATTAGTGTGTATTAGTCGCGTGGATGACGGGTGTATTCCTTAATACCATTCGTGGGGTGGCGTACTTACTTCCCCAACTCTACAAGCTCCTACTTCACTCCTATGTCGAGCCGGCTAGGAAGCTCCTAACATGGGATCACTAGAATTCGCTTGTGCATTAAATACAACCATAAAAACCTTTAGTACGCATTTGGTTCATGTTTCTTAAGACGTTCAAGCAAGTTACCGAATAGGAAGTTAGCCAGTTTTCTTAAGCCTAACATAGATAAACAATCATCCAATACAACTAACAACACACTAATAACCAATAATCAATAGCTAGGTTTCATTAGATCTAAGCAAACACAAGATAAATTTAGCCTAACATGTTAATCAAAAGACAAGAATAAGATAAAATCAAACAACACATAGACATATTGAATGATTAATTGATAACTTATCTTCAATGTAACATGGAAGATCTCAAGGCAAAAAGCCTTGAAAAAGAAGCTAAATTCGTCTTAGGGTTTTCTCCCAAAATTCCACACACTAAGCTCTCCCTAATGACAAAAAATTAGAAAACTATATATAGACTTTTGGATCTGACGGCGTCACCTTATGGAGTGTGACGCCGTCACCTCGCCGCTTCTAGGGTTCCCGGATGACCTTCTTGACGCCGTCCCTCTTTAGCTCTTCAAAAATCCATTCTGGCTTATCAAGGCTTGACGCCGTCAGAACTTGTACGTGACGCCGTCCCTCTTTGATTTAAGCCGTGACGCCCTTGATCAAGTTAAAGCGTGACGCCGTCAGAATTTACATGCTATTTTCACTGGCTTATCATGAGTAAATTTCACGTCCACTTTTTCTTGCCAAAGCATGACGCCGTCCAGAGTTAATTGTGACGCCGTCAAAGGTAACATTCAGCCGATTTTTGAGACTTTGTCGTTTTCTTCCTTTTATGCTCCAAAAACGTCCAAAATGCCTCCTTTTCCAGATTTCTCCTCAAAAGTACCTAAAATGACAAAAGGAACGATTTAGGGCGATATTTGATCAAATAAATACGATTTAAGGCTTAAATGACCCCTTAAAAGCGGTACACTTTTCGCTTCATCAAATACCCTTACACTTGAGATTTGCTTGTCCTCAAGCAAATGCGCTTTTATTCTAATCAAAATACAAGTTAGGGGTCATTTAATGCAAACATAAAAGTAATTACAACAAATAATCGTTACACTTCAATCATAATAAGCACGGAGATTACATACTAGCACCTCACAAGTAGTGTTTAGATACTCACATCTCTCAAGTGTCATCAAAATAAATCTCATAAATGAAAACGGATAATATCTCTCACTACCTGTCATAGCAAATAGATTACCATAGGCTTGGGAAAGGATCGAAAACCTCCTCCACTAGGCGTAAGCACCAAAGATAAACTATCAAAGAGGGCTTTTAAATGGGTTATAACGTTAGGTGTAGGGAAAAGGAAAACACGGTTTTGTTGGATAAGGGATATTTTACTGGTGGCGAGTTAAAGATCTTGATCAATTACATGTACTATACAATGTTGCTAAGCCAAGACTAGACTCGATCTTAAGCTAAAAACAAAATAACAAAAACATAAAACAAACATAAAATGAAACGGGATGGTAGTCCGTATGTTTTTTCTATTTTTCATTTTCTCATTTTTTTGTGTTTTTCTTGAATTTTTTTTTTTTTTTTTTTTTTTTTTTTTTTTTTTGCATACACTTTTGCCCTACCATCCAAACTATTACATCATAGGGGCATTGCATCCCCCTTACACTTGAACTTTTACATAACTTTACCAATACTAATCTAATGACTCGAATTAAGATAATTGAAAAACTTGGAGTACTTTTAAAATTATTAGCACATATGGGGGTAATAAATGATGTTCTTCCCCATTACTCCATTACACTAGTACTTTACCCATGAGTCCCAATCGTCCCAAAACAATATGTACAAGGATATGACTCGACTTAGCAACCATGTAATCAATTAGATAATTAACTTGGGTTTAAACAAATGTTGTAACAATAATGCACTAAAAATGAGTGCATACAAGGTAGGCTAAGGCGATTTGGGTGTACATTTTAGTGGGGTGTAACAAATTCTTCCTTTAAGTAAAATGCTTAAAGGTCAAAACGAAAAGATAGGCTCTGAGGGGTGTACTAGGGGTATCGTGTACTAAGAATGAGTACAACGCAAAGGGGTGTGGGAGAATTACTTGACCAATGTAGCCAATGTAATTATAACAAAAACACAGGTGTAAAACAACGGGTTAATCCTAATGCCTCTTATCATGTAGTAAATCTAACTACACGAATGTAGTCTCACTTGTGGCCTCGGAATGGTCCTAACGCAAATTCTAGAATCTAAGTGCTACCGGTACACACATCATAGCATAAATGCTTTTCCTACCAATTCTAGGGGCGAACCTCACATATTTGGGGGTGGAAAATTTTTTAGTGGTACGGTTTTTGTGCTAGTCATATAATTCCTATCCATGAGACGCTCATTAAGATCAAAGTTTCACTCCTATATGTTGTAAAAAATTTTAAATTTGGCACTAAAATTACCCTAACAGGTATTTATCTCAGTTTTATTACACATCTACTATTAAACAAACAAAAATCAAGCGCAATTGCATTCTCTAAAATCGTACTTTTACCCCCCCTTACACTTAAGATGAACATTGTCCCCAATGTTCAAATAACAAGATGTAAAAGCATAAAGTAAAAGAATGAAATCAAATACTCCCCTGATTCGCTCGGTGGATAATGAAATTACACGGTTAGATCTTCCTCCAAAGTAATGTTGAAGCTCCATGACTAATGCATCGCCATAAGCTTGAAAACATTTCCTTGTCCAAAATAACCTGTTAAACCTGAGAAAACAAACACGAAAACCTGCATAACATCGGCGGGAAAAATCTATATATAAGGATATAATGCTTGTGGAATGATAATTTTTGCAGATTCCTGGAGATTATAAGTTGGAGATTTTAATAAAAACTTTTCTAAAAACAAAACTTTCAAAAATTTCTGAAAATTAAATCTGACGCCGTCAGGTTATGAACCCTGACGCCGTCAGAAATGACCTGACAAAAATTTTCATTTTAAGTTTCCGGAAAATTTCTGGAAAAACCTTTACCTTACTTCCTGGAAATCCTGCAAAACATCATTATGACTCGATACAAGCATTTGACTCAAACAAATACGAATATGTATGCTAATTTATTATTATTACGATTCATGTTCATTTGTGTTCTAATGAACCGATTTAGATTTCCCTTACACTTATCTTTTGCAAAATACCTTTATATGTAGTTAAGACGAAGTTAAAAACAAAATAAAGCATTTTCACAAATTAGTTTTGAACATGAATCAATAAGAATAAAAATTAAACACACATACGGAAACAAATAAAATCAAACTAACAAATAAATAAACAAACAAAGCAAATAAAACAAATAACGCTTGGGTTGCCTCCCAAGAAGCGCTTGTTTTTGTTCGAGTCATGAGCCTGACTCTACCCTTATTTAATGGATAAAGGAGAGGTTTTCCCTACACTTAAGATTAAGTGCGGGTGATAGTAGCGATACACACCAGCTCGGTAGGAGTATGCCACGTGAGGAAAGAGTGGTGGATGAATTATATGCTCAAAGGGGTGTGCTCCTTTCATTATAACCTTGCCTAGTTCACTTTGGTCAATGGGTGATTTTGAGTTTCCTCCTAAAAAGGGATCATTTTCTAACAACTTCAAGAGACTCCTAGTTGGGAATCCATCTTGACCCAATAGACCCGGTTTAAACCCATAATGTTTCTTATGATCAATCATGAATGGGTGATGTAGACATGTAAGGTCATTTTTCACTCCTATATTGTCTTCCTCACTACAAGGCTTAATGTCTACTACCTTAATCTTAACATTACCCGGACTACATGGTTTGATGGGTGGATCGGGACCTAATTCAATTCCTAAGTTCACATCTAAGGATGGAAGATTAGGTAACGGTTTTGGTTTAGGCTCCGGTTCATCAAAACTAGGAACTTCCATAGAACTAAAAGAAAGGTTATGACTACAAGTATTCAAACCTATTTCTTCTAGTTGTGTTTGGTCCAAAGGTTCTACCTCTATTGGGGTTCCTATAGTCTCTTCTACTTCTTCCGGGTAAGTCACGGGCGGTGTGTGTGCCTCAAATGATGGTAGGACTTGTGGGGTACTTGGTGGTCTTAGATTTTCTACTCTATCGTCCATCTTATCAAGATCACCTAAGTGTTCATCTTGTACTATGGTGGTGCCTAACCATGACATGCAGCTAGGTGGCTCAACTCTACCCTCATCCCCAAACAAACTTGTTTCATGATCCTTGAAATTTGTGGTCAATTGACTTGTATTAATGTTTGTTGGGTTGTCTACCATATAATAATATTGGGCACAATTCTCAATAGCTTCCCATGCTTTCTCAGCACTTAATTCCCTAATATCCCTGCCGGCAATATGGTAAATGTCCCTTTGGGCATGTCGGTCGACATGATTGTAAAAGATTTGAGTTAGGGACCAAAAATCGAAGTTATGATGAGAGACTTTTTGGAGTAAATATTTAAAACGAGTCCATGCATCATAAAGAGGTTCATCTTTATGTTGTTTAAACATCAAGATGTCATATGGAGTGGGTGAATTACGTGGTTGGTGGTATGGTGGATTCGCGTTCTCCATAATGGTGAACGGAAGAGTAAATGGAAATTACGAACAAACAAACAAAGAAATAAGATAGACTAAAGAAGAACTATAAAAATAAAATAAAAATCTCACTAGAAAGGAATCTAGTGAGTAGACCTAATAAAATAAAAATTCAACCTAAACAATAACTATTCCCCGGCAGCGGCGCCAAAAACTTGATGCGTGGTTTTGTAACCTTACAACAGGTTTTACCTCTCGAGGGATCTCAAGAGGCTTACAACCCCACCAGGCAGTGTACCTGACCGATGTAGTATAGTGTAGTGGTAAGTACGGGGGATTGATCGTTCTCCACAGGGAATAGTGTTCGTTAGGCGTGAAAGACTACTCTAATTAGGTCTAAGGGTTGAGGAAGATTCTTTTTATGTTTTTATAATTTTTATGAAAGCAAGTAAAATCTCGGGTTTGAAAGAGTGGGCGGAATTAGTTGCTAGTCAACTAACCCAAATTACTACGAATGCAATAAAATAAAATAATTGAAATGAAAATGTTGGTGAGAAACTTATGTGTAGAGAAATGTGTTTACTTAGATTTCCTTACTCCCTAACTATCTTTTACCGGTTAATTAGTGTGTATTAGTCGCGTGGATGACGGGTGTATTCCTTAATACCATTCGTGGGGTGGCGTACTTACTTCCCCAACTCTACAAGCTCCTACTTCACTCCTATGTCGAGCCGGCTAGGAAGCTCCTAACATGGGATCACTAGAATTCGCTTGTGCATTAAATACAACCATAAAAACCTTTAGTACGCATTTGGTTCATGTTTCTTAAGACGTTCAAGCAAGTTACCGAATAGGAAGTTAGCCAGTTTTCTTAAGCCTAACATAGATAAACAATCATCCAATACAACTAACAACACACTAATAACCAATAATCAATAGCTAGGTTTCATTAGATCTAAGCAAACACAAGATAAATTTAGCCTAACATGTTAATCAAAAGACAAGAATAAGATAAAATCAAACAACACATAGACATATTGAATGATTAATTGATAACTTATCTTCAATGTAACATGGAAGATCTCAAGGCAAAAAGCCTTGAAAAAGAAGCTAAATTCGTCTTAGGGTTTTCTCCCAAAATTCCACACACTAAGCTCTCCCTAATGACAAAAAATTAGAAAACTATATATAGACTTTTGGATCTGACGGCGTCACCTTATGGAGTGTGACGCCGTCACCTCGCCGCTTCTAGGGTTCCCGGATGACCTTCTTGACGCCGTCCCTCTTTAGCTCTTCAAAAATCCATTCTGGCTTATCAAGGCTTGACGCCGTCAGAACTTGTACGTGACGCCGTCCCTCTTTGATTTAAGCCGTGACGCCCTTGATCAAGTTAAAGCGTGACGCCGTCAGAATTTACATGCTATTTTCACTGGCTTATCATGAGTAAATTTCACGTCCACTTTTTCTTGCCAAAGCATGACGCCGTCCAGAGTTAATTGTGACGCCGTCAAAGGTAACATTCAGCCGATTTTTGAGACTTTGTCGTTTTCTTCCTTTTATGCTCCAAAAACGTCCAAAATGCCTCCTTTTCCAGATTTCTCCTCAAAAGTACCTAAAATGACAAAAGGAACGATTTAGGGCGATATTTGATCAAATAAATACGATTTAAGGCTTAAATGACCCCTTAAAAGCGGTACACTTTTCGCTTCATCAATACTTGTGTTCTTCTCTTGCTAGTGAAGAGGTATGAAGAGGATCACTTGAAGGATGATTGGATCACTCTTGAAACAAAGAAAAACTAATCTAAATGACCCTAAGAAATGAAAGGTGTGAGAGGATTTAGCTAAGGGATTTTTCTGTGTGTGAAGGGTGCCTAAAACTGTGAAAGAGGTGGGTATTTATAGGCAAAGAAAATCTGAACGTTACAATTCAAAATGGTACGGACGGCTCCGTTAAATACCATACGGCTCCACTAAATTTAGTGGAACCGTGGAGCCGTGGTAGACTAGGACGCTCCAAATTTTGTCTTTTCTGGTGAAAACTTATTTGGGGAAGGTTGGAGCTGATTTTGGGGGGAAAAATAGCTGTTGTGATTTTCAAACTAATTTTTCCATTAGAACATTTCTTAATATTTCAAAAATAATTTGTCATGTGTATTTTTGAAAAAATGTTTTGTCCCATTTAAAATGTGAATTTTCAAAACATAAATTCACTTCTTTGATCACTAGTTCAAGTTGTAACTTTGTTCAAGAGTGATTTGCGTAGAAACGGGATCTTCCGATTAAAAACTTGTTAACGTTAATTTTAACGTAACGTGAGTTCACATTTTGTCATCCTCAAAACGTGAAGTAATCGAAAGATATAAATAACGTTTTTAGAACATTATTTGCATCAACAAATTCCTTTCGAGTCAATATAAAATGTTACATCAATGTTTTAACAAAGATAAGGCATCATGCACTCATATGACCCATCAAATCCAAATATCTCATCATTATCATTTGTTAGTGAAAGATCTTCAAAAGATTATTATATTTTGAATACTAATGTACAATGGTTAACATATATCCTAAACAATGAAGAGCTCGAGACAATTAAGCTATAAGTTGTACGATCAGGGTTTGGACTAGTAACATCTAAACTTATTGCTAAAATGGCATTTGGTAGTCATATTGCATGTGATTATTTCCGTTATTTGGAAACTATTGACCTTCTTAGACAAAATATTACAAAGTTGTATTTTCATGGGCATGAACTTGATAATAATGTAGGACTATGAAATGATAAATTTAAATGGTTGTACCTTAAAACTCTTTTCTTTTTCTTTTTTTTTTTTTTTTTTTTAATCCTACTCGATGTCCTTTGTAGCTCAGTTCCAAAGTCGAAGAATCCTTGTATTAACAACGTTCCAATCATTCCAAACTTAGAAACTCGGTAAATTTGAGAGAAACTCGGTAAATTACGAGAAACTCAGTAACTTGAGAGAAACTCGGTAAATTATGAGAAACTCGATAATTTGAGAGAAACTAGGAAATTCTTGTACAAACTCGGAAACTTTTCTACAAACTTGGTAAAAGTTCTAAACTCGGTTAAAGTTTCAAACTCGGAAACTGTTCTTGTACAAACTCGGTAAAAGTTCCAAACTCGGAAACTATTCTGCAAACTCGGAAATTCTTGTACAAACTCGGAAATTATGAGAAATTCGTAAGAATATAGAAAACTCGGAAGTTTTCTCAATTTTCCAAACTCGGAAAAGTGGAGAAACTCGGTAGAACTCAACCAAACTCGGAAGAATTCACCCAAACTCGGTAGACCAAAACTCAATCTTCCAAACTCGGTAGATTTCCGAGAAACTCGAAATGATCACAAACTCGGAAACAGTTTCGCAAACTCGGAAAACTCATCGATGAACAGTAACCGAGACACCAAAGAATCACTTTTTTCACCTCAAAATCCCACGATTCGCCCCAGGTTAGCTCTGATGCCAATTGTAATGATCAAGAAACACTTTCAGGAGGTCTGGGATGCTCAAAATAAAGGTTGAACATGGTATATTAGATTAAAGAATGGGGAAGGTGTGCGTGAATTCTAGAGAGAAAAAGAAGAGAAAACACACACACCTTGGGTTACAATAGAGACATCCAACCCTCCTAGTTGTGACTAGGAGGGTTATTTTTACTACTTAACACTCTAAACTATGCCCTATAGATAGGACTAGTCCCTGTCTTTGAGTGAATGATAAAACTAGTCCAATTCCCGATAATGACATTACTTTTAAGGCTAACAACAAACATTACTATGACATTCTCAGGGGGTTCTCTGGGTTTTCTTGACTTCTTAGGCGAATCCCATTTGGCTCCTACTCTCGGCTCATTGTTCATCGTTATGAGAGTGGTGAGTGTGGTTATCTGGGTATGTAGTATGGTAATTAAGAGGCTCAAAATGAAAGTGTGAAAATGGTGATGAAACTGAAAATGGAGATAGATATGAAGATGGTGAGAGACTTAAACTGGAGATATGTATAGAAAGATGTAGAGTGACTGAGGGCATGTAGTAAAGAGGTGTGTATACTCATTGCAGCCTAGAGTCGAGCCTATATACGAGGTGTTCAAGTAGTATAAAGTTAACGTCAATAGGTGACTTCAAATGTGACGTGGTGCTAATACCATAGTATCTTTTTAGAAGTTCATCAAGTTAACTTTAAAGTGGTATACAGTAGCAATTTTTTGTTTCTTGGGTATGAGTATGTGATTTACCTAGTTTAACCAATTAAAAAGTATCCCTTGCATAATCAGTTAAGATGCAATTGAAGTTTTGTTTTAGCTGCTACTATTTTTCTAGAACTTCTTCTCATGCATAGTTTCATTCACCATCAATAATTAAATACTAATAACGTACGGTTTCCTAAAAAATCATTAATTTTGCAAAAAAAAAAAAAAAAAAAAATCATTTCACATTGCTTTTAAACTTGAATTGTTTCTAAAGACGACTTCTACGGTTGTTCTAAACGGTTATAAAGCACATCAAATTCTTCAAACACATTTCTTCTCGGAAAAGAAGGAAATGAACAAACTTTGGTATTAAATTCGACTCGGGCTCGATTGATTCAACATTTTAAACTCGAGTTCCTCATATAGTTCTTTTGTCAAGCTCAAATCGACTCACTTTGTATGCATATAATATATTACCTTATATGCTAATTAATGATGATTAATTAAATGTATGTATATGAAAGAGTAAAAGTACCATTTAACATAAGCTTGACAAGACGACATGGCGTGAGGGCCTTAAGAGCCGAGTATTTTATAATTGAACTCAAAAGTCTACTTGAGTAGTTTGTAACTTGAATATCATTTACTTTTGACTATCACTTATTGATACACTTTTGGGTAAAAGATTTTCCTGGTAAAATATATTAAACCCAAAAAAAAAGTTGAAGCACAAAGGATGTAAGTGAGGTCCTACATCTCAGCCCGTTTCCAGACAAAACAAGAACGCACCATTTGTGCTTAAACCAAAAACAACATAAGACTCACATGCCAATCTCATGAAACTATGCAAATATGACACAACCTATGAAGCAAATAAATTGACTCACAAGAAATGCCAATAACACCATAAAAAAAACCATCAACCAATTTCGCTATAAGCATTCTCACGCTCCAATTCCTCAACCACCTGTCCTATGTCATCGAAGTCCATATCATCACTATCAAAGTTGCGAATCGTCGTTTCAGGAGAGAAAACTACGTTTCTTTTAGGAGAGTCCGCTTTCCTGGCCGACCAAAATATTAGTCTTCCTGGGAATCTTCTTGGGAGGAGCCTCTATCTTCTCCCATGTTTCATCAGCCAAGTACTCCATCGGTTTCTCATTATCTTCCTCAAGAGCATAATTTAATGAGCATTTTATATATATATAATATATATATATATATATATATATATATATATATATATATATATATATATATATATATCTGAAATGATTTCAATAATTTCTGGTTCAAAAGGAAGAAATTTGCCAAAAATAAGACGAAAGAGGAATGACTAACTGATAATAGTATACAGTGTCGGGAAGAACTGACATCACTGATGCAAAATGCATTTTAAAAGAGCAATATGTAAGTAGTTTACAAAAATATATTCTAGTTTGAGCAATATACTACTAAAATTGAATCAAAATAGAAATAAGTGTCACGTTCTATTTGAGTTTTCAAGTTTCCCTAAAATAATTCCTTTCGAGTCAATATCAAATGTTACATCAATGTTTTAACAAAGATAAGGCGTCATGCACTCATATGACCCATCAAATGCAAATATTAGATTATACTAGGAATAGTATGAGATCTCATCATTATCATTTGTTAGTGAAAGATCTTCAAAAGATTATTATATTTTAATTGTAATGTATAATGGTTAACATATATCCTAAACAATGAAGAGCTCGAGACAATTAAGCTATAAGTTGTACGATCAGGGGCTTGACCAAAGGATCTTTTTGGACTAGTAACATCTAAACTTATTGCAAAATTGGCATTTGGTAGTCATATTGCATGCGATTATTTCCGTTATTTGGAAAATATTGACCTTCTTAGACAAAATATTACAATGTTGTATTTTCATGGGCATGAACTTGTTAATAACGTAGGACTATGAAATGATAAATTTAAATGGTTGTTCCTTAAAACTCTTTTTTTTTTTAAATCCTACTCGAAGTCCTTTGTAGCTCGGTTCCAAAGTCGAAGAATCCTTGTATTACCAACGTTCCAATCTTTCCAAACTTAGAAACTCGGTAAATTTTAGAGAAACTCGGTAAATTACGAGAAACTCGGTAATTTGAAAGAAACTCGGTAAATTATGAGAAACTCGGTAATTTGAGAGAAACTCGAAAATTCTTGTAGAAACTCGGAAACTTTTCTAAAAACTCGGTAAAAGTTCCAAACTCGGTAAAAGTTTCAAACTCGGAAACTGTTCTTATACAAACTCGGTAAAAGTTCCAAACTCAGAAACTTTTCTACAAACTCATCAATTATGAGAAACTCGGAAGAATACAAGAAACTCTGAAGTTTTCTCAATTTTCCAAACTCGGAAAAGTGGAGAAACTCGGTAGAACTCAACCAAACTCGGAAGAATTCACCCAAACTCGGTAGACCAAAACTCAATCTTCCAAACTCGGCAGATTTTCGAGAAACTCGGAATGATCACAAACTCGGAAACAGTTTCATAAACTCGGAAAACTCATCGATGAACAGTAACCGAAAAACCAAAGAATCACTTTTTTCACCTCAAAACCCCACGATTCGCCCCTGGTTAGCTCTGATGCCAATTGTAATGATCAATAAACACTTTCAGGAGGTCGGGGATGCTCGAAATAAAGGTTAAACATGGTATATTAGATTAAAGAATGGGAAGGTGTGTGTGAATTCTAGAGAGAGAAATAAGAGAAAACACAAACACCTTGGGTTACAATAGAGACATCCAACCCTCCTAGTTGTGACTAGGAGGGGTATTTATACTACTTAACACTCTAAACCATGCCCTATAGACAGGACTAGTCCCTATGTTTAAGTGAATGATAAAACTAGCGCAATTCCCGATTATGACATTACTTTTAAGGCTAACAGCAAACATTACTATGACATTCTCAGGGGGTTCTCTGGTTTTTCTTGACTTCTTAGGCGAATCCCATTTGGCTCCTACTCTCGGCTCATTGTTCATCGTTATGAGAGTGGTGAGTGTGCTTATTTGGGTATGTAGTATGGTAATTCAGAGGCTGAAAATGAAAGTGTGAAAATGGTGATGAAACTGAAAATGGAGATAGATATGAAGATGGCGAGAGAATTAAACTGGAGATACGTATATAAAGATGTAGAGTGACTGAGGGCAGGTACTAGAGAGGTGTGTGTACTCATTACAGCCTAGAGTCGAGCCTATATACGAGGTGTTCAAGTAGTATAAAGTTAACGTCAATAGGTGACTTCAAATGTGATGTGGTGCTAATACCATAGTATCTTTTTAGAAGATCATCAAGTTAACTTTAAAGTGGTATACAGTAGCACTTTTTTGTTTCTAGGGTTTGAGTAGGCCATAACGTTCCCTAAAAGTACAACAAATGTATAGTATATGTTTTAGCTAGTTTAACCAATTAAAAAGTATCCCTTGCATAATCAGTCAGGATGCAATTGAAGTTTTGTTTTAGCTGCTACTATTTTTCTAGAACTTCTTCTCATACATAGTTTCATTCACCATCAATAATTATATACTAATAACGTACGGTTTCGTTAATTTTGCTAAAAAAAATCATTTCACATTGCTTTTAAACTTGAATTGTTGCTAAAGACAACTTCTACAGTTGTTCTAAATGGTTATAAAGCACATCAAATTCTTCTAACACATTTCTTCTCGGAAAAGAAGGAAATGAAAAAACTTTGGTATCAAATTCGACTCGGGCTCGATTGATTCAACATTTTAAACTCGAGCTCCTCGTATAGTTGTTTTATCAAGCTCAACTCGACTCACTTTGTATGCATATAATATATTACCTTATATGCTAATTAATGACGATTAATTAAATGTATGTATATGAAAGAGTAAAAGTACCATTTAACATAAGCTTGGCAAGACGACATGGCGTGAGAGCCTTAAGAGCCGAGTATTTTATAATTGAACTCAAAAGTCTACTTGAGTAGTTTGTAACTTGAATATCTTTTACTTTTGACTATCACTTATTGATACACTTTTGGGTTAAGAATTTTCCTGGTAAAATATACTAAACCAAAAAAAAAAAAAAAAAAAAAAAAAAAAAAAAAAAAAAAAAAAAAAAAGTTGAAGCATAAAGGATGTAAGTGAGGTCCTACATCTTAGCTCGTTTTCAGGAAAAAAAAAAAAAAAAAAAAAAAAAAAAAAAAAAAAAAAAAAAAAAAAAAAAACAAGAACGCACCACTTGTGCTTAAACCAAAAAAAATATAAGATTGACATGTCAATCTCATGAAACTATGCAAATATGACACAACCTATGAATCAAATAAATTGACTTACAAGAAATGCCAATAACACCATAAAAAAAAACCATCAACTAATTTCGCTATAAGCATTCTCACGCTCCACTTCCTTGACCAACTGTCCCATGTCATCGAAGTCCATATCATCTCTATCAAAGTAGCGAATCGTCGTTTCAGGAGAGAAAACTACGTTTTTTTAGGAGAGTCCGCTTTCCTAGCCGACCAAAATATTAGTCTTCCTGGGAATCTTCTTGGGAGGAGACTCTATCTTCTCCTGATGTATCATCAACCAAGTACTCCATCGATTTCTCATTATCTTCCTCAAGAGCAGAATTTAACGAGCATTTTTTACTTTATATATATAATATATATATATATATATATATATATATATATATATATATATATATATATATATATATATATATTATATATATATATGTATGTATATATATATTTATATATGTATATATATATATACATGTATATATATATATATATATATATATATCTCTATATATATATGTATATATGTATAATATATATTTATATATGTATATATATATATATATGTATATATATATATATATATATATATATATATATATAATATACATATATAAATATATATATACATATATACACACATATATATATATATATACACACACACACACACACACACACACATATATATATATATATATATATATATATATATATATATATATATATATATATATATATATATATATATATATATATATATATATATATATATATATATAGTGTTGTATTATATGCAGTACTCATATTAGATACAGTACTTTACAGTACTCTTTAAAATAAATCTGGGCCATTGGATGAGTTAATCAAAGGACAAGATTAAAAGTGCCAAAATTGTAATTTATGTAAAGATGGGGGTGTTATTTTGTTAAGGTTGAAAAGATATTATAACTGATGTAAGGGTAATATAGGAAGTCTGCATTTATCATTTTAAAAACCGTCCCTTGTTTAAAGGATACGGAGAATTATTTTTTCACATATCACTTTTCTCTCACACACATATTTCAATCAAACCCTATTTCACCTTTTGTCAGCCACCACCACAATCTCCATCAACCATTAAATAAAAAAAAAAACGGTTATAAACCCGTGACTGCCTACCACCGACGAACCAAGAAAACAACCCACCAGATTTGAAGAGAACTAAAGTGATGCGGGTATCTTGTTCAGATCTGTAATTGGCTGGTTAACATGAAGACCCACAAAGACAATTAGAGTGGTGGGTACTGTGGTGCCATGGCTTCAAGTCAAGGGCAAAAAAGTGTTGCCACACACACACACACACAAAAAAGTCTATGTCTCCCGTCGTGAAGATCTGACCACCGCCACTCGTCTCTTCATCCCAAAACCAATACGGCCACGAAACTTCAAAGATCAAACAATGCAATCTAAACCGTTGATATATTGGGTCAGCATATCGACGGATCTGTAAGTCCTATTAATCCTTTAATTGTAGTTTAATCTGTTGATTGTGTTTAACTGTATCGATTAATGTTGATTAATTGGATAATATGTATCTAGAGTTGATTAATTGATAAATTGGTGTCTTGCTATCTTAATCTAATCAATCGTACATTTTAATTAATTTAGTTGAATAGTGGTTTAGATCTGGTAGATCAAATTCTGGTAAATATATGATGCAGAAAATAATGAAAAATGATTTAATATGTGGTCACTGCAAAAATCGCCTATTTGGCATATCAGATTACGATGAAGAATCTAGTGGTTTAGTTAATATAGGTGAAATATGTGGTAACAAGCTAATATATGATGCACGTGTTATAAGCTTGAATCACTTGATTCGATGTCGTTATTTATTTTATTTACTAATGAAAAATGCCTTCTAATTTTTAGTTTTTGTTTTTTGTTGTGTTTTTTGTGCTTTAATTACGAAGTTTATATGGTCACTACAAATATACATTGTTTTGAAAAGCGTGCGCATATGTTCAAATGAATCTGATGAGAAATTGTAGCATGCACATATGTTTTTGGAAAGTTAGTCATGGTTAAGTCTGGCCTCATACAGTTTGAGATTTGGTTATTATGAACAAGATCGGATAAAATAGTAGCTATTAAATGTCATTATAATGGGAACTCTTTTTGTTGCTCAGTTTATGGTTTAAGACGTTATATTGTTGATCAAAAGTTGATTATATTTTTATGCTTAGAGCGTAAGGTTCATATGTGTTTATTGGCTTATGAGAGTTGGGTTTTATACTTTTACGATGACTGCTTGATTGTTGAGGTGTTTAGAAATTTATTTGATAATCGTGTTATCTGCTTTCTAGAAGAACCTGTACAACGTGAACTTTATCATCCAAATATCTTTGTATGCTTGTTTGATATTCACAATCATGAAATTTTTGAAAATCATATTTTATGAATTATTTCTTGTTAGTACGTACGTTCTGAGTTTTCACGTTCTGAGTTTTCACTAATTTTTGAAAGTCATATTTTATGAATTATTTTATGATGAGAAATTGTAGCGTGCACATATGTTTTTGGAAAGTTAGTCATGGTTAAGTGTTTTAGTTTTGGTTGTGTTATTGGAGCATATGTGTTATCTAGTTGTTATGTTTAAAAAATTAGTTGATATAACTTTAATAATCATGTTTGTTTCCCTCAATATGCAGTAGCAAGATCAGGTGCACATATGTTTTT